>JAUBOD010000207.1:571513-617973 GCA_032353885.1 Nothura maculosa | reverse complement strand
GTGTGCCCGCTGGAGCGGGAAGGTTGGACCAGATGATCTCTAGAGGTCCCTTCCAACCTTATAGATTCTGTGATTCTATTCTGGAAGTGCTTGTGGGATCTATAGCAGTAAAAATGTATGGTAGGTTTGGCTGGGATAATTCTGTTTAATAAAAAATATTGAGGTTTTGAAATTTATTTTTGTTTTGTATTGGAACAAAATCAAAGTCTTCCAAAAAGAGTTTTGGAGACTGAGCAGAGTAATCCATTAGAGACCCATCAGGAGGCAGAAGATCCTTGTTCTTAGCTAAACAGGATTATGGGTCTGGGTCTCTCCCCTAAATGTAGGCCCTAGCCAGGAACTATTCTAATGCACAGATCTTTTGTTCTGTTTCAAACTAGAAATTCCATTCTGGACCTCATTACTGAAATCTAGTGTATTTTCATTTAAAAAAAAGATCAATTATGTTTGTATTTTCTTTTGAAAAACTCCAGGTCAGCCTGAGACTGAGGTAATGACATAGAAATTAAGTATGTGGTTCTCAGCAGTTATTTTATTTTCCTTCTAAATATATATGGAGCTATTTTGCTTTACTTGGTGTTTATTCTTTTGCTTTAACATGTGCCATTTACACAATACTGATATAAATCAAAAACACAGCTATTGAACTTCTGTGGGAAATGGCCTGGCTTGCCTCTCAGCCTCTGCTTGCCAGCATCACTTCGGAAAATCAACTGACCCTGGAGCTGCCTTTCAAAAATAAACTGAAGGGATTCCAAGCCATGTAGAAGATTAGCAAAATTATTTCAGGAGCAGTAACAATACAGTTCTCTACCTCAGGACCCAGTAAGCCTGGAGAAATAAGCCAAGAGCAGCAAGGAGAAATGCAAGCTCCTGAGTCACTGAAGGAAGAGCATGAAAAGTCCTTCATATACGCAAGGATAGACTGTTCAAGAAGCAGAGACTTAGAGTTCTTGTCCTGTGTGAAGATGCTGAGGGATCCAGACAGGGTCAGACTAGGGTAAGGACAGCTTTGAGGCTCCTCACAGCTTCCTTCAGTATCTATGGAGGAGTGAGAAGATGGAATCAAGGTTTCTGGTAGTAAGAGATATGGGGAAGTAATGACAACAACAGGAATGATGGGAAGTTTTCTACCGGACATACCAAAAGTCTTCTGCCCAAGAGGACGGGCAGGCAGATTGCTTGGAGAGATTGTTTCTTTCTTGATTTATCTCTGCTCTTAGAGATATTCAAGACCTGACCAAACGCTGCCTTGAGCAACCTACTCTGACCTCTGAGCCGTCCCCACTTTAACTAGAGGTTTAACTAGAGTCCTTCCGGGGCCTCTTCAACCTCAGTTATCATCTGATCCTCCAATTTTGCATATGCAGACCACCCCTCCCACAATTCTGCTTTCAGAAAGAAACGTGCAATGAAGGTGACGTGATTTCTCAGAGCTCCATTATTTTCAGTCCTCCAAAGAAAAAGCCACTCTGCATGGATGGAAAAAGACATTCACCATTCCCTGGTGATGGACAGAGCATTGCCATGAGAGCAGAAAGAGACATGTTTCCTAACTGGGGACCCCGATTTCCCACAAAGGAAAAAGAACATCTCTATTGCATTTTGTAAAGTCATGGGGAAAGCTTTCCTGCCACAGACAGTCCCATGGGAAGAAGCCCAGGGGAAATACTTGTAATCCCCATTTTGTATAAAATAGCACCAAATTTCAATTCCTCTCCTAACAACAATGACTGCAGCTTGTCTTCCAGCCGTAGAAATTATTACATCTGTAAGGTCATCTCATCCATCTAATTCAGAACAGTTTCTGATAATGCCTAATTTCAAATACTTTGGCCAGTCAAGTCTGAACAGGTTCCTGTTTTCCAATTTATTGAAATACTGTTCCCCAATAGATGTCACTGTTTAGTAAATGTCACATCTAAGAAATGTCTTTAAGACATGTTAATGTTGAGAGAGATATTTTATATTGCACTTCTATCTTGAATTGATAAAAAAAATAAAATATATGTACTCTTTTCAGGGGTAAGAAGGATTTTTTTTTCCCCACTGGCTTTCTATTATGTTTTTTAACTTGCTCTACATGAGAGGTATTTATGATAAGATTCTTGACTTCATGTAGTAAAATCAATTTGTAGTTGCTTTCTTAATCTTCACGCTGACCCATCTTTTTGCAAATGAATCTGCTAATTTACAGTAGGAGCTTTTTTTTTTTCCTATTCAGTGGACAATGGTCTTATTTCACTATCAATTATGTATGACAATCCAATACAACTCTGATATACACATGCAGGTGGGAGACCATTTTGCCCATTAGGGGGCATTAATGATGTTTATTCCTTATTTCACATAAGGCCTTTGTCATAATATCACCTCTAATCCTATTTTCTGGGTCTAACAGGCAATATATTAATATCCGCTTCTTAAAGAAATGTTGCAGCTTCTTCTTGATGTTGCCCCAGGCTTATCTTCAGCTTTCTGTGGCTGAGAACAGGCTCAGCAATTGAAAGATGGGAATTGGAGAATTATAATGAAAACGTTTCCATCTGAGAGGAAACCAGGCTGCAAAATTTTTCTGTAAATTTAAGCATTCCAGAGTTCTGGGGATTGCTGAATCTGGGTTTTGTTTCAACCCTTTAAAATGACAGGAATCCTTTATGAAAATTGGGTCCAGATGTGGGGCTGGATATCACAGACCACCCAAATCCTTAGCTGTTTTTATGCGGCTTTTGTTTTCAGAGTATCTCCAATTTTAAATTACTCCTTTGCTGTGGGCAGGAGAAAGGAGCGTTGGCTTCTCTTGCTTCTCAGTCATGGGAGGAAAGAGCAAAAGAGCCAGAGCTCTTCAGCACAGCGGGCTGTAGCACGTGCTATCATTACCGTTTGGGTCCCAACCTAAACTCAGCACCATAACACATTTTCTACCATTTTATCCCAACCCTTTGCATTCTCTCTGGCTCACTGCTTGGCTGCTTGTGCTGTGCAGTGAAGCTGGAAGATAAAAATCTGTTCCCTTAAAGCCAGCTGTTTTTTAGCTGTTTTAGACATTCTTTCTTACATGTACAGTGTGTGAAGGATGCAGCTTGTGCAGAATATGGGGGAAAGTGCTGATATCTACTAGCAAAACATTCCCCCTATACTGTGGAGGGCTTGGTGATTCCAGTTTATCTTAAATAGAGTACATTTTTGTTGTCTGCAATGGATAGAGAAGAGCCTTGAGGGAATTAATAAAGCTCATGCTGAGAAGTTTTAACTTAGACATGCATAAGGAATAAATTAATTTTTAATGCATTTTAAGAAGCACTTTTTTGGCTCAAAACCATCATGCCTGGTATGTTTATAAAGGCACCCATAGCATGCTCCAGTTAAAAGGCTGTCAGTGTTTCCACTGTAAACCCCTCCTTTCAAAGGTTTATATTATAATTCCAATATAAAATTCAATCCAGGCAAGAAAAAATTGGCATTATTCTTGGCCTTGGAGTGATGTTTTCATTAATGATTTTTTTTTTAATTTAGGTTTTCTCTTATCATCATTTGATTAATGTTAATAGTAAGAAGGCTTTCATCTTTAATTACTGTTAGACTTAAAATGGTATCCTGACAAAGTACTCAGGGTAAAAATGAAATTCTATGTGTGTTTCACTCTCGCATAGATCAAAAATATTTCTAAAGCTATACTTTGTATTTTATACAGCATCAACTCATGTTCTGCAATACCTAATCATAACATTTAAGATAAAATATTAGGATTTTAAAGATGAATTCCTAGTGAAGCTCTCTGCCCCCTCAGAATTGCTATTAGGCATTTTGCATTTTGGACTTCAGGTCATGCTGAGCAGCTGTTACAGTCACACTAGCAGATGATGTATGGTGAAAGCACACTGGGTGATGTTCAACTCACCAGCAGAAAGCTTGGTTAATTGGTATCTGCTCAGAGGGGGAGAGAGCATTACATACACCAGCCCTCTAAGTGTACATTTTTATTTTCATCTCTAAAACATGTACACTCACAAAACCTTCACAGAAAGTGAAGAACATCTTTGCATAAATATATATATATATATACACATATTTACACACACACACACACACACACATATATAAACATATATATATATTTACACACACACACACATATTTAAAACATAGTTCCATTTTAAATAAAAAGCTGACTGGTTTTGTAGATCAAGTTGTACTTGTGAAATCAGAAGAATCCAGTGCTGGCCTAATCATGCACTTTCACTCTTATCGGCTCATTTCTGCCTATAAGCTTTGTAAAAGTCGCTAAGCACAGGGTTATGTTATAGACCATATGTGTAGCCTGCAGTCCCTCGGCGCAACAGGGCAGATAAAGGGCAGAATTACCGCCTACCCTTTGAAGATTTATATCAGACCTTTTAACCTTCTGTGAAAACAGTTTGGTGATTTAATTCTTTTTACGGAACTCAACAACAGCTTTTATACTTCCACAAACACTGTGTAGCCCTATGCTGTAAACATTTGTAAATTCAGCCAGATTTCTCCATATTGGAGCAAGGTATGACAGAATGTGACAGAGTTTAAGCTTTGTGAACTTTCCCTCCTACCTATTGAGGTTTAACGGAACTTGTTGAATTCATAAACCTACCCCCAATCCTCCAATCCTTTTTCCACCCCAATTTAAACAAACAAATATGTTTGAGTTGGTTCTCCTCTGCCCTTCCCAACTAATCAAAAACTTATGGTATGCATCACAAATGTGATAGCACACTCCAAATTCAAGACTAACACATATGGAGACCATATACAGTCTAAGATATTTGTAGCTCACTAGTCCTTCATATTCGTCACAAGACTGTATATTGTGGTCATTCAAGACAACGTCCTTCTAAAGACACTTCCTTGACATGAGATTAAGCTCCTCATCTTGTATTCTCTAGAGAAGGTCTCTCTAGCTGTGTTCTGGGCCTCCTGTTGCAGGTTCCACATGCTGCATGAATATGAGTGAGTGCATTACATACTACCTTGTGAGAAGTGCTTTTATGGCTACAGAGCTGAATCAGAGAGAGATTAAATGACTTGGTGAATGTTACACAGGAAATTTGTGACAGAGCCAAGAATTTCCTGAAGGCTAACCTACTGTTTTTAATTACTGCTTTCCTAGTTCCTCTTTAGTAGTATCCAAAGGCCCTAGGTGAGGTAGGATCTCTATTGTGTGTTCATCTCTGTATATCTGTTTGTTAAGAGGAGCTTTGCAGACCTTCTTCTACAGATGATCTCTAAGTAGAGAAAGGAGACAAAGGGCAGGAGAAAGGAGTCATTAGCTACACCCCACACACATATCTGAAATTAAAACACAGAGCCAGCAATACAGTTTGCTCTAGGCCACACAGGAAGTTTGCAGCAGAGACAAGGAATTTAATCTACATCCCTGAATCCCAGTCCGGTGCTTTCAACACCTTCCCTCACCAGTTCATATTTCATATGATATGCAGCCTGCACTCTGTGTCCTTGGAAATTTTTTTTTTCTCTCTCTCTTTTTTCTTCTTCAAAATAATGTAATCCAGGAACATTTGCGCTGAACTTTTGAACCTTTGATGTTAAAGTACATTTGAAATTAAGCAAACTATGTTTCCATGTTGTTAATTGGAATCATTCTGCCTGGATCTTTTAGCAGTCTCCACATGGTTAACTTCAAACTGTTGTGTCAGGCTGAAAGGAAAAAAAAATCAGTTCCTATTAAATGTGTTAAACATTTTAAGTGTACAAAATGGAGACTGAGGCAGATCTTTTAAGAACCGAATCAGCTGAACGACAGGCGTCTGGGTACATACTTCCTCCTGCCAGGGTTGAAGGTCATTATTTCGAACTAATAGCTGACCTCTTTGGCCTCTGGAAGGCCATTATGCTTAATGGCCTGAGCTAATTTGCTGTGCTACAGGCTTGGTTGATCTTTAGTATAATCTCCTGCACCTTCTCCTGCTCCTTCTGGGGAAAGCAACTGCTCTGATATAATCCAGTTGGCACCAGATTGCCTAGGGGAGCGAGCAGGCGAGCTGCTATGAGACAGGACTATACAGTAATTTACTGAGGATTGACTCTTGGGAAAGGGAAAGGAAATGGGAAGGGAAAGGAAGGCATATGCATACACACACGTACACACAGTCTAAAGGGGAAAAAGAGCAGGAGAATAAAGCTGGGAATAGGAGGAGTGAAGGTGGAATAGAGAGAAGGGGGTTAATGTGTGAAAATTGCAGGCACGCTTTCAAAACAAATCTATACTTTTAGCCCCATTTTCCTTCCTTTACGCTGCTTTGAAACAATAACCTCCAAATGATTTGCTGCCAGGAAACAGAAATAGCTTCATTAGTACCTTTTCTCATAAAATCAAGTACACATTTGAAAAGCAGAATTCCTCTGCCAAACACGTGGGCCCATATCAGCCTTGCTGAAGAGAACTGTCCTGAATGTCTGGTTAAAAAAACAGTTAAAATAGAAAACAAAGACACAAAAGGCATAAGCTGAGAGAGATATATTCTCAGAGCAGAGTCAAAGTCTAATTGGGTGTTGCTTACGCAACCTTCACCCAGAGACATTTCTGTCTCCTTGAAACCTTATTTAAGATCCTCAGCACAGGACAGTGGAGGAAAGACTGAACAAGAGAGGAGCAGAGAGGCTTTTTGGAGGGTTGCAGAGCATTACTGCTGGTGTGACCAGGCCTGCAGAGCTGCCTGGTAAGCAGAGAGATTCTTATGCCCATGGCTCTCTCAGTCTTTTGCACCCCATTCCGAACAGCAGTACTTTGCTGAGGCTTTGCTCTCCATCTTAGCTTATATCATTTCTTCGCTGTTTCCTTCTTTGCAGATCCTCCCATGCACATTGTGGGTCCTGAGCAATGGGATGATGCAAGGAGGAAAGTGTCAAGTCATCTGCAAAAGGAACATTATATGGTATGCAAAAATTGACAAATAGAAGAGCAAAACTGTATTTACACACATGTTTTTGCATCTGCAGCCATGCATACATGAAATACTCCAGAAATGTTCTTGATCTCTTTTCATCCCTTTTCCAAATAATTTTACATAGTGTCTTGCTCTTGGTGGCATCTGATATAATAAATATGCTGGACAGTGTGTTATGTGTTTGTACTATGTAGAAACCTACAGACATGACTTGCTTTTGAAGGTTCATGTTCATATCTTTCTCCACACTCCTCTACCATGCCTGGCAGCAACCAGCTCCCTTTCCTGGGCCTTCAGTCAGTTTTGCACTGATTTCTTCTAGATTTCCATGGAGAAAGTCACAGATAGGTGTCACTGTCACTAAAGCTCACTCGTTGCAGACACTATAGCCCTGACAGTGAAGTCAGGAGAAACACATTACTTGTCTCTCAGGTTTAGCCTGGAGTGTGTGACTGCTCCTGTTAATGGTTTCAGTGCTGCTGTGAGTCTGGTCCCCAGCACTATGAATCAAGTGCAAGGAGTGCTGTGCTGTGCCTGGACATGGGAAAAGTGAGTGGTAGCACCAGGTCCCAAGATGGATTTATCTATGTAGCATCAGACTAATCACACTGAGAAACACTGCCCAGATGTAAAAGCTGAAGGAAAGTTTTATATTATTTATTTACTTTCCTGTTGGTCTATGTATTCAAGCATTGAACAAGACTGCAAAATGAAAACTGTCACAGTGACCTTGTAGTCTGTAATTAAAATAATAACCTTGAAATTCAGATGTGGAATGAGAAAACGGAGATGAAATTTTCAGGTGTCCAGATTCTTAAAAATACCTAAATTGCACTCTTTGTACTTGAAGGAAAAATAAATAAATAAACAAAACCACAGAGGGCACACAGATGAATTTCTATTGCATTTCTGGCCTCCTCTCAATCCCCGAGGCACCTCAGACTTGCCACGACTGGTGCCAAAAATAATGGGTGCCCAAGGGAAGGCAGCTTGTGTGCTCAGCACTATCGGGGCACAGCACGCCTCTGCGGCATTCCCTCTTGGCAAATGCGAGCAGGAAGCTCCTGCAAGGCAGGCCCGGGAGCAGGTGGCCCAAGGTCAGCTGTGCTGATTCCCAGCCTCCTGGGAGCGCCTTTATGCATGGGAAATCCTTAGTTGCCATTTAGGGCAGATTTCCATTCAGTTCGGGCTATCAGAAGAGCCCAGGCCCTGGTGTCTCCATTGTTTGCCAGCATATGTGCACCTCCCATTTATTAAATCCATCTTCTAATCCTTCTCACCTATGGCACCATGAAAATTTGCAGTACCCACCTCTATACTTTAGCTAGTCAAATGGAAAGCTCATTTTAAAATCAATTTCCCACATCAAATTGATGAAAAGAAAAAGTGCAATTGAAATTAAGAACTAGAAATTATCTGTCTGAAACAGCACGTCTTTCACGGTTTTGCCATGTGTGCAATAAGGTTCACATTTCCCTCTTCTTTTTATTATTTTTTAAATCTTTTTGTAACCTCTGGGTTTCTTATGCTTTGGTTTGGAATGGTCCCAAAAGGTTTGCCCAGGGCAGTGCATGGTATGTACCTTAGTAAAATAAAAGACCTCCTGCAGGTGGTGCTACAATGCTGTAAGTATTTTTAATTAGTATAGGTTCAAAAATGGCTCCATTATGATTTTTCCTCACATTACAATAAATGAAAAGTCCCATGTGAGATTAGCTCATTATAGGCAGCAAATTTCTAGACAGCTTTGGAGTAAGTGATACAGTTCAGCATCTTGGAACCCTGCCTTAAATCAATATCTCAGGAACACAACTCTGATTTCTCAACACAGCTAGCAATTAGGTGTATATTAAGAAAAGCTCTTCTTTGTCCTCTCATAAATACTGAGGAGGAAAAAATAACATACAAATAACTTGTACAGCTGAGTATTAAGGACAAAGTAGCTTCAAGATATGATGTAGTGGGTAAGTTGTTATCTTACACCACTCAGCAGTATTAGGACTGTACAAGCAATACACAAGTTAGAAATCAATGTTCTCTGTCCACTGAGGAGGGAGCCTTGATGGTTTATGAATTTCTGATTTGCCATTGACTAAAGAAAAAATTGTAGCTTCAGCAGCCTAGCCCACTGGTTCAATTCTGCTTAAGCACAACTAGGACTCAATTCCTTTAACTATGACTAGTTTCCTTTAAATGTTATTGGGTGCTAAAGAGGGAAATACGTAAGAAACAGTGTTATCGTGCAGAGCAAAATGAGTCTACATGAGTCTTTTTGTGATGAAAGTCTGTTTAAAAGAGGACGTTAATAAATATTATTATGCTCTCTGTATTCTTTTATTATTATTTAATAAAGAAGAAATAAAAGTAAACAGAAAATATAATAGGCAAAAACTTTTTTTTTAAAAAAGACCAAATAATGATCATAAATGGTGATAGTAAAAGTTTTACAGCTTTTTTTAACATGTGAAAGAATTTGTTTTTAAAAATCCTTTACTATTGCTTCTGTTTTCAGCTTTTATTTTCATCTTAAATGTGCTCTTCAAACATTGTTTTCCTTTTTTTTCCCCCATGAAGACTAAGTTTCTGAGTTGCTACAAATTTTGCACTTCAGATAATAGCCTTGTATTTAAAATAAGCTGGCATAATATCCTGTGATATTTTCTCACTAACTTTTGCTAAGGGAAAGAAATTATTAAGTCATCAAAACAAATGCATCTAGGGCGGTCAGAGCAGAAAATATGTGAAGACTGAATGATGATGTACTACCAACACTTCCATAAGAACCAGGTTCAATGCAATTAAAAATGCAATATCAATAGTTACAATATACGAGGTACGGCTTTCTACCAAAGTTGAATCTTCTGCCTCCATCTGATTTCATATTTTTTTTCTCTTCCATATGAATGTTCAGGAGAATTAGCATGGAGAAATATAGATTCAAAACAAGAGATTCAAAACAAGTCATATCCCATTCTTCAGTGAAATTTCTAGAAAAAAACATTGCAGGTATAATTTATTCTTTATTTTCTCATTCTCAGAGAAGTACGGTGGGTAAGCATGGCTATTTTGATCAAGCCAAATATTCTTACTTAATGTATTAGTACAATTAGCAAATTAGCACAATATTTATTTTCATGCACTGAAGCCCTGCTTGTGGATATGTTTTTAAAATGCAGAAAATAAACCATGTTACAAAACAGCCATGTCTTATTGAAATATCAGACTGACAAAGGGAACTGAAAGGACTTTCTGGCATTTCTTTGAAAAGGTCCTGTTTTCTTGTAAAGTTCATCATGAAAACAAATGAGAATAGAAAGATTCAGTTTCTGCATATGCATACCTTTGCTTCTTGGAGATAAAAGTTAGAGATGGCTAAGCTAACAGTATTTTAGGGAAACTAATCTTGGCAACAATTTATATGAATATTATTTATTGCCAACTTGAAACACATCAGAGTGTGCTTGAAGATACAGAAGTGACACTGAACCTTGAATTACCACTCTGAGAATTAGGTTCTGAGATCTCCCCAAAGGATCCTTGATTGATGACCTGTTTTTTTAATGAGTTTTTCTTTTTGTTTAGAATGAGTTTCACTGCTTGGTGAGTTGCTCTGTATGGCTACTCTAGAATACACCTGACTTGCAAAACCAAAGGGGTTTATGTGATTCCCTGTGCTTAGCTTATCAGCACTGTCAAGATTTATGTGATTTATTGGCGCAAACAGCAGTGGAGGTGTAGGCACACAGGAACTGACCAGGTTGGATAAAGTCAATGCTGGATTCAAACATCTCATATGGCACTGAGGCTACAATTAGATGAAACTGACTTTTTGTTGATTCATTTTTCTGCAGTCTATAAACTTTAAGACTCTGCTTCTTATTTCTTTTTATAATTGTCATGTACATATCATTATGCTACAGCGAGCATCAGAGCTATATCCTGTTATCACTACACATAAATGGAAATGGTTATTCTGTTTCCTTGGTGAAGCTACTTTGAGAAGCTTCTGGAGTTCGTTGTTTAATGGCTGCACCCATTTTGAACAGGAAAAAGGATACTGTTCTTGTAGACATTTACATAAGGCCATAAAAGGGCTAGTAAAGCAGAAAGAGCAATGCAATCATTAGATCGGAGTACAGACTTTTTATATTTATGAAGAATTTCCCTTAACTGCGTGTTCTGTTGACATAAACCTGAAGCAACTAAGACGGAGAAACTATTTCCATATCAGTACTCTATTCAACTACTAATAGAAAGCCTGCTACAATTCCTTTTGATATAAAAGGGAACATAATCTTTTTTATTAGCTTGAAAATAGCATCTTTTATATGAAATCAACTTTTATTTTAACGTCTTCACAAAATTTAACATAGGAAGAAGCCCACAGAATGATTTGAGAGGCTTTTATGCATAATCAGACTGTCTTGTCTATTGTCAAAGATTCTGATGGAAATAAGGAGGCACAAATCTCATCTGTGCTCCTCCCTTATCACTCAACTAGTCTTAGGAAGTCCTTGTGTATTCACTGTGAAATGAAATGTCAAACTCTGCCACACAGATCGGGCTGCAAGTCAGACCACACTAGTTTCTCACAGATCATTCGTGGATCACTAAGAATTGAGTTGGGATGATACCTAAAGGAGTCTTCATGGTTAGATAAAGAACCATAAGCATTTCTGTGAGTTTCCTGCTCTAAGGAGCAAAAGAAATATGAAGTCCAGGTAGTCCTTCTGCTGGTGGGAAACTGTGCTGAAGGGAAAGCAGCTGTTCCTTTCCTCTCCAAACTCCTTGATTTCACAGCAGCAAGTGCACCATAATTGCATGGTGCATGTTCTGGAGCTTCCTGAGGAGGCGATCAACATCCACTTCATCGGCTTAAAGCAATAGTTAGGAGTTCTTACTGAACTTCAAGACCAACAATATCTAAGGAAACATCTGAGGAAGAAAATAGATAAATAGTACAACAAATATGTCTTACTTGTAATATAATGTACTAATAAATAGTACATCAGGGTGGATGAGATCCAGGAATGCTTTTTTTTTTTGCCTAGCATTAATAAAGAGACAGAAGTCTTAGAGGCCCTACCCTTCTCCTTCCTGTACAATAATAAGCACAGTTAGCCAGGAAACTGGTTGAAGGAGTGGAGCTGGCAGTAGCTATATACATGTGTGTTTGCACACGGGAACCACTGAAGTGAGATGACCAGTGTTCAATCTAGTGTTTACCTTGGAGACAGAAACCATGCCCAGATGCCCTGATTATATACAAACATTATTATGCTAATTGCTGTGCAAAGTTGTGCCTGTGATGCCTCACACAAACATAATTACTGTTTGCAGTGGATAGAAATGTAAAGCTATGATGTCTCAAGGAAAAATACAAACAAGAACCTGCAAACATAAATATTTTCCTGCAGTGAGATAATCTTTCCTCTTCTTTCTGTAAACAAGTCATATACGACTCCTCCTAGAGTGTTTTTGCAAAGAATTACTTCAGGTTGCAGATTGAGAGATACAGTACTTCAAAGGCCTGACAGCAAAACTATAGATTTTACTCTATTTTTTTCTCTATCCTCCCCTTTCCCCTAAAGTGAGTAAACAATGTACCCAGGAATAGGATTTCTTAAGAGCAGACTAGTTTGCTGTTAAGGAATCATGCTGGACAGAAAGAGGCACCTCTGTCTCAGGTAGATTTCCAAGGGTTCAAAATTTCTTTTCACTTTGATATATTATGAAAAGTTAGTTTTATATATGATTTTTGTTGTTGGTTTTGTTTTGTTTTGATTTGTTTTTAAGATTAATACAGAACGTTTAAGATTGGAAGGGACCTCTAGAGATCATCTAGTCCAACCTTCCTGCTCAAGCAGGGACATTTAGAGCATATGGCACACGGTGGCATTCATTAATCATCTGAGGTAAAAAATAATGTTGACTAGTTCATTTCTGTACTTGCAAAACCCTTAATTTGCTAATTCTTTCACAAAAATATCATATTCTCTTTGCATTCAATTATATTTTCAAGTGAAAACTTTCACAACAGAAATAGTGCTTTTCCAACAAAAGTGAGTATACTGGAAACAAGAACACCCTTTTGAAGGCTAATTTTATGAACATTTATGTTAATATGTGATAACAGTAAGCAAATTAAAATCAAGTCATGCAATGAAATGCCAAGCTTCGTTATCTAATGACCATCCATTTACCTCATTCGTATCGTGGTGGACTTTCTATTTTCATTTATTCTTTTTTCTCCTCCTCAAAACAGGAAAAACAAACATAGTCCTTCATTAGAATACTTCATTTCTTGAGAAGATAGTCACTTGAAGTCTTAACTTGACATCCTATACTGCAAGAATTTTCTATTGCAGTAGAAAAGAAATCTGACATATGAAGTTGGCATATTCTTAGTGCTATCTTTACTGCTGGAGTAATATTGAGCTCTTGCTGATGGCATCATGTTGTTCTGTGGTTAGCATGAGCAGAAAAGGTTCCAGATAATGTCTCATATGTAAAGAATGAACATGTTTTTAAGTTTTGTTTTGATTTTCAAAGTGAAATTTCATGTAAGGTTGTTCTTTTTTAAGCTCTGTATCATGTGATGTGGAATGATAGAAAAACTTATATAAAGTACAGCATGCTTTTGGGCTGAACAAAATTTTTACTTGAGGTTGGCTTCTTTATAATTAATATCAGCTTTTCACAGAATGTTTTGGCCATTACCTTAAAAAAATCAAAGAAATCTTGAAAGTGGGAAAATTTAAAACCAGAAATGAGGATTAAATCCAGAAACATGAAATTAATTTTGATGTCTCCTGCTGCATTTCTCTTTCTATCTGACTCCTAAAGATAGAAGGATAGAAGGATATTTTCTAGTTTATTCCTATGACAAGAATAGGTTGCAGTTTTTCAGCAAAATGGGAGATCAGAATGTATTGGTCATACTTCCCAAGAGGATAGAGGAAGTAATGGGCACCCATGATACGATTTTTCCATGGTATTTGATTCCCACTTCTGTTTCTGGATGTGGCATGGAAGAGTCTAATCCACAGTGAACATATATCAGGAAAAGACAATAAATAAGACAATAATAAAATAAAATAAATAAAATAAATAAAAGACAATAAATTGAGAAGTGGGAAAATCATAACAAGAATCAATGGTACTAGCATCTTTTTTCTTCAATGACAGATTTGATTCCACATATATCGATGTGCCTACTCTAAGGTCACTTATACATATATGTCTAACTTTCTGTAAATCCAGAGCTCTTAGCAACAAACACACTTGGTCTTTATTTATGGGAAATGAGAAATAGTGCTGCTGTACAAAATGACATCCATGAAGGGAAAAGCAAAATTAAGGAGCCAAAAAAAGAAGAGGTAAATGCCCCAGCAAATGTGCTAGTACATGTGCACAGACATACGCATGTATGCATATTTTCATTTCAAATGTAAAGTGGAATTAATGACAGTTTACTCTGGACCACTGAAACATAGACTCTGTCTCAGAATTATTCATTGTAGACTGCTTTAATATGGGACAGATCAGGCAACTCCCGCAGGGCGAGTAATTTCATCCAAAGCCAGCAGTCTAAGATGAATCTGATAAACTGCCCCCACCCCGCTCCCTCCAGTAATTTCTGTTTCTCTCTTTTCCAACCTCTAAAAGTCTCATCTTTCTAATTACCTCAGGAAAAGCAAATCCCAGAGGAGTCATGTGCCCTACCAGTGGGGGTTACAAAAGCAGAAGTGCAAGGATGCAGCTCTTTTCCATAGCATAGACCAGGATAAAGTCATATTAAAGCTTGTGGAATATATTTTAATACTTAAATACAGCCTTTTTGCATAATATATGCTCCTGCTCTTTCCAAAAAATGAGCTGAATGGATGATCTAACAGGAAGAATGTAACTTTTGGGTTATATTAAAATATTTTGCTCTTATCACAGATTTTTACTTACTTCTCTTAAAGCGGTCTGCCTATGTTAACTAAGATTTATTTTCTAACCTGGAAAATAAAATCCATAGGTTTTTTTTGGTTCATTTGTTTTGTTTTCTTGCATGGTAATATTTCTTGCAGTGAAGACTTCCATGTAAAGGGGAATTTCCAAGAGTTTCACATAATGAGAAAGATTGTACCTTCATTGTATTTAAAGCTATTCCTTAGCTCTTGGAATGGATTCATATGGGTGATACAACAGTTTCCAGTAATTCTCCAAATAGTATTACAGCTCAGATATTGTGATAATTGATCTGAAATAGCCCCAAATTAACGTAAATTGAAGTTAAAGGGAATCCAGTCTTCTTTAGCCAGCTTCTTAAAGAATTTATGTTCCTCTCCATTTTCTTTTTCCAGTCAGAATCACAGCTAGAAATTAAAAAAGGCAAATTGGTATCGTGAGGGAGGAGTTCTCAGAAATGGAGAGGAAAACATTGCTTTTCTTAAGATTTGCCAGTCTCTGAAGAGAGGCATATAATCTTCAGGAGGGACACTTAATCAAATATATTCAGGTAACTGGAGATTTGTTCTGAGACATAGATGATTGGCTTTATACCTTAGAAGCTGTACCTGAAAAAGTTTCAAATTAAAGGTCCACTAGAAAAAAAACAAAAATAAAAATGAGAACAACAGTAATAAAAATGGCCAATATTATTCTCCGTGGGACCTATAGTTTCTTAATTTTATTCTTCTTTTAGTAACTCTATAAAAGACTACTATACTGTGATTTGTTTTGTGTAATGTTTAATATTTTTAATCATCTAGTCCTCCCACGAAAACACTTCTACACAGAGAGTTGCAGATGTGTGATACATTGTTTGCCCTTGTTCTAAAATCTAAATGATGATAATACTTTCCCTGACATAGAAGAATATTGCCCATTAAACACACAGGGAAGACATGATACATGTATTTCAGATTACCATTATTCAGGAGTGGAAGGCCTCTGTATGCAGTTGCAATGAACCTCACAAGCAATTCATAGCAGTAATGGTACAAACACTTAATAGTGTCTGTAACTCTAAGTGAGAAATTGTTTCCTTTACGTTAAGGACAAGGTCCATCTGGAGGTAGACATTTTAGTCTACATTTATGTTAAGAAATTAGAAAGTACATGGGCCAGATTCTTTATACTACTTAATTATTAACACCATTTTGGTGTAAGCCAACTAGCGGTCTCTCAGAGATGTCCCAAAGAGTGTTCACATGGGAGCTTGGAGCTGCACTATTCCCAGTAGAAAGCCTGGAGGTGAAAAGATGAGAGATTTTAATAGCATGTGTATAGCCTTTCCCCTCTTAGTCAGACCTAAAGATTGGGCCCTAACATGGTGCATTTAGACTTTATATAATCTTTAATTGAAAAAAGCACCAAAGAACGACACTGTAATGAAATAGAACATGGAGTCTACAAGTTAAGGAAAAATTGGAGTTAAGAAAATAAAGTTTTGGTGACAAAAATGGAGATGTTTATCGATAGCTTCTATATATACTTTCCATTGTTCTCCTGGTCTAACTACAAATAAAGGAAGAAGTAAATTTTCAAGTTGCAATACTTAACCCATGAAGGGGTCTCTTTTGGGTTCTGGATTTACCATACATGAGCCTTTTGGTAAGTTTCATTTTGAAAGGAATTAGGAAGCTCAACCAAAAACTTGTTGGGGGGTATTTCTGCCTGTGCTATGATGTGGTCTCATCATGTCACTCAGGAATGAGGCACTTGCTCTTACATTAAACACAAAAATAACACAGGAAATTGATTTATGTTGGCATAGTTTTCTTATTTTAAATTATTTACCTGAAATCTAAACCAGAACTGCAGTTAAAGTATAGTTCAGAGCTCAGATTTCTTGGGTTCACATGCTAGAGAATTCAGCATTTGTTCCAGATGGTCCATCTGTCTTGGATTACTATTTTCTGGTAAATAAAATGAAGAGGGCACATAGATTCACTGCCATATTGGAAGCAGAGAAAATAATGTCAAAAGGTTTATAAAGTAAAATAATGAAAGTAGCCAGGGAGTGAGAACAGATATTTGAAGGAAAATAATAATATACTCTTTTATCTATTGATGCTTTTGTTGGTGTTTGGAGTCATGAGAAAACTACATAGAGACATTGCTTGTATTAGGAGCAAGAAATTCTACTGTACAGCCAGTGCAATTGCTGCAAATATGGACTGAAGTGAAAGGTAATTTATCAGGTATTAAGGATGTACTTCACTGGAGGAAACAAGAAACCATAACACAGTGAAGAGGCAAGTAAAGGTCAGAGTGCGCCTTATTTTTGAGGGTGTCAAAATGGGAACCCACTAAGATGAGATGATATCACACACACATAGTGTCTGCCAAACTATACTGCAAGTACTAGAAGAAGCTTTCAGAGATAGGAAGGATTTGGTTAAATTTATAATTATCATGATTATTTTTTTCTCAAGCTTTGGTAGTTTGAGTTCTAGCCAGAACCTGAAAAGGAAATACCTCTGCACACTGAGAGAAACTATTTGTGAAGAATTTCTGGCTTGATCTTAAACAGGATTTGTCTGAAATTACAGGAAAGACTTTTTACAAGGTTTCCCTCCAAGCTTGGAAATGCAAGCTATTCAGAGGCTTTGGGTGCTTATCAGCAACCCCAGGAAGCATGTAAGGTTTGTCTAGTTTATAGCTACTAGAGTGAAGTCCTTGAAAACAGTAAAGAATAGCGCCAATTTCTCTCAAGGTTACTAGTTTCCTGAGTATACGTTAAGACAGTATAGAAACATAAGTAAAAAAAGTACAGAGAGAATATTTTAGTTTTCAACCTTGAGGTATTTAGTGTGACAATTCAATGCTACTGTAGCCATGATGTTGAAAAGACTGGAGAAGCCAAATACATGTGTATTTTTTTCTGTTAATATTAGCTCTTTACATTAGAATTCCCAAGCGAACCTTTTGAACTCTGCATGCAAAAGGTATTACCCCTGCATAGCCAAACAACGTTACAACAACTCTGTGTTATGAAAAGTTTTATTTGGCAAAGCCTTCTGAAAAATAAAAAAGTAGGCAAATACCTCCCTGCAGGAGAGTTTGCCAAATTCCCATTTACAAATGCCTCAAGTGATAAGCAAATAAAAGAAAAAGTACGAAGAGGTGTATCTGTGTCAGGTGTATCTGCGATTTGAAAACATTGCAGCGTAAGTGATGCTGACCTTAAAAGAACTACAAGAATGTTGCGGTCTGTCTCTATTTGTAACCTCATGCCTATTAGGAAGTTTCTGAAGCATTAGTATGCCCATATGGCTGGGGCCTCCTGTGCGTTTTGCCTGTGGCACTACTCTTTGTTACTGAATATTTACTATGGCTTTTGCTGAAGAGGGCTGCCTGCCACATGATAAGAAGATGCTTTTACTGGATCAAGCTTTGGTCACTGCATCTGGGCAATGCTGAAATTGCTTCCTCTGCTGATTTTCACAAATTAGCAATTATATTTTCCTAGAGAATACTCAAAAAACTCCTTCAAGGACACGGAACAGCCCCCCAGATTCCACTTTTTGGGAAACTAAATTATTTCATATAATTTGAGGAGAGATATGTTCAATTATTTCAATTTTGCCCCAAAGGATTTTGCCCCAAGAAGCTTATAATGCAAATTCTCATATTCTAAGGAACATAGTGTCATTTAATCACAGAATGAAATAATACTAAACATTATATTTTCTTCTTTAATATAAGAACTGAATCTCCTAAGATGACATGCAAAAGAATAATCCATGTTTAGTAAATATTTTTGAAAGTTAGCCCAGATCTAGCCGATATCCTATTTTACCAAAGGATGGTACTGCTAACGCAGATCAGGCCTAAACTGGGGGTAAACACAGAGAGCAGCAACTGCTTGAAAGGTTTAGACTACCCATAAGCTTGGATGCTTGCCAGTAATCCCCCTAGAGTTTATTTCCACCTTTGTATCACTGACTCATTTATCTAGGTCCCTTCATTTTCTGAGAGTTCAGATCCACTTGAAGGCCATCATCTTTTCCTCCTCTGTGTGTTTGTCTCATTCCCATAAGTGTTTGTCATACATTCATCACACCATCTGGAGTCCAAAACACTGAATTTTACTCTGCAGGGACTGTGCTCTCTCCTTTTTTTTCTTTTTTTTTCTTTTTGGTTAGAGATTCTTTATTTACAAAAAGATATTTGCTAGACAGATTTGTGACATTGCGCTGGACGAAACAAACAAAAAACCTCATTTGGTACACTGTATATGGTAGCTTGTGAAGTGGGAATAAACCAGAGCAAACTATGTACAGCTTTATATGAAATAAATAGGAGCTCAGCTCCTACACTCGAAGATAGAGTATGGGCCAATGCTAACACCATGTCGCTGTCTCACCGAGAAATCAATATTCCTAAAAGTGAAGAAAAATCTATAGGTAGGACTATCGAACACAGATTTATCAGAGGAGAAAAGGACTTTTGTCTTTTTCCCTTTTCCCTCTTAACTACTGTGTTACACTGCGACTCGGCAGTAGCTCCCTTGCACACTACTGCACTGCTGAGGTTGCACATGCACGAGTGTGTAACATCTCCCTCTGTCTCATACACCCTCCGGTTGACACAAGCACTCTATAAACAAGACCAGTTTTTTAACAACATGCTAATCTTATGTTAACTCATAAATGTATACATGTATAAGTACTAAAAACGGTTAGCTTGAAGCACCCTGTCTTTAAATCACATTGTGTCTGAATCACATTGCAGAAGAGACTGACACCTCAGACACTTGCGTGTTTGTCTCTTTTTTTTTGCTTCCTCAGCTAAGCATTCAGTTTTATACCCAGTGAAGAGAGATATTTTTAAACACACATTCAGAGACAGATCCAGAATTTATGCATAGCATAGTGAATGAGTATGTTTTCATTAATTCATTAGCAATTTTGTCCCAATGCCTTATATTTTTAAAGCAGAATCTGTGAACAGTGGAAATTACTTCATTTTAGTATCTCAAGAAGGCAATTAAAATAATATTTTTATTTGTGGAAAAATTAATGCCATAATTGTTTTGTGTGACTTAGAATCTTCTTCAAGCTCTGATTTTCGCTTCAGGGAACTATGCACTATTATCATTGTTCTGCAGATTCATATATTTACACAGATTTGAACACAGTATGCCCTAGAAGTCATTTTATACCTAATAACACACCTACATAAGATTTAATTGTTTAAATCTACATAGCTTAAAAATATTTAATATGTTGTGAGGCAGTGATCATCAGCTAAGTGATGACATGCAACTGAAAGGCCTCAGCGTAAAGCGTAAAGTAAAGCAAGATCTTTTCCAGTCATGAGGAACAAGGTATTATATGAGTCTTACTCTTTAACCGTACAAATGAAACAACCATGCTTACAGTTGAAATAGAAATTCTCTGTCCCTTTAAAACCCCCAGTGGACTGAAACCTATACTTCAGAGCCTGTACTTGTGAATCTTTAACAATTTTTTACTCAGAAAAAAAATGAGGATTTTTTTCACATGGTATTTACTGAAATTTTGTGCGCGCATGTGTGCCTGTGCGTGCAGGCATGCACTGTTTTGATTTCAGATTGTTTTGTTCTTCCTACTTTAAAAGGTTTGGGAAAGTCAGATATGTTTCCTCCCATTCTGTTAGAGGATCTAACTTTAACAGGAGAATACTATACAATTTGTAGCTGAGATTCAGCTCTCAAAATATTCTAATGAATAAATATCCCTTAATAAAATAATGGAGTTTTAAATATAGTGTTAGAAAATCCTTTTGTCTTCTAAGTATTTAGGTATGTCTTATGATGCCAGAATTTCAGAGGTCTTCTGACTTCTCTAGAGGTTTCTAGCACAGTGAGAGAGCTTAGGTTCTCATATAAGGAAAACAAAGGAGAAATCAACTAATTATTTTATTTATCAAAATCTCTATACAGTACAGGAAGGAAAAATGAATGGAATGAAGGATCCAAATAGTTTTTCTCTTCAGGTCACTTTAAATGCTTCATTTGAAATTGGAGATGCTTTTTAAAGCTATACTACAGCAGGATATATATGCCTGTATGCCATTTTACACATTTCTGGTCACAATTTCTTCTTTTAAGGGCTGAATTTCTTAGTTGCTAAAGCAGATTATACTCTAATTTCATTATGTTAATCTTGCAGTTGTCCCTAAAGTTTTATGCTTGTAAACTATCAGAACTGTCAGGAAAATTCATAGGTATTTGTTGATTCATTACACTGGCTTATCTTGTACCTAGCTTGAAAACAGTGGTTCCAGCTGTGCAAATTTATCTGAGTTATTTGCATAGTTATAGAGATTAATTATGAATTGTAAGACATTTTTCTTTATTTCTTTGGAAGGATGATCACTTTTCGTTCCCTGTGCTCCAAATTCCACTCTAACCTGGATGAAATTGAAGAAAAGAGGAGGAGAGAAGATTAACAGCAAGAGCAGCTCTGAGTGAGAATTGGCTGGCGCTCAAGCCACTTGAGCAGAGATATGGCACGTCTACAGGAATATTTTCCTTTGTATCTGCAGCAGGCTTTTGAGGTAAATCTCCTGATGATCCCCTTTTACCATGCCTTGAGGTTTTCCTAAGGCTTAAAAACAGGATTTCTTCTGGACAGCATCAATTCATACATATACAGCAGTCTCCAATGGGCATTCAGTATGCAAGACCACCTTTGGTGAACCCTAGAAAAACATGCAGAGAAGAGCTATCTCCCTTCACATTTCTGCTCCTACCACATTGTGCTATTTGCCACCATGCATGTCTGCTCAGCAGGGCTCCTCTGAAGGGCTGGATTTTGAGAAAAATCTTTCTCATGTGGACCAGAGTGATATTGTGCACTACCAGTACCTGCAGGACAAGGATGTGTGTATGCTTAAGCTGGACCATGAAGGAGGGAAAAGTCTGACCGGCAACCACATGAACGTTCTTCTAAATGGGAGAATGAAATACATGACTGTGAGGTGGGAGGTTGCTGTTCAATGAAGAGCAGAGCTTTTGAGAAAGAGCAAGAGGGAAAGATGAAAGCATGTTGCAAGGAATGCTGCTAGAGAGTGTTGATGAACCTCTGGTATGAGTTGAGAAACAGGTAGATGAGGCTTATATAGGGAAATGATGGCTTAGCATTGGTATCAAAGACATAAATGATTGCCATTTTTCATTTATAAAGTGTGCTCTTGCACACAAACTTCTCTGTGCTAATTAAGGAACGTTAAAGCAATATGTCTTTAGCAAAGCTAAATTTTTTTTTCAAGCTCCCTCCTTGTAGTACTTGAGTGCTAATTGCTTTAGCCTGCTATACCGTCATCCTGACTGTCAGAGCTTCTCCAGGTTGCTACCCAGAGTAGTTTTCACACTGAGAGGTGGTGACCACATTATCCTCTCCTCACAGCTCCTGCAGTGGTTCCTCATCAAGGACATTGGTTGGTTTTAAAAATCTTTAGCCGTGCAGGTCTGCCATGTACACAAGAAGTTTTCGGTCCAGTATCTCTCTCCTGCTAAGAAGCACTGATGAGACACTCCTCTATTTTTAATTCAGTTACCAAGGAAGCCCAGATTTTCCTTCACTGCTTGCTATCACCTGGACTTCACACTATCTGGGCACTGGTCTCTAACTGATCGTTTTTCACTTTTGATAAGTCTAAATGACTTCTATTAACTATTGGAAGTACAAGTATTTATAGGATACTATTTTGGTAATATGTATTTTTATACAACCTGATCACCAAGTAGAAATTAAATTTTTCTGACATTGATGTTGTTAAGTAATACTGCTGGTGTTGATGAATACTTTTCAATTCATGCTAGTGACTAAAACTGGAGTAGTGCTACTACTAGATACATGCTCTAGGTGACCCTGTGTGAGCAGTGGGGTTGGACTAGATGACTTCTGAGGTCCCTTCCAACCTTACGCATTCTATGATTCTATGATTCTAGTATGTGTTCCACAGATTAAGAACTGTTGTATTATATACACTTACATACACACACATACATTATCTACATTTTATTCTATTACATTAGTATTAAATTTTCTTCAGTCATATTTAAAAATAGGCAAATTACAGACACACCATGCTCTATAAAATGTATTAGTTAGAGGTAAAAACTCAGAGTATGTATATATCATTTTAATGTATATCTATAGATTTTAATTTTACTCACATGAGGATATGTGCTTACATATCCTCATCCATCAATTCCAAATAACTTTATATAATCTTATTTCCATTTTGTCCTCCTGCATGGATTCCACACTCTCATTGCACTCACAGTAAGTCATCTAATATTTTAATTAAAAGAATATTTTTCCCCTACTAGCTGATCCTCTGTTATGAAATTTAACATGTTTGGGTGTAGAGAGAGAACATCTTAATTTTCCAGCTCTGAAGTGTGTGCCAGAGTCAACAGAAAAAGAAAACTTACAGCATCCAACTGATTTAGTTTCATATTTCCCTCATGCTCAAACAACCGGAAAGCAGCAGGACCAAACATTTCATAAACTTCTTCCTAGGTGGTATAGACAGCGAGACAGGGTGTTTGAATCTTTAGCCAGTCCCTGCAGGAATATTACAATACCAGCATATTTTGTGAACACTATAGACATATATAAGGTGTGTTTAAAACTTAACTGGACAATGAATTAGCAGGCATACTTTTGGGAACAGTCATTATATGCTGTTCATCTGAATTACATGATGTATAAGACATTCACACTTTCTAATCTTATTGTTGAATATACTGTTATTATGTGGTTCACTAACCACATAAGTGGTGATATTTTTCCCTCCCACAGTATTTAGAGTTACCTTAGGTATGAGGCAGCTCTCTTAGGTATGAATCTTAATTTCTTTCATCCCTTTCAATATAAGAATAATAATTACTGCAATAATAAAAACTACTTAAATTTCTTTAAAAATAAGAGGGCTTTTTAGTAGAAAGAGAGGGAAAACTACACAAAAAAACCACCAGTGAATGTTATGTGCAGGTGTTCAGTCTATACAACAGTGCCGGCAATTTCAGCCCTACTTCTGAAAGAAATTAGAGAAAATTTTAGAAAATTTATCTTGGTTTCTTTGTCTAGGTATTGGTCTAGGTCATATACATATGGTTAATAGATTTTTAATTGATATTTCCTTTTTGTAATAAGCAGTAATAAACAACACTCAGTGGACTACTTCTGTTTTACACCCTAAAAAGGTCTTTCTTTAGTTATTATTAAACTGTAAATTGCTTTAGAGCTCTTTTTCTGCCATGCAGCATGCCGACACAATGTAAAAACATATTCTCTCTCAAAGAGCTTGTCATCTAAGTGGCCAAGATGAGACCAGAGATACTGTGACTCTCTTGGATTCATAGATTCACAGGATCATTATGGTTGGAAAAGACCTTTAAGATCATCTAGTCCAACCGCAAAAGTTTCAACAACATCCCTGCTACACCATGTCCCAAAGTCCTCATCTACATGCTTGTTGAAGGCTGCCAGGGACAATGACTCCACCACTTCTCTGGGCAGTATTCTTGAATGCTAATCTTCATCTTTTTTTTTTCCCCGAACTACACAAACTTGTTTTTTAAAAATATATTTGTAATTGAGTTTCTTTTGTTCTAAAAAGAAATGCTCTGTCTCATCTTATTATTTTGTGCTGTTCATTCTGGTCAATATGTTCCTTTGTTGGTCAAGCTGGTTATTTCTGAGGAGTCCTTTAAATTAGAAATAAATAAAAAAACCAGAAATGACTTTGCCTGGCATCCAAACCATATTTATTTTGTCTGGAAATTCTCCAGTAAAAAATATGTGTGAGGAAGGCTAAACTCCCAACCTCCAAAATGTAATTCTAGGCAGTCCAGCTGGTGTCTCCTGAAAACAGAATCTGGCAATCTATTGATTTTGGGTTCACTGGAAAGGTTGCCCTCTAGGCAAAACTGTTTTGAATCTGTGGAAAATAAGTTGCTGGCATGGAATATTCAGCTAAGTGAATAGAGGGAACATCTATATATTGCATAACTATACTGAGAATGTTTATGTCTCTAATACTTAATTGCAGGCCAAGAGCTAAACTCACAGTGCATATCTGTCTTTTTATGTTTTGGGATAGATACATGAAGAATGGGAATAATTGAAAAACAGTTACCTGATGAAAGAACAAGATTTTGTTATTTTAATGGGATTATTTTCTATGCAAGGTTTAAGCCTTTTTAAATAAAAAACACAGCTCACTTTTTTCATAGAATTTTCGCTGGTATCCAAGAGTAAACAATATGTATTTTTTCTAAATATTTTTTTTACCAAATTAAGATGAAATTCACCTAAGATAAAATAAGTTGGAACAAGGAAATAGCTTCAAAAAGGCCAGATGATACAATCTAAAAAAAAAAAGTGAAGATATTGGAATATTGGAGGCACAGAAATCCTTTTATTATGCACAATTCCTGATCGAATTTATATTACAATATTTATTACAGTTCCCATGGATTTTCAATTTCTATCATTGTGTTTCAACTCGTTAACATGCTTTCTGTGCAGTTTGTTTGGAAGTATCATAGGATATAGTCCAGTAGTTTGTGTATGCCCTGCCCAACAGAAGTCTATTGTATAAGAACATTAGAAAACAGACCATAATAGCTTTGATTCATCTCTCCAAACTTTCACCATCTGCTTTCACCATCTGTTAAGTCTGCAGTCTGAGTTAGTCATGTAAGCTCTCTTCCTGGTGAACCAAGATTAGGCTTCTCCAGAGAATGTGTTGCCTGATTTCCCTTGGTAGACTTCTTTCCTCTGTAGACAGAATAAAATGATTAGCTTAGTCTAGATGACAGTGTGCATTTAGCTAAATCTAGGTGGGATTAATTCCTCCATCTGATAGGATAATATGTTAGTTACAATTAGAAACAAGAATTACAGTTTAGTGACAGTAGAGTAAGCCATGACCATTCTCCATAAATTAGTTTTAAGTCTACCACAATGCCTTTAGCTTGACTGTGATGTGTCATTCTTCAGTGTGCATTAAAACTTAAAAAATAACGCAAATTTAACTTTAAGCATTTAAATATGCTGAAAGGGCTCAATGGGATTGATCATGTATAGAGTAAGTCCTCTCATGATGGTCTGCTGAATCAGTCATATGTTCTTATCTGTGGAAGAAAACTGTACAAGAAATTTGCTCTTCCTGCTTTTCCCCCTTTACTTAATGTCTATGACTATCCTAATGAATGAGGTTTTTGACCATAGATTTTGTAGGAATACTGAATCTTAGGAGATATCAATTGAAAATTAATTTTGGTTCTATTAATTTTCCTATGTTCCTCTTAAGAAGGAAATCATTCTAAAAGTTGTGGTCATGAGCTCAGGAGCAAGAGTAATGCTATGCAAACTGTCTCCCTTCCAAATTATCTAGAGGGGTTCAGATTACATATACCTGGAGGATCTGCTGAAGTACAGTTTATAGACCACAGAATATTTGCACAAAATAGGCAGCAATTTTGAATGACTAATGTATATGGGAAAATTGCAAAGTGCTTATAAAAAAATCCTCAGAGTGAAATAAGGGGAACATTTGTCAAATGACTTATTCATTCAAATAGTAATATATCCATCCTCATTGCTTCATACATGAAGGGCAAATGAGGATTGGAAATGTTCCTTTTCTATTAAATACTACCCATGTGTTGTAGGACACAATAAGTTTGAAAGACATTAGATGGCTGAAACCAAAGTTAAATGACAATATCCTATTAATTACAGGAAAACAATGTGAAACTTTGGTTCTAAAAGCATGTGGTTCTAAGCATGTTCTAAATATTGTAGTCCAAAGGCAATCAGAAATAATGCTAAAAAAAATGATTTGCATATTCTGCTGCATACCATACAGACTCGTGCAACATTTCATATAAATCAAATTTAAAAATATTCAGTGAATAAAGTAGCATCCAACATTATAAATATTTTATTGTGGATTCTTGCAGCTTATGTTTGAATATGCTCTCTCTTTTTTTCCCCATCAAGTCATGGAAATGATCATCTTAATGAATATTTTGATGATAAGGTTTATGTGGTTTCAAAAAATCTAAATCTAAAAGTAATCATTTGTCTCAGTTACCTGGCTGAGGTCAGAATTGTTGTTTCTAACCTCCTGTCAGAAGAGCAAAGTCTAAGCTTTCATATGGCCCTTTCTTTGGTCCTCATGCCTGATTTTCTAGGCAAAACAAAGCTGAGGGCACGAACACGAGACCTCTGTGACTTTGTCAGTAGAAAGCAGTCAGCAATGGGAATTATCGGAAGAAAATGCATACAGAAATTGTACGTTAATGCTCAAATTGACCACTAACACTTCTGTCAACAGTTGCATCCATTAGAAACTGTTATAGCAGAATAGCTCCAAGCACTTTGGTGACTCTCAAATCATGGCAATACTATTATAACTGCATTAAAGAGGTATCACTATCTTATCATGTGCAGTTTTCTTTTTTAAATCAAAAAAGCAAACTCCCTCTACTGAAGCACACGCCAGGTCCAGAAGACAGTGAAGATGACTTAGTAATGCACATCAAAACTACTCTAAGTGTTTTTGACAAAACACTAGGTAGTTTTCTATGAAAAAATAGAAAGTTCTTGTCTTGCAAGTATAATCCTCGTGCGTGGTTGGAAAGATAAATTCTTTGCTAAATCCAGAAAAAAAAACCAATAAAAATTAAGTTGGTTGCTGTCAAAGTTCAGCATGCATAGGTTGATCTTTCAATTGCTGACCAAAATGATGAAAAAACAATAATTTTGAGATCATTCAAAGCTGAAAGCATTTTCAATATCATTGGTGAAATGTTAAAATAAAATAAATAAAAAAAACCCAAACTACCTCACTTGAAAATCATTTGAGTAAAACAAAGCATTTCAGGGTGGAGAATGTTTCATATTAGGTTTTCTATGAACTCAAAATAACAAAAATTAACAAATGCTGAAATAAAAAATCTTTTCAAAACAGGAAAAAAATTATTTTGAAAATGTTAAAATGAAATATTTAAAGTTTTCAGCTTTTTGTTTATTAGCTTTATTTGACATGCTTCATTCCTTCATTTCCTCACTCTTTAGAAAGTATTTGGCAATATTTTTAGTCAACTGAAGAATGCTTTTAGGTTGCATCTGAAATTCTGTGTAACTATAATTTCCCTGCTTCACTTTTTATGTTATTATTCCCAGTATAATTCCATTTTCTTTATAAACAGAAAAGAAACACTATAAATTGATAATCCATGACTGATGAATGAAATCATTAGAACAAGTGTAATTATAAATTGAAAGACACAGGAAGTGAGAAAAAAATCCTTAGAGGTTTTATCTTTGTCATGAAGGTTTTTTCTGCTAAATCTTTTTCAGTAAAACATTAAGATTTTCTGCTTAATATTTTTTTTTAAATAGACTATTATTTTTCTTGGTACTAAAACAAATGCTTCTAAATATTCTGAATATGATTTTAATGCCAAGATATGTACTTTATTATTAAAATTTTCAGCAAAATAAGTAGGTTGCTATTCTTCCTGTATGATTTATATTTAATTTTCTGTGAAGTCCAGTTGAAACAGATGGAATTGCATCTGTAGTAGTATGTACACCAGAATATTGGAGTACATACTCCAGAGTAAACATTCTTCCATTATTTAGCATGGCTAAGTCAGCCCTTTGTTCCTGATTTAGGATAAGACTTTGTCTTTCTAGGTCTCAATGACAATATCACCATTGTCCTCAACCATAACAGGTCATTTGCCTTTTTTATAGGATGCGCTTAAACTCATTGGGCTTTCTGGGTCATTTAAATCAGAAGACATTAGAGATTTAAAGAGTTAGACTACATATTTGTTTCACATTTTCAAGGCAAGTGCTTCTAAATAAATCCCCAAACTGGGGATGATGCCTAAATCATAAATAAATGGTATAGTGCAGTGGTTTCACCAGATATGTTCTAAACTGTAGCTTAGCTTTTTAATTCTCAGTGGAATCAGTATGAAAGGAACAATAGAAAATCAATCATGCAATGAAAAAAATGTGGAATATTATTAAAATACATTATCTCTATAAAAAAATGTTTTGGAGGAATATAAAAAAACATATGTTTTTAGTATTGTAGCAGTTCTTTTGGGTCACCAAATAGTAAAAAACACAGACTTGCAAGTATCACTGTGTGTAATAAACAATCTACTATGTCAAAGAGAGTAACATCATTTGTTCTCAGGTAATGGTTAATTAATGGTTAATTAAATTTTCAAGAATATTATAGTGCACATCATAACAACAACAACAATCATCCAAAAATTTGTGCCAGAACTATGCTATTCATTTTCTTAAAATTTTATTTTTGGAGATCAGGATTTAAGACTTGTGAAACCATTGCTGTAATTTACAATTTCGATTTCTATGTCTCTTGAAATTTCCAAGTTCTTGATTATGTTCTACTGAATGTGCAAAGGAATTGTAGTGGGTTGAACAAGAGAGTAGTAAATCTCCTCTGGCAGAGTTACAACAATATTTAGTGTTGAATTAGACCTGTGAAGGATCAAATTGCAGATCTATTATACTTCTTTTAAAACAACTGCAACCATGTCTTTCTGTGCTGGGGTCCTGGCATCATTTCCAGCCTGCTGGGTACTCAAAAAAACATAGACTTTTTGATTTAGGAGCAGAGAAAGGAATAGCTATAATGTCATCTGGAAATCTCATAATCAGAAACAATAAGGAAAGCTTAGGAAAGAGGATGATTATGAGAAAGAATATATATAAAGTTGCAGCTTTCCTACTTGCCCATCAGCATATGATTCTTAAGGTTTGGATACAGATTTGTTTGATCATGCACAGAACTTGGAAAGAAATGTCACTATTTTCATAAGAAAAAGTACAAAGAAATTCTTGGACTATCAAAATGAATTGTTGCAAGACAGAAGGAAATTAAGAAATGACTTTTTCCATTATTTTCTTTCTAAAGTGAAATATATTGTGCTTGTAGTTTAATATAACAATATTGTTAAGCACCAACATTAGTGGATGCCATTATCTGAATTACAAAATCCAATTTGAATTACAGATCAAATCAAAGGAACTAGTTTCAGTATTGTGAAAACTATATGCTTGTTTTATTAGCATACTCAAAATAAAAGGACACAGTGAGGAATCTATATTCATACTTTTTATTTACTAATTTTGCAACATTTCTTCTTTGCACTTACGGACCAAACACTTAATCTCCCTGAAGCCCGATTTAGGAATGTTATCAAATAACTATGTTGCAGTCACAAATTCTGTCAGGAGAGATAATATATTTTGTTAGACTAGCTATTGAGCTTTCAAGCACAGTCCTTAGACCCAGTACAAGTTACTACCTGTTCTTAATGAACTTGAATATCTTATATCTAAAGTAAAAAAAAAAACCCTTGATTTTAGAGTTAAATTCCACTACTAAAATTGTATGTTATAAGTGAAGGGAAATTGAGCACTAGTGTGTAAGTTATGTGAAAACTGGAATTTTGATTTTGTTCAGGTGAGGATGAACAGTGCATTAGGAAATCACCTTTCATTTCATTTTTTTTCATTTTGCCTTTTATGTACACGAGTTATTTAAAATATAAATTTATTATCTCTGTAGAACCACTCTTAAAATCATCTTTACAAGGTCTGCTACAAGATATCTTAGTAATACGCATCTACTGCTATAACAGGAGACAATCTACCACACGAAAATTCTGGAAGGAAAGAATGATTGGAAGATCAGCTAGAAAGAAAAGGAATTCACATATATATACATATACATATATGTATATAAATATATATATGTGTACAAACTAAGTATATATATTACATAACGCACAGCTATATTTGGAGTTTGTAGATGAGAGTTTTTAAGACACTTAAGATAGTTTTGAGTTTTATAAGTAGATTTGGAGGATTTTTGAGACTATTTCATTGGCGTTTCTGGTAAACCAAAATCCTTTCGAAATTTTCTAGTGAAAAGCCTGCATTTGTATTTGTGTGTGTGAGAGAAATATGGAATATTTCCAGAATTTTTCAACTATATGAATATAATGACTCCTATATGTCTTGCAATAGAGGCTGGCTCATGGGCTACCTAAAAATGGAGAGGGCTCCTTAGCACTTTCCCATGCTTTAATCCAGCCTCAAAAAAAAAACTGATTCAACTTTCTGATTAATCATTAGCAGGCATTAACCAAACCAGAAGCATCAGATAGACTAAAACTATTTTGAGCACAAATACAAATTTCATATTTGGTATTAAAACAAAACAGATTTTTGTTGCCCTTATGACTGTGGACTCAGCCGTATGGGAAAAACAAACAAACAAGCAAAAAAACCCCACCCATCCATTATTTCATTTGAAATCAGACTTCTGCTCCAAGAGTTCCATGAAAACAATGTTGAGTCTTATTTCTGAAGGAATTGCAAATTTTCTGTAGCTATGCTATTTGGAGCTCAAAGAAGAAATCCTGGAGACCACGATCAGATTATTATCATCTGTTTATGAATTATTTACTTAAAAGAAGGAAAAAAAACAAGGAAAATATAAAATATGAATGCATTGGCCTATGCAGTACAGCAAATATCTTCCAAGTTTAGTAGGTTAGAGATCACAAACCTTTGGAAGGAGGAAGAGAGAAGCCAAAGAGCTCTTTTTCTCACAGACCCACTTGATGGAAATGGCTTTCACTTGGTGATGTCAATTACTCTGAAGTAGTAAGATCACATTTGATTCTTCCTCAACAGCAGTCTTTGGAGTTTGTCAATATAAGAATATATGATTAAGTCATATGAATAAATATGGAGGAAGAAAGGAACTAGTGGAAGATTCATCCTCTGCTAAAAAGCTTTTGCCACATAGGTTTACAATCTGGCCTAAAGATGGACTTTGTCCCTGACATTGATGACTGTTTTGATGCAGAGGATCGGGGTAAGATTATTTCATTAGTCCTCCTTTCGCAGATGCTCAGACAGGTCAGCTGGAAGGTAGTACAGCAATACAGTGCACTGAATTGCAATGGGAGAGTGCTTGACCAGAGTACATCCAAGGAGCATCTTACAATCCAGATCCTCTTTCTCCTCCTTTCCTTCCTTTTATATACCCATTGCAATAAAAATGTACGTGGAGCGGACGTTAGCCTTAAAGTTTTGTCATGTATCTATGTTCTTACAAACTACCATTCTACAAAAGCTTTATTCTAAAGACATGGTAATTATCCAGTCCATAGTGCTGCTACGATAGAAATAAAGATTTCAAATTACTGCTGTAAAATCTCGCAGTATTTTCCAAACATTAGACATATTAGTGAAAAAAAGCCTTTTTTTTTTTTTTTCAAATGAATATACCAGCTAGCACTCACCAGTAGTTAATTTACACATAATTGAATTCTGATCTCAGGTCTTTCAATCTGTAAATACAATCAGTATTATGCCCTTTGTATTTACAATTTCTATTCATAGGTGTACAAAATGCATTATTTTCATAGCTGTCAGAGCTGTAAAAAAAAATCCAAATAGAATGCATCAAATGATGTAATTAAAAGGTTGCAATTGTCAGTGAACAGTTTGAAAGATATATTACACATATACCTATATTTATGTCTATAACTATACCTATATCTATATATCTTTATTTTTTCATTTCTGTATTAAACTTCTTAATAAATAAATTAGTTAACTCTTCAATAATAATAAAACCACCTTTTTAACCTGTTCTTTTCATAAATAAGAAATATTAATGAAATAATATGCATAATTATATTTACTCACTGCAATTATGTTTAATCCTTATTAAAGATAGACCTCAGCAAGATAAAATTCATCACTGGGATGAATTTTGGCTGACCTTGTTCCTCAAAATGGTCTCATCAATCTGAATGAAACAATGCAACCAAACTTAAGATAGAAGTATCTATTCTGAGGGTGTTCTACTCTGTGGTAGAGAGAATTGCACAGAAGGATCTACTACTAGACCCTTTGTTGGTCAAAGGGCCAAGCAAAACACTAGAACTGAGGGCTATTATGAAGGAGTTCATGAGACTTGTTCCAGATGTTCAAGTTTTGGAAGTATCAGTTAACTTGAATTGTTGCAGTAAAACAGTAAAGGAAAAATAAACTCCCAGGTAGGTGGGATGTGAGTCATTACAAGGACTTCATAAATAAGGTCAGCACCTTGTGCGGCCCTCAGATCTTTATCAGAAATCTTACAGAACGTGTGTTGTCTGTAGCTCGCTCTGCCAAACAGTGTAGTGTTTGTTAACCACCGAATGTTGGTAAATTAAAAATAAGCATATTGCAGAGGGTATTATAAAAGAGATAGAGTGCCCTAATCTGCCACAAAGTTGGCATCACAGCTCTGGCTCCTCTTGTTCAAAAATCTGGGGGCAGTGAGTACTGCTGACCGCTCATGTGGCATCAACTAAAAGCTTAACCCTCAGAAGTGGGAGAATTGTTCCTATAACTCCCCTGAGATGCTTCTTATGGGAGCTGTGTGATCCCTATAACTTTCTCAGGAGTTTACGTGACTTTTCCCACTTTCTAGGATCTCTCTTCTGCAGATAAATGCTTTTAAGCATTTTTATATTTACATACTAGGAGCGAAAGTCTCATAAGCTGCTTCCTTGTGCTGCGCAATGAGATGGTGAGCTCACTACATAGATAATAGGCCTGGTTAGAGGAAAGATGGTGCAGCTCTGAAAATATAATTATATAATACATGCTTTAGAACTGCTAATATCCCTGTACTATTTTCCCCATTTTTAATAGCTATTTTTGTTGTAGTTTAACATAGTTCACATGTAACTTACAGAAGCAGAATTTGGATGATAGCATGTGCTTTTTATATTTCCTTTTTCAAGATAAGAAATATTTTATATTTCAAAATTCTTCAAAAGTTAAACTATGAAATAAAAGCATTTGGTTGTTTTGATGACTTCTTTCTTCCTTTTTTTTTTCAATCTAGACTTTTGAGAAAAGAAAATATCAGAGCAACAGATAGGAAAAAAGAATCAGATTCCTAAATAGTTTGTCTGTCACTGGAAATCCATGAAGTGTGAGAAACCATATATAAATTTCTGGATTATCTCCCCTTGGCTTTGTTTTCTGCCTGTAGTACCAGGTGAAGCCTGGCAGCTGCGAGAGAGATCAATCTCAATGTTTGGGTTTCATCAGAGCTCGGAACTCAAACTAAAGGTCACAAGCCATGACCCTAAATAGATTAAACTAAACGGCAAGGTATAAAGAAACCTTGTCATATGAACTGTTAACCTTAAGGGGAGAATCACTTTGCATTCATCTCTGGATAGAGGTTAAACTGAGTTTGGAAGTTCTTATGCTCCACTCAGAACTAGTGAATATGCCTGCAAATTTGATTAAATAAAAATAATAAACTACTCAGATATACTTTTTTTTTTTTTTTTGGATTTAACATATTCCTCAAACACAGCAATTCTTACCACTCATTCTTTTTTTTGTTCCCTTCAACTGTCTCAGTATAACAGTCTAGAGTCATTTCTTACTGGAGGAATTTTAATCTACAAACACAAAATTGTATTGAGATTACATAAAACATTAGACTCCACCAAGCTTTCAAACTGATTTTAGACAAGCTATCTAAGCACTACCAGAGCTTTCTTTTGACTTTTGCTTTGTCTTGTTTTATTTTTTTTGTTTTCTCTAAAGTTTTTTAAAAATCACTTCTTAGATATAAAAAATGGTGAGTTGGTGGTTAAAGGAAGGGAGGGGGAAACGAAGACTTTGATCAATGGGCAGAAATTTTTGTTATACCACAGAAACATGTTATGTTTCACTTCTATCCTGTCAGTTACAATTACTTACAAACAAAATCATTGTTAAAAGAGATTGCTCTGCTGAGAGCATAACACCGTTAACAAATTGGTAAGCACTAATTCTGAGTTAAGAGTTTTGGCTTTAATGAACTACTATCTCTATGCAGTGCAGTTACCTAGTTGATTATTATTTTAAATAAGACTGAGGAGTAGTTTCAGTGGATGTGTTTCAAGTACAAATGTTTCAAAAATGTTCCTAAATAAATTGTTTTCTTGCTGTGTCAGTGTGTTTTATAGTAGCTCATTTGTCTTTAGTTATCATGATAAATGTGAGTTGAAATAAATAATGTCACTACTGTGAGCATATCCTGCATCCTTGATTAATGCAACAATAACACTAAGATGTATCTAAGAGTCCTCAATAGACCATGAAGAAGTTCTTTTTCTGGGGAGAAGGAGGAACAGTTGTGCTTGTTTTTTCATTTTTTTTTCACAGTTTACATTAATTGATTTGTTTACAGCGCAATTTCAAGGCTTAGACATGTGGAAATCCTGCTACCAAGAATGTTTTGGATGTATTTTTGAGTTCATTATTTCCTGCGGAAGTCAGTTGTTACATTGAACTTCTGTTAAAAAAGGAAAATAGTAATATTTGATAGAAATTACATCATTTTCCAAATGTTCATGTATTTGTAACATTACATTCTATCATTATTGGAAATAGCATGACCTTTGTCATCAATGCCAAAATAATGTCATTCATATATTTAGCACTTTCACCTACAAAATTGATAGTAGTTTGAAGATGGGGATAATTAGGCCTTTCACATTATACAAAGTGAGAGTAACAAATAGGAAAATAATTCATGTCTGTGACTATATCATCTCCATGTTTTTATAAGAGAAATTTTAAGTTGTAGATGTTCAGAATTTTGTAGTCACATATATTGCATGTACCAGACTTGGTAGAGAACCTTTTCATGGAGTATATATGGAATTTCTATTCAAAATAAGAGATGTGGGTATTAATATGAAGGATTCTTCATTTTCATTAATCAAAGCTCTAAATAAGACACATATCTAGGATGCTGGAGTCTTTTCTGGAACTGTTTATATGTAGGATCAGGAAACCCTGACCCATCCAATTCTGCTTCTGTCATCAAACTCCGAATTCTCTCAGTCAAAAAGTATAATTTAAAGTCAAGAAAATGATATTTTGTAGCTGCAGAAGATGATGTGAAATGAGCTTCTTGGGAGAAATGTTAAATTGTGTCAAATAAACTAGTAAAGTGGAAAAAAAGCCCACATTTCTGTGGAACAAGAATGTGGTTTAAAATGTTATATATATGAACATTATTGTAACTGAAATCAGATAACTTATTTGAAACTAAAATGTTACACCTATCTCCAGCCTTTCAAATATTTCATTACTGTGCACATACATGTGTATCACTTGGTTTTCCAAAAAATTGGGGGTCTCAGTATAAGATACACTGCTGATGGTATAATGTCTTCTATAAAAGCCAAAAATGTCTGTATAAATTACTTTTTTTTCTACTGATACTACTTTTCAAATTAAATTCTGAAGGCAATCCCCTCCCTTATTGGAACTGCCTTGGCTCCAAGGTTAAAGTCCCTGGCTGTTTTTAATTTGGAAGGCTTCCCGTTGTAAGTGTACTCAATATCACTGTGGTCTGTATACTTAGCATTGACGCATTTAGATCCACCAGGCAGCACCAACGAGCTGAAACTAGCTGAGCTTCCAGAGGGAGAGGAGTAATAGGAGCCTCACACTGCTCTTGAATAAACCAGTGGGAGTTCAGCAAGTAGTTCTTCTCAGATAAGAAAAAGAACCTTCCTACAGAGAGCTCATCTCCACTGAAAGGCTGCAGATAGACGTTGTTTTAATGAACTTGCCTCAAACTGTTGAAATCTTTTGAGGGAATGGCTTTGGGGTTTATGATTCTACTAAATCTCTTTGATTTCAAAAATATGGAAAGTTTGATTTGTATCAAGATTATTTCTATTCAACACTTATCCCGACCACATGCATGCACTCTGCAGGAGGGGCTTTGTGTGTGTCCATGTGTATTCTCATAGGAAGAAGAGAAGTTTTCAGATTAGGATTTTTTTTTCCTTTTCTTTTTCCTTTCTTTTCTTTTTTCCTTTTTTCCTATTACTGCAACACTGTAGGTATAGAGCTGACTTTGACAGCCCATTATCTGCAGCTTATAATTTAAAGAGAGAGAGGAAAAAAAAACTTACTTTCCTGTCATTATGGTTATTCAAGTCTGGGCTCTTTGGCTTCTCTCTCTCTCCTATTTATTTATTTATTTATTTATTTACTTCCTGCTCCAAATACAGCTTAAAGATTCTTTCTTTTCCCAGAGGCCAAGATTGTTCATGGTCAGATTTCTTACCTTTCATGTATTCTCCATTGTTACCATTCAACTTATTCTACAGAACTTTTTACCTCTGCAAATTCCATGTCCACTTTCCTTCAGCAGCACTTTCAATGCTGAGGACAACTGCTTCTTTCCCTGGCAGTGATATGGTAGCACTAGCCATTCCCTTTTTTACATAGTAATTTTCACTGGAAGTTAAGAATACAGCACTACTGCAAAGACTATTCCTGTTTATGTCCTATTAGCACCTGATTTTACTTTCCTTATTAATGACATCAGCATCATCTGTCATAAAGAAGATGTAAGCTTTGCTTTATGCCTTCTGATCAAAAACATGCTACTTTGGAGATGCTGCATATAGGAATAAGCCTTTACATAGGCTCTTAGCTCACTGTAGCTAGTTCTCCCAAAGTACCCTTGGTCAGGCCACTGCTGGCTGCCTATTACAGCTATTGGGTAAATTTGAAGACAGTTTATGTTTGCTGTGTGATGGCTATTTTTTTAAAAAATAGGACTGTTTGTGATCTTGCAAGTGATCTTGCTGAAAATGTACAAGTTTAGTACCAAGAAGTTATGGATTTGGGAGATGCTGGATATGTTTACTAGCTGAGCCTTCTTATCTCTGCACGGAATACTATTCTTCTTCTGTAAAGAAATGGAGAAAAAAAGGCAAAATTTTCTGGAAAATTTTCCTGTGTCCTTGCCTATTGACACAGAACACATACATAATACGTAAAACATACATAATACATAAAAAGCATATTTCTTAAAACTATGTGTATCAAGTCTCTTCTACCAGCACTTCTACATCTACTGAAGATGTAGAAGTGCTGGCACAACCAGATGTAGAAGTGCTGGTAGAACCTCTTCTCCTTCCTCAGGGTGAAAAGCAAGTACTAGATTAGGTTATAAGCTGAACTTCATAACTCTTATAGTAACTTCTATTCCACCTAGCCAATTTAAGCCAAGTTTGAAAGAGCATAGGAACTCTGAAAAACAATTTCCAAGATATTTCATTAAAATAAATGTCTAACCAGAAAACAGAGGCACAAATCAGTGCTTAAATGATGCACAAGACTGGCAGAAGAATCATGCTTTTATATCTGGTTAAAGGCAGCTGGCTAGTTCACTGGCCAATGAACATATAGTACACATATATGACATGTATTAAAGACAGCTTTATCTTGCTGTTGCAGCTGAGAGTGGCTAGGAGCTTAGGGAACATGGGAGAAAGAGAGCTTTGGGAACATAAGAGAGAGATAAGGTCATAATCCACTAATAACCCTGCTTTATTAGTTCCACTGCTCAGGAATAATTTATGCCAAAACCATCACTGCATAAATGCAATATTTGCCATCTAACATGTATCAAAGAGCAAATCTGGAGCTAGAAATGAGTTGTTGTAATGGCCTTTAAAGGTCATTATTTTCTTTCAGAAAATCCTATATCAAACCCAATAGGTTGAGTTTAGCAAAAATATTTCAGTCTCATGTTATTTTATATATATATATTATTATTATAATATATGTATAATATATATATATTATAATATATGTATAGTAATATGTATATAATATATGTATATTATAATATATGTATAGTTATTATATATATACACATAGTGAAATCTGAGGTATCTTCACTGCCCAAAGAACTACAGCAGAAGTAAAGTGATTAGATGAGGTGTGCTCAGGCTAGCCATATTTTATACAGAAAAGTAAAGCAAAGTCCTGCAGAAAACTTCAAGGATTATGATGATCTAGAGAGAAATCACTTTGACACACCAGAGACATGAGCACAAGGAATTTACCTCCAACTGAGGGGCCTCCCCTTCTTTTCTCCCAAGCCCCCTCCAACCCACTCCATGCTGAGGACATTTCCTGAGTCTGTAAATCTCTATTTCAGGTGCCATAAGAACTTTCTCTGGGGTTTATTTCTTTGCACTGTAAAAGGAACTTTAGCTGCTAAGCACAGAAGCTCTCAGTATCAAACTTAAGACAATTTTAAAATAGACTAGCCCCTTTGATTTAATGTGTCTTGACCATTCTAAGAATAAGGGGAAAAAAAAAAAGGGAGGAGGAGGGAAGCAGTCACAGCATCACAGATGAAGACTTTTCTCTTACCAGGAGTTATCCTTAGCTTTTGATAGTGTTCCCTTCTCTGAACATTACTGAATAAATTGTCATCAACTAGGTCTTTGGAGACACAGGGATCAGTACTGTGCAGCAGACTCAATGACTTAATTGTAGCTGCATGATTAGAGGGACTTCTGCTTTTGGTCCTAAAGAAATTCTTTTCTTTTCCTATTCAAGGAAAAAATATGACACTGGGAATACTAAAGAAAAGTTGCTTTGCTATAGCTTTTGCTGTTTCTTTTGTGTCGATAAGCCTGATACATCTGACCTGCACCTTTTACAAGATCTACATTTCCTATAAAAATGAAAATAAAAAAATGTTCGAGAAGAAAAGGCTACTGCCAAATGCAGTATGTACAGGAAAACTTAGACACGTATTAACAGGGTGGAAATGCAATTTAAAGCACGATAGGGATATATGGCTATTAGCCCACTTACACTATGGAAAAACTTAAAGTAGTTGATCATTTCCTAAGTAAGAAATATGAAAAACAGATGGTTCTTAAAACTGAGTGGAAATCCACAGCATGTGTAGCAAGGGCAACTGATGAACTATGGAAACAAGAGTCATTGCAAAGCTTAATCAGCTCTGTTATATTTGATCCAGGATAAAACATTCTGCAGATCCTGTGCAGAGGCCTCTGTCTTATAAAGTAGATTTCCTCCTTGTTATTACTGCAAAGGTCTCCTCTAGGTTTAATAACACTGGAAGCTGAGATGAGAACACAGCCAGACAGTTGTACTGAATATAGCAAAACTGCAAGAAACTTACAAAAAGGAAAACTTGTCCAGTCTGTTTAGAAAAAAATATATTTTGCAAATAGTTAGAAATTAAACTAACCAATGTACAAAAATAGAACTTGTGCCAACAAGCCAATGACTCGTACCATTCACAAGTGTTCTTGAACATGTAAATAGCAATCAGAAAAGACTAACTGTGTGGAAAACAATGTCAAGTGCACAGCTGCAACTAGTAATACTGGGATGTACTGGTGATAAACTGGTGACAATGGGATGAAGAACACACTGAGATGAGAATTGAAAAGTAGGGTTTTTTTTGATATAAACATTCTGAATTACAGAGTTCATATGACATTTTTTTAAGCCAGCTTGTTAAAACACAGAGCTACCCTATTCATCATTTACAGTTTAATTTAACTAAATATTTAAGCTGTATTATTCAAAATGGACTTTTGTCATCAAATCTTTAGGCCCTGCTTCATAAATGTAGGAAAGGTTTTCCAGAATATGGTTTCAAATGTTGAGCTTTCCCACACAATCATGGGCAGTCATTTTATAGTCATTATTCTCTACTACTTAGAGTACATAAAATTAATTAATTATTTTTTTGTATTATCTTTTGCAGAGGGCCTTTTCCTCAGTGTCTGCCCATCATGGCTGCATCTTACTTAATGAGCAGCCATTCAGTGTTTCCTTTCCTCCTCTTTGTTAGATCTAATACCTGAGTTAGTGAATGCTTTTGAGACTCTGCTCTGGAGACAGAATTAATGATTTATTCCATGATTTTAAAATTGTTATTTTCTATAAACTATTTACATATATATATATACTTACATATATATATATATGTAAATTACATATATTTTATATATGCTATATATATATATGCTTTGTATATATGTAATATCTGAGTGCTTTGTGAACATAAATTACTTTGTTTTCATTAAAATACTGCTCAGAGATTTGATATTTATTTATTATTTTAGAGAAAACAAGCAATGGGGAATTAATGAGAGAGAGAAGACCTTGATTTTTCAGGTTTCTTAGTACTGTGTTACGCTTCATAAGTTCAAATTCCACTCAACTCTGAACTCATTATTGTCATGATTTCTTACAATTTCTATAAATCAGAAGCAGATTCGCAGTTGGGGAAACAGTAAGTGAGGAATACACTACTTAATAAGTTGTTTAATACAGGCTGTTCAGGTCTGTATTAAACCACTCAACCTAGTACTGCATAGAAATTCCTGTCACCTCTTAATCATGATGCATGCATGCATGAGAGCTGATGTTCAGCAGACGACAAAAGAGCCTAATGATGCTATGCTGCAAGTGCACTGACTTTTATTCACCAAGTAAACATGCATTCATATTAACAAATTACCATCCACCACTTTGGTTGCTGCCTCACTACCGAATTTAGTGTTTCAGCTTCCTCACTTTACCAGGCTGACCTGTTAGCAAAAATCTGCTTTATTCAGCATGATGTCTAAGGCAGAAACTTGTTGATAGACTTAAAAGCTTTACTTGATTTAATTATGAAGAAGATACTCTGAATCACAGAAAACAAAAACAAGAACAAAAAGAAATCATTGGCCTATAATTACACCATAGTGTGATAGATAGATTTATTCTAAAGAGATTTCCAAGAAAATTTTACATAAATGTTAAATTTAAAATTATTTATTATGGAATAAATAAAAAATCAGTATAAAATTAAAAAATACATTACAGCTCTTTGATTGCCCTTTACTTATGCACTCTGTTGCAGTATCCTTCACAATCGCTCCAGCTATAGATTCTGTGGTTTGGTTCAATTTTGTCAAGACAAGTTAAATCCAATCAGTTCTATCCACACTGCAATTTGGTAGCAGGTAACTGGGGCTGCCTTGCTATGCCATGACTCTTTGCCTTCCGTGATGACAGGTCTCCTTCAGCTTGAATCACCTCAACTGCACAACAGCACCCTATAATCTTCTGCTAAGCTGGAGGTTCCTTATTTTCTGGGTACTTCATCTGAGAATCTGCTTACTGGAACCAGCACCTTATTTCTATTAATTAAAGTATTGATCAAGGAGGACATCCAGGCTTTTAACATCTGAGCTTGACCAGTGAATACTGGCTTTGTGTCTGGCTGTGAGGAGTGCTCTTCCTTCATCTCCTCATGTTCTGAAATATCTGTGGTCCCTGATGTCTGTCTCTTTATGGTATTCATTGAGTAATAACTCCTTCATCTGTGGGACCTAGGAAGCACACAAAGATGTTGTGGCGAACGCCCTCATGTATTCTTCACACATGTTATAGTTTAAGGAATGGAACAGCAGCAGTAGTAATCTTGGATCTTGAGATATGCCAGCTTGAATTTGTAAAATATTCTGATGCTTCTTGTCTAATCAAATATAACTATCTGGACCTGTGCCTGGTGAGATAACTTTCTAATGCTCCTTAGAGCTCTCCTTTCCAGGAACAGGCAATCTTCCCCAGCCCCCACTTAGACCCTACATTGGGTCTTACAGATGACGGTCGCAGAGAGACTTCCTTGTAAGAAAAGGATTTTATGCCTGACACAGTAGTGGAAAGTCGATTTGCATGGGATATTTAATGCTAAAGCATGGGAGCATGCTAAAACGCCAGGCAGTTTGAATAGACAGAGGTTTACAGGACATAGTGCTCTTTAGCATGTCAGCTGGAGGTGAGGCTGAAGAGGAGCAGAGACATCAGTGCTTGGAGGTACCGGTGTTGATGTTTATGCTTTCTGGATGCTCCAGCATTTTCTCTCCCAGTGTGTTGTTCCCTGGCTGCAATTATGGCAGTCCAGTCATACTGTATAGAAGGAATTACTAAATTTGTATGTAGAAGAAGCTTTATTCCTGGTTTGGGGTTTCCTTTACATGACAAATGTATTGTTCTTGATATAGTCACAGCAAAAAGCACCCCAATAGCAAAGCTGCTACCTTTTTTTTTTCCACTGTTACAATGACAAAAATTTGAAAAATTAAAAAGAGAAAAGTGAATATAACAGAATGCATGCTTCAGCATAGAAAATAAAAAGAAAAAATGTGCCTTTTCAGAAATAATTTTTTTTTTGTAACAGACAGCAAAAATTCACTATTTTAAATTGCTTAGTGGGTATTGTGGTGTATAAAAGGACTCGCATGCAACCTGGTAAGCATTACTTCATCACTGTTATGGCCTAGTATATCACAGCTGAACTGTAAGGAAATCATTACACAGATGATAATCTAGGCTTGTCTATGAAATGAAATGTAACACTGTATCCTTTGCCAATTGTGATAGCATTGGTCTTTATACCAAGTGACAGTTCCAGTCAGTGCACATAATACATGAGTCCATGCGCTTATTTAAAGCCTACTGTGGTGCATATTATATTTGATATGAGAAGACTTTTTCAGGGTAAAGAAATGCCGCATTGAGTATGCAATAATTGTACTGATATATCATAACAAAAAGTACTATGAGGGATACATTTAGCCTTCCACTATAATCCACTTTTTAGAAATACTGCAAAAATATGAAAAAAACCTCTTAATGCATTAATAAAGTTCTACAGTTACCACAGAGAGATCAAACTCCACTCACTCAGTTTTAAGGGAAAGAAAGTAGGAAAAGAGAAGAGAAAGGATTATTCCACACGGCTCTAGGATATGCTGGTCTATTAAAGATTATTTATTAGGTGCTTTTTTTTTGGAAATAGTGACAAAATACTGCAGAAAGACAGCTTAGACTTTCAAGAAGATGGTTCAAGAGGATCATGGAGACTTTGTGTTTTTTATTAAGGAGATTTCCTTGTGCTCTGCATAGATGTTTTGAAAACTAAGAAGTTAATAATTATGGTTTGCAATTAAATCAGCTAATTAGTAATTAAGGTCATGTTTACAAATTGCTTTAGAAATGAAAGCATCACAAATTCTAAATGCTCTCTTCATCTATAACAATATTTCAAAGCAAAAGCACTCATTCATTCCGATTGAACTGAGAAATGCATATACAAACAGTTTTCTAGTCATTCGTACATAGTAAAAAAAATCTGATTTGAGTCGTTCCTTTTTCTTAAATGGATATATTATGTCTGATATTAGATATTAGAATTAAGCATGAAACCCTCATAATAAATAGCCCTTGGTTCTATGGCTTTAATGCTAAAATATACCAAGAAATGAATAATTATTTTGTAATTAATAAACTAAATGATATATAATTAATTAGTAAAAATAGAAATGAAGAAAATTAATGCATGAACTATACAAATCCTGAATCATGTAACCACAATGCTGTGCCGTACTTTGTTTTCCAGTAGTGCAAAATGTAAAAGCAAATACGTTAATTGTATTTGGAAACGTGCTGAAAACTCGACTTCACACTTACATGTCTATTCTCTAGTCTATGGAAAAGAAAGCAATTTTGTAGAATGGTGCAATAAAGTCAATTTTTTTGCATTGTTCAAGAAGAAGAGATTTTCTGGCCCAGGGAAAGTGCATTTTCTAAACTGTGGCAGAGCACATCTGTCTTTTTTAAAAAAGTATAGAACTATTTTTAACTTTATAGAATTGATTCATTTCGAATTACAGGAAAAGGACCCTATTTAGGATGAACCTTGTGAGTTGTTTCTGCTGTAAGCAGAGGATCTTGGAGCAACTGGGGCTTGCACCTTGCTGCCCTCACTGTTCTTGCCAGGCCACTGCCAAGGCTGGTGCCAGACCACCTTTCTCCACCCACGCAGGATGGGTATGGTCTTCATGGCAGGTCACAGCTGCAGCATTTTTGCTGTGCCTGGGGTCCAAGGCCAAGGAATGCTGCCTTCAAACTCAAAATAAATTGTATTTGTAGAACACAGTATACATTACACTACGCCATCTAGAAAGGGAAAATGAATGACTATGGCCTATTTTTCTAATTTTCTTCAGCAGTCTGCCTGCACTCTGTGAGCTCTGGTAATTTTTTGAGTTAAAGAACAGTGAGACAAAAACACAGGCAATAGCTACGTACTTTCTCTGTGTACAAAATAGCTGGCGACATGTTTGTAAAAAGGCACTTGGAGCTGTGGACAGAAAGCAGTAGCACTAACTCTTATCATCCTAAATCTAGCTGATTTCCTTTCAGAGATGCAAGAAGTCTGGCCCCTGCCAGCTCCCTGCTTAGCTGGCGGTAGTGGTGGTGGCAGGAGATCCCTTCCTCATCTTTCCCAAAGCACCTGGAAACTCAGAGCGGGTGCCTCGTTCAGGTGTCCTTTGCAAAGTATGTATTTATAAAGTAAATACATACATAAAATATAAAAATGCTTATTTTCTCATATGCTCCATTCTTCTGAGTGTTTTGCATTCATCACCCTGTGTTGCTTTTCAACCTTGAGCTCTTTACTAGCTGCCTGCTAATAATTTCAAATGTTGGTGTCCTGCAGAGAGAAGCAGAGCCATCTTGTCTGGCTTTGTTTTAAAAGCAATTCCTGTTACCTCAAAAGCAGAAAAAGGAAAAGGTCTGACATAAGCTGACTCGGGGAGGAAAAAAGATACCATCTTGCAAGGAAAAGTTGGAGTTTCCTTGCAAGGAAAACTCCATGCGGAGGAGAAACATTATTCTCTGGTTTATGTTACTTTGAGCTTGTTTATGTTAACATTAAAAGGCAAACTCTGAGAAGGAGATAGGTTTATGCAATATGGAATATGTATGGATTTTGACTGCATGATGGAAACACCACCTGCTTGAAACTTTTAATGCTTGCATATATTTTCCATGCAAAACTGTGCGCTTACTTTGCGCCTACTTTGCGCCTTCTTCACAACCATTATATTCATCACTTGCTCTACTTTGTTTCTGTGAACAAGGATTAAATGCACAGGTTGCCAATGGAAAATGCAGTCCTCAAGTGTCTCCTATGTAAACATGAACTTTTAGCATTTACCCTCAGTAGACGTTTAAAATAAATAACATTTGAAGGCAGATTTTACTCAGGCTTGTGTAAAGCTGGAGTCATTCTATTATATATTCCCATCATCAGGGACAAACAATTAGTTCTGAGTGACTGCATTTTCTGATTACAAAATTTTATGAGAATATCCGTCCTTTCTTTCTAGACCCCATCATAGGTTATGAAGCTTTCTTGTCTCTGAATACATTATAATATTGGAAATGACACCTCATCTACAGATAATAATCTAATTCAAACAGGAGAAGGAAGGAAAAAAGGAAGGAAAAAAAAAAAAGGAAAAGGAAATGTATATTATTATCCAAGATCATGTGAGCTTGAATTACCAGGACTGCAGCTAGCAGTTCAAATGCAAGCTTGTTTGGGCTTCTTTTCCCTCATTCCTGCCTGAAATACAGGTCATAGAATCATAGAGTCATAGAATGCGTAAGGTTGGAAGGGACCTTAGAGGTCATCTAGTCCAACCCCCCTGCACACGCAGGGTCACCTAGA
>JAUBOD010000207.1:526785-571413 GCA_032353885.1 Nothura maculosa | reverse complement strand
GAAATGCTTCCTTAAGTTCCTGTGGAACTTCCGATGCTTCAGTTTGAAGCCATTTCCTCTAGTCCTATCGCTGTCCAACCGCAGGTCTGGGCAAAAGAAGAGATTAACTGCCACTGTTTTCCTAGAAGAAACTCTCTTAAAACTGGATTTAACCCTCTTAAAAATGGGTAAAGTAAGGCAAATATTAGAATGGGACATGCTCAGACCAGCAGACAGCCAAAGTAGTTGCAGTTCCCAGGAGAGAGGGACAGTCTTTAAAATGATGCATTCCCTTTGGTTCAGCTTGTCCCATTCACTTAATATTAACTTTGTTCCCTTGTTAGTTTCAATTTGCAATAAGTAGTTTAGGAAGATGTAGAAAGCAAATGTGCAGTCTACAGAGATACTTAAATTGTATAAAAAGCCAGAACCATTAGTAATCATAGAAAGTCTTAAAGGCGTTTCACAGTGTAGAAACTTTTCAAAATCATTATTAAATGGAGCAACTTGCTCTATTTCAGTGAATGTGCTGTGAATCCATAAGCTCAAATTTAACATGCTTGCGGGTTTTCTTACACTTCCATTAGTGAATAAAATTCATGTGTTTACATGCAAAATGCAGTTTTGACCCAGATGATTGCTTGCTTATTTGTCTCTGAAAATACTTCCTTCTCATGTTTGCATAGAGGAAGCACCTTTCAATTCAGTTATATAAAGACATATAGAAAAAAAACAGAATTATTTTTCAACTCAGACCCTGGGGAATGTTCCCAAACTTGTATCTGGGATACAAATTCAGATGCAACTGCCTGTACTTGGTCTATTCATCTTATTGCTTCATTGAAGGTTACTTGGAAGACAACAAAAGATACCTACCAGCAGACTAAAAAACTACAAACAAAGGAATAACTAGAAATAAGATACTCTGTACAAGCCTTAGTACAATTAACAATTAATACTCAAAAGTTCAGACATTTTTCAAGGTTTGCTGACCCTTGATCAACCCCTGAAGATGAAAGAGATTGGTTGTTTAAATTCAGAGTAGCTACACATCTGATCAAATACATTAAAGGACAGATGTTGACCAATTGAAGACATTTTACTTTATTCTTATATAAAGAAGGTAGATGATAGATAGATAGTTGATAGATGAGGTACTGGGGCCATTAGCATTCAGTTATAAATAGTGATAGATCTGTAAGGTTCTGGAATCACAGTCAAACTTCAGGGGATAAAATTCAATTTTATTCAATTGTGTGTTCATGCCGTAAGACTCAAACTTATAAAAGTGAAATAGTGATTTAGCTAAATTTCACAAGGTGACAAAAGATTTAGTTATTTCAAGGGTTCCACATAATATTTCTGTAACTTAAAGTTGTTCCTACTACTTTTTAGAAAAACCAAAAAAATTTTTTGAACCACAGAGTGTAAGGAAGATAGCCAGTTTATGTGACAAAACTACAAAGGTCTGTGACACATTTCAATGGAAAATTTATGTCTAAAAATTGCTCCTATATAGTTTATATACATATATAGACAGTTATATACATACATAATTATTCCTTTACTATAAATGTAAAAAAAATGAACACTCACTAACTACTGATCATCTGTTGAGGTATTTCTAATTGCTTTGCTTTTTCCTTCATTACTTTTACCAGAATTTGCAGCATTTTCCAGGGAGGTGAGCTTTTCTTTATAAGGCCCATTGGTCAATCCTGCTACAAAATGTTAGCTTGCTCTTATTTTTCTAATTCTTAATTGGATTTAAAGGCTGTAATCCAGTGTTGACAGATTCATCCTCTGACACCTCCTGGCAGGACTAATGCCTTCACCCCTTGCTCCAATTCCAGATAAAAAGTGTTTGTATCCTAATTTGGACCCTAGTCTTACAGCAGAATGGCAGGACAACAACAACACGGAGCTTCACATCTGCCTCTAAGGATTTCTTCTTCACAGTATATACTTTCAGTTTTTTGTTTGCAATCCCAACAAATGAGGGCTTTCAGATCTTTTTCTTTGGGACTAAAGTACTTATTCAGGCTTGCATTGTGCTGTATGATAACACTCTTCCCTTAAATGCAATGGAGAAAAAGGCAAGAGCAAAAACCAGGACATAACCCGCTCGGATGCAGCCCTGTGTCATGTGCTCTAGGTGACCCTGCGTGTGCAGGGGGTTTGGACTAGATGACCTCTGAGGTCCCTTCCAACCTTAAGCATTCTATGATTCTATGATTTCAGGCCTTTTTTTGGGACTGTGACTGCAAATTTGTATTGCTGAAACACTGCACTTTGGATTCTGGTCAGGACTCAACTACCATGGTAATGAGTAATGTGAAAGTGTGGAGATCTTGGTCATCAAAAGCTTGCTCTTTCTGTTTGTTTGTTTGCTTTTGTAAAATTTGCCTTGAAAACCTGTACAAAACCATTAGCAGCAAGGGGACTGAGTGGCTTTCATTGAGGGCATAATTTAAATACCATGGGTTTATTCAGATGTAGCAGTGGCCTAATTTGTTTAGAGACCCTTTATTGTTAGTGATACAAGAAAAGAAAGAGCTCAGAGGGCTCATTGAGTCTGCTGGTGGCAATTAGGAAAACAAAATCTTATCATTTATAAAGAGAACATATGTGCTATGGAATCACTGAAAGGAAGTAAACACTGAGTCTCCTGGTGTTTATATAAAGGGTTGCATTTCAGTGAGGAATTATTTATTTTTTTCTCTCTCTTAGAAGATACAAATATCTTAAACACATTTTGACAGGCCAGCACACAAAACCCTACTGCATTTGGACCAAATCCTGTAGCTCTAACCAGACTCAACATCTTTGATATGGGACTGTTACAGCATGAAGAGAATTGAAATAGTAGGTACAACAGACACCCTGTTGTACAGATAAATGAGAAAAAGGCCAACAGTTAAACTCCTTTAAAAAACCAGATGGCTGAAACAATAATAACCTCCACACAGAGTTTGGACACACATCTTCATCCAGAATTAAATGACATGCAAATCTCCTGTGGCTGTAAGACTTTGGCTGTGTTAGCTATGTAAAAGAAGTTCAGCAGCTTGCTTGAAGACAAGGTTGTTAAAGATAAAATAAAAGTAATCGTTCTATTTTTTTCTCTTAAAAATAAATTCCCTCTCTTCAGCATAAAAATACTGGTCAACTTGAAGGAAAGCACTTTTGATACTTGCAAGAAAGACAAACAGAATATTTTAAAAGAGATGTACTTTATAACCATTGCTATGGTGTAAGGTCATTCACCTGGGATATATGGGAGCTGAATTCTGCATGTGTTCCTGCAAAATGCAGAAAAGGTAGTTCTACCTTTTGCAATGAAATATCTGGACTACTCTAGACTACTGAATAAGAAAAATATTTTCACTCTTTTGCTCTGTAGTCAAAATGGCCAAAGAACAATGACAACAAGCCTACAATGACTGAAAGCAACTCATTCTGAACTATTTCAGGCAGCCAGGATTTTTTTTTTCTTGAAAATACAAGATTTAAGTTCAGATTTGTTTTCTGTCTCATCCAAAGTAGACATTGATTTAGGCTTTCCCACTTTTGGCTGAAATGTAACACATAAGTCAGAGACCTGGATACTCTAACTCAACCTGCCTGAAGCTATTCCACCTTCTTAATCTGTATTCTAAATGTACAAAAGATCCAGCTTGCAGCCTGAAATTCTTTCAAGTGTAGCATAAAATTTTCTTTGTTAATTATTAAGCTAATTAAAGGTAATTGTGCTAGTGTAGTGCAATAACATCACAGGGTAAGTGCTGCCTTACTCATAAGCCTGGTATTCGTGTGCTTTCCTCAGACGTGCTTGAATCCCTCAGAGCATGTAAGTCTCTGAGTGCTACATCTTTGCTGAGAGTCCTAAGCACGCATGAGCACTGTAAAATGTGGTTGATGTTCTTTCTATTAATCTAACTCTTTCCTAGGTGAAAACAATTCAGAGGGGTTGATTTGAAATCAGATTCTCTATTTTTTTTTGTTGAAAAAAACCTTTTTTTTTTTTTGGTGAGTACACTAGCTTCTTTCTGTCTTTTTTTTTTTTTTTCCCTCCCCATGAGTTTATCACATTTCCCCTCAGAATACAGATGGCTTTGGCCTTTCAGTCTCATCTTCACCTGTGAAGTGGGCCAGACCAGGACTTTTACAAGGAGGAATGAACTGTAATTGTCATACTGTATCTTGTAAAAAGAAAGAGTCTTTAAATTACAGGAGCTTTCATGCCACTCTAACTTGCCTTTAGGAATCAGATAAAAATTCAGTAGTCTGAGAGCACAGAGGCTAAATGAAGCCATATGTCACACTTGGGCTAAGCATTTCTGGGTCCTAAGATGCAGGAAGGTAAATGTAACCTCCATCAAACTAAGGAAAAGTAATACCACATAATGCATATGACTGGACATGTATGAAGCAGCTTCAATACATACATGCACATTAAAAAAATAGTATTTTAAATGGAAAATTTAAATGAGATGCTACTAAAACTGATGTGATTTTTTTTCCCTGAAGGCAAAGAAATCATGACAGTAGAAGCTTAATAAGCTAGAACTGATGCATATTCACCACTGCTGTTTAAACAATTAATTTTTTTGAATGTGGCACTGACAAAGACTTTGTGTCTTGATATGGGAAATCAGTTTTTAATTGGTTTATTTTATCTGACAAACATTTTTGCATGAGTGTAAATTATAGCAAAATATTGAGGAAAAAGACATGTATAGATATGGTTGCAATTAATACTTCATTATTTTTCCAACTTGAGGATTTAAATTACAGATATTGAAGCACTGATAATAGTTCTTAACATCATAAACATCCATTTGAAATGGCCCCATTTCATTAGTAAGTATTAGCATTAGCAAGTAGGATGTCCAGCTGGAAAAGTTTATTAGACTCAAAACAGAAGGTATGTGGTCAGTAGGCTACATACTCATGGCTGAGCAGCTGTAATATTCATTAATAACATCAAAAACACACGGAAAGTGACTGATGTAAGAGGTGTTCATTTAAAATCAGGCTCATTTTAAAGCATATATCCTTATTTCAATCAGGGGTCAAATTCCACTAATGCAAAAACAGCCATGTCATCTTGTCTCAGAAAGTTTGGGCACCAGTAACACATCTAAAGCAGTTCTCGATTAGTATCTCGTCTGCTATTAACGAAAATATTAGCCTTTGCTCTGAATAATTACCAAACGATCATTTTCCTGGTATTTTTAAATACAATGTGAATTTGAAAACATTACATGAAGAGCTTCTTCTGCATCTGTAACTCAAGCTGTTATAGCAAGGCAACATTGCTGCCTTTTATATTTAGCAAATGGACTATTTTTTCCTTATGGTACTTATAATTGCTTCTAATACTTATTACAGAAAGATCCAATAAAGGAAAATCTCTTTCTAATTACTTAAACAGCAGACTAAGTTTTTAATTAACAACAAAAGTCATGATATCATAATTGTTCCGTTTCCACAGTACATAAGTAAGGCACAAAAAGAAGTCCTGATGATATAATTGCTTCATATATATTTTACAGTGCTGTGAATGAATTTCTTTTCTACTCTCAATTAAAAAAATGTTTTTCTATATAATTAGAAGTTATTTCCTTTTTCCTTTTTCATATTCATATAATTAGAAATCAGAAAAGAATGTATTTTTGAGAGTAGAAAAAATGAAAAAGCTCTCTGTATTCATGCATCCGGCATAATGTATCTCAAGTTAGAAGCATTTCAACTAAAATGTCTATGATATTAAGGAATAATCAAAACTCTATTTTAAATTCATTTTTATGACTTTTAACGGGTTTTTTATTAAACTGAAAATTTTAATGCATAGTGAATTTACAATATATATATATTCATATGCAAGTACACACATACACAAATGCTTTTGTTCATACACAAGCATGCAACAAACAGCTAATGAAGTAGAAAAATGAAAAATATATTTTTATCCAGTAATTTTTCATAAAGCTGTTAAATTTCTTAAATATCTGTGAGGACAAAACTATCATTTTTCCTTTGTTTCTGATGTTTCCTATGAAAAATACATCTGTTTTTCCGATGAATAAGAATTGCAAGGACATGGGAATAAACTAACTTAATAGACCCAAGGATTGCATAATACAGAGATACAGTCCTAATGGGCATCTCTTCTCCTAGGGAATGGTCTTGTAGGGGCTATCTGGGTACCGGGAAGATAATAGAGGTGTTCTTTAGGAATACTGACCGCAGAAGGTATGGTGTGCTTTAAGGTACCTTAGAGGAACAGGCCATCAGCACAGCTTGTTCAGCTCTGATGGGAAACTTTGGTCATGCACCATTCAAGTTCAGGGCTCAAGTTAGCTTAGTCAGTGAAAGTCAACTGCTTCAGATGTCTCAAAAGTCTTTTGCAAGCACCTGAAGCCCCATTTATCTTATTGAAGAGCAATGTAGGAGACCAGGAAGGATTTGGGAAGCTGCACTGAATGATGGAAAGTTTGAGTCTCCTAAATGAAAGATGCCAGCATATAGGACAGCTGGCGACTACCTGGTACTGCAGTATGTTTATCTGATACGTGGATGTAACCTGCTGCTGAGTTACTTTGCGAGTGCACAAGCCATTTAGAGCCACTGGCAATGAGTTTCAGCCTGATGTAGAGATGGTGATTTGGAGGCACAGTCATGCTTTGCTTGTGTTATTTCTTGAAAAGATGCAGTTCACTCCATCTGCCTGCCTGCCTGGTCCTCCACCTTTCTTGAAGTGTAGGCCAGGAAAAAATAATAAAATTTCATTCTTTTTGCTTCTCCATAGCAAAGGCAGCAGCTGGGCTCACATCTGACATCAGAGAAGAGAGTACAAAACAGAAAACTCAAATCTTCCATGCCATTGTCCCTATTTAGCTCAAAACCAGCTAGATATAGCAATGACTCAGGATTTTGATCTTGGGAATTAGAACTCACTCAGCAATGCTGGTTTATGAATGGATCCTTTCAGCATTGCCATGCTACTGCACAGCTGCAGCAGCATTTCAGAAGGATTTTTGTCAGCCCAGTGCGTCTGTAGCAGTCCAGCACAAACCCCTGATGTTCGTTTTGGGTTTTGCTGATATGAGCCTGAGAATTGAATATGTCTCAGTGCAGAGATGCTCTGACTCACCCACAGCTTGTACCCACTCGTGTTGTGCTCCAGGTCTTACCTGTGTAGTTCCTCTCTAAATAATTCATCCATGATTAGTGAGTTGTGTCAGACTGAGTCATTGTTGAATTCTCACTCTCCGGCAATTGTCAATTCCTCTTAATCAATTCTACCTTTAAAAACAAACACAGTAACTAGATTTCCTTAGAAATTCAGAAAACAATGGCTTAAAGTGAAAATGTCTGCTCCAGCAGACACCACAGGGATGCTCTGCACCTCCTTAAAATGCACACACTTTTCTTCATTTCATCTATCCAAGTTTGACCTTCCAGTCAGAAACCATTTCCCGTCACTTGGTAAGAGATGGCAGTTCTCTTATCAGTATGGCAAGTCTCAGAGTACCTTGGTATTTTTAACAGATACAAGACAAGTTTGTGTTCTTTCTATTTAATACACTATCAACATAGGTGTCAAAGAAGTATTTGTTTCTCCCTTTCTCTTTCTGTCTTCTATCTGTAACTGAAATTGCCTAAAGAGATAGTTGTGGTACATCCAGGCTAGATTAACAGGTACAAAAACTGACTACATTAACATAAAGGCAAGCTGTTTTCTATCTTTCTGATGAGTGAGAAGTAGGACATGGAATAGACTATAGAGCTGCATGTTACCTTCATTTCTCCTTATTTTTTGATTTTCAGGACACAGTTTGCTCAATGCTAGTGTTGCTATCTATAAGGATGCCAGCATAAGAAAGGATTTTATAGCTGAGCAAAGTATTTGCTTGTAATTACCTCCAAATTAGTTCAGTTTTCTCTTTTTTTACTTTTCTATAATAGTGACTCAAATACTCAAATTATAACTGTGTTGCAGTTTATGAAGGTCCTCCCACATTTACTTCTTTCTGACTTCCAGTATAGCTTGCTGGCACTTCATGAAATCTGCCAACAGGCTAATCAACTACTAGGATTCTTTTCTTTTTCTTTTTTTTTTATGTAATTTTAAGATCTTAAAGTGTTTCAAGTTCAGGAGAAATATAAACCAGACATGAGGATGCGGACAGCTTGGGTTTTCAGTGATTTCAGGGGCAAGATTGCTCCTAGATTTAGATCCTGTTTCCAAAGGAAGGATAATGGCTATAAACAAGAGTCAAAATGAAAAAATATATATATATATATATGCCAAAAGTAAAAGCCTTGGAGGAAATTCAAATATTCAGCTATAGATTTCTTACAGAATCACAGAATCTACAAGGTTGGAAGGGACCTCTAGAGATCATCTGGTCCAACCTTCCCATTCCAGCAGGCACCTAGAGCAGGTGGCACAGGGCGGCATCCAGGCGGGTTTTGAAGACGTCCAGAGAAGGAGACTCCACAACGTCCCTGGGCAGCCTGTTCCTTACAATTTAGTTTCCTCATGAAGGGATGATTTTTTTTCCTTTTTAACTGAAATTTCCTAAAAGAACTATAATCTATCCTATTATCAAAACAGCTACATATGCTAAGGAACACAAAAACTGAATACTCACACTCCCATGTACATGTTCTAGAGATATAGCAGGAGTGGATCAAACCAAAGACTTAGGTGTTCAGTTTGCTGCCTTTATTTTTTTTCCTGTTAGTGTTAACACTTATGAAAAGAAAGCTACTATTGATCTGAAAACAACTTTCAACAAACAACTGTTTTAGATGTTTAAGAGAAAAAAAAATAAAAAGCTTTGTAAAGTGGTTCTAGAATTTACCATCCCATTTATTAAATGTTGCTTTTACTTCTGCTTTAAAATAGTTTTTCGATCAGTCCATTCTATCAGATATAGCAGTGGGGACCAAAATATATTTTTTGAGCTGTTTGCTGCTTGTCACCAGTTCAAAACTCTCTCTACCACACTGCATTTATATCGAGTAATGGGCTATCCATGGCAAATTGCAAAATGAAACACTTTCACGTGGGCTCCAGAGGCTGTATCAGGGGTGCTTGATCCATCAGCCTGTCCTACTGGCTATCTATGATGTATCTATGGGATCCCTGAAGTGCTGTCATATCCTGTTGAGGCGTGCAGAAAAAAAAAGAGGGTAATTATATGCTCCAAATTTTTGCCTAAAATAAAGTCCATTGATAAGCTGAAGGAAAAAAGGGCTGGATATTTAAGATGTGAAAGATATTCTTACCTTTCCATCCTTGTTCGGGAGACTTCTGTGTTTCTTAACACTCTTCTGAGAAGAAGATTGAGTTTCAATAGTGGAGTTAAAAAACCCAAGGATTTGTGTCAGCAAAAAGTGGCCTTCGAGCTTAAAAAACATATTAGGATAATAATTTATGGTAAAATGTCTGGCAGTTTTAGGACAGAGAGACTGAAAATGTGTGAGAGCCAGCTGTGTCTGTTCACCAGTTCCAAGAGCTGCACACATGCACAGTTGTATACACACAGAGAGGATCACTTCAACTTCCTATCATTTTTGCATGTTTCTTAAAGATAATAAAATCAAAAAACATGATAGTTTTTTGAGGGAAAACATGAGGGAAATCCTTCTCTCCTTCAAAACAGATAAGCCTTATCTGAGCACTCTGGAATAGCAATCAGCACAATTTAGAGGTCTTTTCAAATATTCAGGTTCAATGTGATAAAAGTACATATTCAAAATAGATATATTTATATCAATAGACATAAAAATACAGTTCCAGTCCAACTCAGTCACATAACTTCTATTTTATTGAGGAATTCAGCACTTATGGATGAACTAGGAGTCTAAATTCTTTATTTTAATCTGATCAAAGATATTCAAGGTCATTTTTAAGGCTTCAAGAAAAGTAAATTTTCCTACTGGAAGTTCAGCAGGTGCATTTGAAAAAATTTTAGGGATTAAATAGAGAATCCAATGTCTAGGTCTCTATTTTATAGATACAGGCTGAGGCACTTCATGTACACTTTACCATCCTCTGTGTCATAAATTGAACTAATGTTCCCAAAAGAATATTTTTCCTCTATATTTACCTACTCTAAAAGAAAAATGCTATCTGTATTATCTCTCCTAGAGGATCACTGCTTAGCTCACTTATTATTAGCTCAATATATGAATTCTATAACCTATGCTATAAATGTTTTGGCTTACTTTTTTTTTCACTCTCCCAGTGTTCGTTTAGTCAGCCAGTTTCTAAGACAAAGTTAATTACCAATGACATGAGTTTAGCAAAATACTGTTGAGCCCAGCATAGCAGGTCTGCTGCTATATTGTCAAGGTCAATTAGGTAAAAAGTAGTTTGTTCCGCCCCCCCCCCATCAATCATTCCCAGAAGACAAAAACAATACTTAACTTCCTTTGACAAGTGCTATTAACTACTGAGAATCATCGAATGTGATTTTTGTGATTGCTGTTAAACTGGACAAAATCAGGAAATGTAATCTAGTGTTTTCCTTAAAGGAGATGATTATATTTTTCTGTATATGTGTGTGTGGAGGGATTATAGGGCATACAAGTCATCTAATAGAATTGGTAAATAAAGCAGGCCTTGGTAAGAAAAGAATATTTTAATTGATAAACAAGGATACTGATCATTAGATGAAGAAAAATATATTAAATATATATATAAAATAAGATGAAATCTTTGATGCTATCTATGCCATTTGGACACATAAAATCCATGCTTGCTGATGTAATACTTCCTGGGCTATTTGAAAGGGAAATGACCATATTTTGGTGGTTAATGTTAATATCGTGTTTCACATATATTGTCCAGGAGAGCTGCAATTTTATAAGTGCTATAGGTTAGTAGGTTAGCAACAAATAGTGCTTGGCCTAATCTGTTTAATTCTTTCTTTTTTTTCCTTTTTTTCTTTTTTTTTTAATTTAGTACACTGAGAGATTGAATACCACATTGAAATATGTACAGGGTCTGACTTTTCTCCTGCTGGAACTTGAAAAAAGTTTTCTGATGACTTTGAGGACAGCAATGAACACAATCATCTCAGCAGTGTGAACCTCCACTACAGGACTTAAAATATGTATTAGAGGATATACAGTTAATGTAACCTCCCTATGAAATTTATACTGCACAGTGATTATGGCATAAAGAAACTCATGTCAAACTCCTATTAAAGTAAGTAAGAAAAGATATTTCATATAGAGGTTTATATTTTACCAGTGGTGTTATCATATCAAGATAACAAGCAGAAAATGGCACATGAATGAAATTACTCCATTTGGGCTATTTTCTTTCAATAGAATAGACATTCTCAATAGAGTAGGAGGCATTTAAATAGGTCAATTGTCAATAACACAAAGACTCTGAAATATCAACATAGTGATTAGCATGGATGTAAGAGCTAAAAATCTCAGACAGTGATTTGTTAAGAATGAGAACAAAATAAAAAACAGAACAAAGTAAAACAAAATAATATGAAATATATAAAACAAATCAAAATAAAAAGATCATCTTATCCCATTTAGTCACTAAAATGTTATGGTAAAAAGAAATGCTAAAGTTCACTCTAGACTGCGCAAAATTTTCAGGCCAAGACTTTGAGATGTGAAAGTCAGAGGCTATTAGTTTCATAGGAGCTTGGACACAGGCTGAGGACATGGGACAACCTCTCCTCCTACTTGTCCATGAAAAATGCCTAGTAAATCCTTTTGCAACTCTCCTTACCACTCTGAGCTGTGACTCACAGCAGCTCACCTATCAAACTGTTTCTGAACATGAATATTTTAGTTCCAAAGGCAAAAGAGGAGAAAGCTGCAGGAAAAAAAAAAAAAAAAAAAACACAGGAGAAAAGTCTTTCAAAAGTCCCTTATGTTTTACTATCAATTCAATTCCCTGGGAATATTTTAAACATCCCTGTATATCTGTCAAAGTATTTCCACTCAAGCGTGGCCAAAAAATTCTGATCATTCCAGCTAACTTCAAAAACCATTTGTAATAATATTACATTAATCAAATAAAAGATACGCCCTTGACTCTCTCGCTAATGGAATATCTTAATATTTAAGTGAAGAAAGCTAGATCAACATCTATGTAATATGGTGCCTGACCTAAGCAAGTGAATATATATTAAATATTGTATCCTTCATTATCTATGTAGTGTAGATTCTGCTATCCTTGATTAAGTTTAACATTTTACACAATTGAAATGTCTAAATCATTTGATAAGAGAAGCAGAGCATGCCTCAGGCTTTGCAGTAAATTTGCATGGCTAAAGGTTTCTATATATCTTGATTTATTTATTAAAAGAGTGAATAAACAAAATTTTACAAGTTTACATTCCATAATTCTTTAGCTCCCTAATTAACTGTACAACTGGTATATAAAGTTGAGAGTTATTGAATGAAATATGATTGGCATTTTCCATCTCAGGAAATATACTGAAGAGAAATAAAAGCCTCTAAGCATTGCCTTTAATCAATGGGGTTTCTCCTTTTATTTCTAGCAGTATGCACATAAAACATGATTGTCTACATTCACCATGAACAGATTAAAAAAGAAAAAAAAAGCTTATCTAGTTCAAATCTAGTTCAAATATTCTTCTTTTTTAAGATAAATGATATGCCCAAGACTGTTTATCTTTATGATACATTGAAGTGCCATAAAAAGAATGGTACTCCTTGGAGTGAATATAAGAAGATTTTTTGTTCCTTCCCATATCATAAGCTTTACTAACAAACGTAATGTTAGGTAACAACAGAGACAGTTGTATCTGGAGCTGGATTTTAAGAGGACATTTGAGGTTTCCTGCACAATGGAGGAAATGTTCTCCTAAAGTACAATAGATGTTAGAATAGTTGATAATATGCAAGAATAGATTTTGTCTGGGAAAAGGCTGACAGGAAAGAGTGAAGAGATGGAGCAATAGCCCATCTATCTCAACAGGCATCTCATAGGGCTCAACTGGACTCAAACCAGCTGATATTCAAAGGGCAACTGAGATTAAGGACACAGCAACTCCTAGTTAACATTTATTCTGGAGAAAGAGCTCTCCATGGCAAAATCCACTTTCATGAGTCCTGAGTGTGTATCATATCCCCTTACATCTCTCACATCCAGGTTTCATGGGAGGCAAACATTCAGGCAAGAGAGGACCTGAAGTACACTGCCGTAGGTCCTCAGACTGGTGAATGAGTAGACCAGGGCTGCAGAATGCTTAACAGTGCTTAACTTATCTTAAAGTTAACTCTCTAAAATTTCTCTTAGCTAATTTTTAAATAGACTGATTTTAACTTTGTGGAAGCCTAGTAATTCTAGAACTGTTTATATATTGTTAAGCATGCTGTTTATAATTGCTAAACAGCAGTATAAGATACTTTTTTTTTCTATTAAGAAAAAACAAACTAAGCATAGTATTACAAACAATCAGTGATAACTGTTCAAGTTTCTTCCTTTAGCTGAAAATCAATCTCTGAAAATATTAAGGATTATGAGGGGAGAGTATGAAGAGAAGTAGTCATCTACATGCTGGCAAGTAAAAAGAATGGGCAATAAAAGACAAGGAAAGGAGAATCAAAACAAACCAAAGAGAAACAATGGAGTATTGGAAATATTGCAGTGACCTGCTTTGCCGAGATGTCTGCAGCTTAGGCTTATGAAATCTGAGAAAAATAACCATTTTGATACTAATGGAAGTCATCAACAGCAGTTTAGAGCTGTGGGTCTGCCAGTCTCTCTGAAGAAATGTTATTTTACTAGCACTAAAATATCACACATGTGTCAAATATCACCATTTTAGGCACTTCTCTCCACCTGATCTTTCATTTCTAGACAAGTCAGTGGGCCAGTAGTAACAGTGGCTCCATTATGCATAGAAACCACCTCTGAGTGAATGAGCCTGTCATGAACTTCTATTTTGGTGTTGTAAACCCCACATATGAAATCATATCTTTAAAGATGATGTGCCCAATCTACAAGGATACCATTGGCTTAAACTGCAATATTGATTGCATTTCAAAACAGTACAGAAAAAAAATCGGTCTGCCATCATCACATAGAAAAGTACTGAAAAATTGAAGAAAAAAATCATCACAGATATATTTAAACTGTTCAAAAAACAGGCAATCATCACGGATCATTTTCTATCCATAAAAAACCTACACACATAGGCAAAATTTCCCTGTCATTAAAAACAAAGAAAACATAACAAAACAAAAACTGAGGAAGGTCCCTAGCAAGAACAGAAAGTGTATGAGGAAAAAAAAAATATATATATATAAATTACATACTTAAAGTATTAGAGATAGAGGCATATTTAGCAAACTTTCATTGTTTTATACAGTGTTTTATTGTTTTATAAAAAAAAATAAAGATTTTTGAAATAAAACAGTGAAAAGAAAGCATGACTTTTTTGGTGTAATGCAGAGAGGTACTACATATATATATGTGTATATATATATATGTATATATGTGTGTGTGTTTATATATATATGTAACCTCCAACATACTTAGATATAGAGATTGTTAAAATGGACTAGAAAGGTCCATTTTTAGTCATACTTCTCAGTCACATCTTGAATCAGTAAAAGATTGAAATTAAAAAATCTTGCAAAATAGGGAAAACTTGAAGTTGCCTTAGGATGTTTTCCTTTTAAAGCAATTTTATGTTATTTCATATTCTGCTCAGTTTGGTTCAGTGAACTGGATTACTTAATTGTACATCCAGCTAAAACAAATACTTTATTTATCCATTAGTGAATGTTGGTTCTGATTTTTATTGTCTCTTGTTTTGGCTGTTGCACTCAATTCAGCATTTGATCTTGTGGCATGAAAGAAGCATTATCAGAGAGGATCGCTATATTCTGACTCTCCCAGATGCCTTTTGCTCTCATTATGATAATCTCAAGACACAACTTGATTAAATTATTGCTCCCCCTTGAGCTTTCGACTTCTTTTGTTTCTCCTTGCACATCCTAACTACTGAAGAGCAATGAAACGCCCCATTTGCTCACAGACACCATTCGACTGCTGATATTTTAACTAAGCAATTAATCTTTGGATAGTCAAATTTCCCTTCTCTAAATGAGAAGGGGAAAAGGTGGCTATAAATATTTTTCCAATAGAAATTTCTCAAAAAAGAAAAAGAACTGCATAAACCACATTCAGCTCTATACAACATACCCACACATTTAACCAACATTTTTTGCAGCCAAAGCAAAGACTTTTCTGCTCAAGTGAGGGAGAGAGCAAGAGACAATGTGAAGTCCACTAGGGAACTCTTTATCCAATTAACTTGAAAAGCTCTTAGATACCATGGTAATGGGAGCTCTAGGTAGCTCTAAGCTACATATATAAATTGCAACAACTACCTATTAAGCCATCTGTTTTTCTAAAGGATTGTGGGAGCTGGTCTTGATGATAAGTTATAGAATAAAGAGTTAGAGGCTACAAAAAAGTATTTAAAATCATCTTCTATTTTTAGTGCTATACGAATATAAATAATAGCAATCATAAATTTTATGTAGTGTATATAACCACTGCAGATAACACATTCACAAAACAATGCTCCTATCTTTTGTGCCCTTGGCTATTTCAAGCTCTTTTCAGTATTGCAGCAGACACTATGGGACCCTTTTACAGCAAAAAGTAGCCCTCACAGTGTTATTATCTGTAAGAACATGACAGTATTTTATTTCCCTTGACATCTTTTCCTCTTACACTTTCAATAGGGATATTTTTGCCCCGTCATCATATGGATGGCAGCAACGGAGTGACTTGTGTCTTTGAGCTCCCAGTTCCTATGATAATTGTTCCTGAAGTTTGGATGTTAAGCAAAAATTGTTTCTTCAAGCACTAGTTGCAGTTATAGAAGAGTAGCTCATTCCACTGCAATCTGAATAAAGATCAAAAGTGTGATTACTAATGAAAATGCTGACAAAGTACCTTTGCTATAATAAATGTTTTATGAAGGATATTTGTATCCCTTTAGGGCTTCTCCTTACTTTAACAAATGCAATGATTACAAGGCAAGTTTAACAAAGAAAATGCTTATTGACATCTCACACTTTGCTCTTCATCCTTTTCACACTCACTTGAATGTTTTTTTGGTTTAGTTTTTTTTTTTCCCCAGGAATAACTGGAGCAGGAAATGCAGAGCCAAGGTCACTCAATCTGCATCTACAGAGTACTTTTGTTACCAAACAAGAATGCATTTGAAAATTAGCTCATCTTATCCCTTTCAAAACAGACAACTAAACAACAATAAAAAAGAAACCTACTATGAAAAGTTTCTAATGCAAGCCTTCCGTGGTGTAAGAGCATAATTATTACCATTTCATTTAGGAGGTCACATTCATCAGTCTGTTTAAATCACCAGTGCCAACTGTGTCATGTAAAACTGTGGGCAGCTGGCACCAGTGCCTGCATTCCAGCAAGCAGCCCAAACAGCCAACACCAATTCTTGTAGACTTAGAAAACAGCTCTACACCAGTCTCAGACTTGCATGGTAACCTCTCTTCCTGCTAACATATCTCAGAGCTATTCCTTATACTATCCCTTTTTCTGTTAGGGATGTAAGAGTTTATAACCAGTTTGGAGAGTGTTCACAGGAGAAATGAAAGAGGGGTTACTGCATATATTTAATGAATGTGGATTAGTAAAGCAAAGCCAACTAGAATTTCCATCAAAATAATTTTGTTTATAGTCCACATTTAAAATAGGGAAGGGGGAAAAAAAAAAAAAAAAGGCCTAATGCCAGGGGATCTTAATCAGAGGCTGATTAATCAGCCAAGGTAATGATTTCACTACAAACTTTTAGCTTTTTGGCTGAAATGTAAAAAAGAAGCAATAAAAATATATGTGGATAATAGGTAGTTATGTTATTGTAGTTATTGTGCTTTTCAGCATAATAAATGTATACTTTTTTCTCTATGGAAAAAAAAATGGAAATTTTACAAAGAATTTTGGACCCATTGTTCATGCTGAAAAATCCTTTTTGTTCCTGCAGAATCATGATATTACTATAATAGGAGTCAGATACTCATGGAGTGAGGTATATAATTGAAGATACTTAAGTATGGACTTAATTCCTTGCATACAGCCAATTTTCAATAACAGAGAAAAGAAGTTTTCTTCAGTAAAGCTCAGTAAAACGTTCAGGCTTTTACTTTTACTTTGTTTTCCAGTTTGTGCCGAAAGAGGTTTCTTCCTTTAATGTCGGTGCTCAGGGAGGGGAGCCTGGTCTGAAAGAACATGCCCGTTGCAGTGAAGTAAGAGACCTGGAGACCTTTTTTGAAATTTAGTAGATTTGTTTCCTCTCCTGAGTAATCATAACAAAGACACACAATTGACTGTATGTTCGTGACAGGATTTTCTGTGATGTCCAACTCCAAGGCTGCTGTTGTGAGCCAAATGATCAAATATGACTCACAATTTACCAATAAACACTTTTCATCATTGTTGTCTTGTGCTACAAAAGAATGTGACCCTCTGACACTCAAAAACACTAAAACAACAGTTGCTGTTTTTCTGAAATTCCCTTGCAATAAATGTTACCTTTGTGTAGCTTGAATGGTTTCACTGGTTATTGAGTTAATCTCCATATATTCTTTTAGCAAAGAGCATATGTGCCTAAGCTCACCTGCAGGAAAATAAACTGCAAATACAAATCCAAGTGCCTGAGAAATAACTCCAAGGAGTCAAAGTGTGCTGCAAAGCACTGCAGCTCTGAGAGGACAAGAACATGGGTGCAGGGTGATCTCCTTGGTGCTTATAAGATATCATATTGAAAAGAGATAAATGCTTTCCAACAATACCCTCTCTTTTGCCATATTTTCAAATGTGATACTTAAATAGAAGTTTCAATTATTAAGATCATGCTAGATTATCTATATAAAACTATTATAGAATATATATTTCATATATACAGTGGATGCATTTAATATATAAATATGCATATATTTTTATACGGCAATCACAATAGTTGGATTATACTCAACAAAAAAAATGATAACCCATTTCTGCTCTGAGCAGCCTCCTCATGACACCGATTTTACTCCTTAACCTCCCAGCTGCAGCCAATTTTCCTTCTCTAATTCGTTCCTGAACATCCAGCCATTTTGTTTACAAACCAGCTTTGTCTGTTGGTTAATTTAATGTGCTTCAAAAGTCCTGTAGCATAACTGTCTAATTGCTTGCCAATTAGCAAATAGTGATCATGATTTTTCTTCTTTTAAAAAAATACTCTGCAACCATGAGCAGATTTCATTTTTATTTAGAGGCATTCACAGCTGTAATTTAAATGTGGTTTGAACATTGAGGGAGGGAATCTGTTTCTGCAACTTGCTGAAGTCCACCCAAGAGCCGTTCTGCACGGGGAACATCTTATTGTCACATAACTGCAAAGCTGTCTCAACTTCTGTTACACAATTGCACAGCAATAAAACAAACCATGAATATTGTGATTTCCAAGCTCCTGACAGGTACCGGTGCCTGTTGCCATGGTACTGGCTTAGATTCCTGCCAGTCCCAAAATGCAGGCTGTAACTCTTCCTGCATCTTGCTGTCACCATGTTGCAGAACATTTTTGTTTGACATCAAAGTACTCTTTTTTTTTCTTTTTTTTTTTTTAACCAAAACTCTCTGTGCTGCAAAAACAGATGGAGGTATAATGCATATATTTTCCCAAAATATCCATGTGCAAGTGGGTAGAGAAATATCCAATATCCACTACTGCAGGAATGGTTTGTGCAAGACCAAATAATTTATATTCACTAAACTGCAACAAATCCTCAGGGTTTCTTTTCCCACCCACTGGCAAAGGGTGTGAGGGCAGCATTAGAGCTGAATAAAATGTCATTTGGTAAGAATACATTCTGGGAATTAAAGAACTGCATTAAACAGAAGACTCTGCACAAAAATTAGCTCTCAGTTTCTATTATCTATGAATTTCAGGATATTCCCTGAGAATTAAGTTTTTGAGATAAAACAAATCATGACATTTTTGGCAGGCAGCTCACGTGCTTGCACTGCAGTACAGAGGAGATCACTGAGTCCAAGGAAGGAAAATACAGACCTCTCGTGAGCCTCTGCATCTGTTCATGTGATAGGAACTTAGCAGGTCTCAGAGGCATCTAGAGGAGAGGTGGAGGATAACAGTTGTTGGAAATACACAGGAACCTTCTCTGAAAGGGTGCAAGGGATTTCCTTTGAGGTCAAGCTTCCATGTACCCATCATTTAAGAGCTAGGCCAGTGACGACAAAGTGTGCCAAAGTTAGAACTTAGCAAGTTGAAAACAGCCCTATGGATTTCATGCCACAACAATCCAGTGTTAAGATGTATCTGAAGTGAGAGATGGTTCTTTTAATAATTGCCATCACAATAGGTAAAATGTTAAGGAAACTATATTGCTATTCCAAATGGATGTCACATTATATGAATTAAAGTGAGGAATCTTTAAGAGTGCTTTGCTTTCATGGTATCCACAGTACACAAGAACAGTTAAGACTGGATCTACTGCTTTGCCTCTTTTCACAGGCTTGCTGCTCCAGCAGCAAGGACATGAAGAGCTAGAAGCAGGTCTCATTTCTCCCTTTCACTTTTGCCCTATTCCTGCCCATGCTCTTATAGAGTGCTGCAATAGTAGGCCCTTCATAAAAGGGGATGGAGGAGAAGAGAGTCCTCACAGTATGCTGAAGCTACACTGAAGCATAAAGTCCCACAGGAACAGATCCAAGCTGCTAAAACAAGGTCACACTGGCTCAGGAGAAGGGGCTAATGAGAAGAGAGAGAACTTGTCTCCTGCTACCTCAGAATATTTATACATACATATGCATATATTTAAATATATAATATATCTTCTGAGGAAATTGTATGACTCTGTCTTTTGAAAATTTAACTTTTGAAAATTTAACTTTTCTTTATAGGCTGGGGGAGGGCAGAACATGAGTATATGTTCCTGTTCCAGAAAGTGCTAGAAATGAGAAGAATGACATCTAAAGCTGTTTCACAGACATTCATGATCTTTTCCTATGTAGACCTTTTCCTTTTTTTTTTTGTTTTGGCTTATGTTCTTTCACATGATTCCTCAGATGCTCAGTATGTTGTAGACCACTCACTTCTCTGCCTGCCTTCCTGCTCCTGCAATAAGTTTACTAGCAGTTTTTTGTGGTTGTTGATGTTGGTTTTGTTTGTGTTTTAAGTTGCAAAGTGCAGCAAAAGTACTAGTAATGTGTGGAGGAAAGTAAATGGCAGGAACTATTTTACATATTGTAAACTGAGGCAGAGAAGTTTTCAGTCTGAAAAAGTCTGCAGAAAAGAAACAGGGCTTTTTGAATCCTGCTTCCCTTCTTTAACCTCTAGACCACAACCAGGAACAACATAATGCATTCTGGAACTGAACAATGAGTTTTTCTGGCACGTTGTATAAATCTCATGCTTTCTGTATTCGCTAAAGCCTGAGCTAATGGCTTCCTTGAGCTTTGTGTGCATACTCCTCAGGGGTGTGTGCACAAGCCAAAAAGGAGGAAAAGGAGATGGCTGTAAATACTTGGCTCTAATATGTGCATTACATCTGTCACAAGGGAAACAGTGAGAAAGGTTTAAAAAATGCAAGCCAGTGCAATTAATGCTGGCTAGGGTAAAGTAACTTTTCCAAAATCTCCTTTTATTAATGCTTCTGCAAGAAATTTTTATGTTCATATACAGAACATAAACGTACAATTTTCAGTAGGATAAAAAATTTTAAAAAGGAAATATTGGCTAAAATTGCCAATTAACCCAAATATAAGTCAGCTGAAGTTATCTGAGATTGATATGAGTCCAGAAATCAGCAGTGAGTTCAATGGCATGAATTTATATTTTACAAACTAATTTTCATAATAAAAATTTTATTATGAATCAAATAGTTGCACATTGCAGAACAAAAACTGGGATGGAAATGAGGGCAGGAACCATCCACCTGAAAGAGAAAGAAAAAAAAATAAAAGCATGAGAACACTTTATTAAAACCTTGTGTATTCTGCCTAATTCTACCTAATGATTTTCAGGAAGGCTACTTGCTGAAGAAGACATTTTAAGGGAACTTCCCATTGGCTAAGTCCAATTCCTTGCCTGCCATAACAAAACAGAATAGACAAAGTAGTCCTCAAAAGATTTCACATTACAGATTTTATGACTAATCTCTTGCTTGCTGGTGGCTTTGATCTCATCTGATAGCCAGCCACCTGACTTGGGAGACATGGGGACTAAGCACATTACAATCTCCTGCTATATTATTTTAAACAGCTGCTTATGGAGAATCTCTGTTCTCAACACTGGTCCAGCCCACCTCTATGCTGTATGTATTATCATTGATTTCATGTGTGAAGTTGAAAGAAACTTTTACTGTCTCAAAAGTTGTGTTTCATTTTTAGAAGCACCAGCTGGATTTAGCTACACTCCTTTCTGGGATATTTATCTATTGATCTGCATGGGCCATTCATTACTGGAATCTAATTGACATACCTTCTGTTCCCAGCAAATACCTGTCTCCAGCAGATCTGATTGACTGGTGCTGTGGGAGCATGATAACCCCAAACCATGGAGTTTTCAGGCTAGAAGATTTCAAATGCCTTTGATTTTTACAGTGGCAAGGTCTTCTGTGAAACCTTTAAGAAAGCAGAGAGAATTTCACAAGGTGTTAGAGAAAGAGTTGGCTCTGATTCCAAGGAGATGTTGTATTTTGAGGGCTCTGAAAAGTAAAAGCTAGTAATACAAGAGAGGGTATGCTTGAGGGTATGCATATGTGCCTTCCTATGCTTCAGGAAGGCACACATGCAGTATACTCTCTCTGAGAAGAAGTAAAGCGAGGCCCCAGTCTCACACTCAGTACATTGGTACTTGATGCAGAAGGAATCCTAGGTCCTCATGAGTGTGTTCTCATCCCACAGAATTGAGTAAAGTAGCCAAGTGGGGCTCTGAGGGGGAATGACTGGATTATAAAAGAATTATTAGGACGTTTTTGAAAAAATAAAGAAAATAAAGAATGCAGCAGCTCCTGTCATGTGATGTTATATAGTATATGCATATCTAAGTAATGCAATCAGCGCATGATATCTCAAGCAACGAATTGTCCTAAATCATATGCACTGACTCACAAAAGTGGAGCAGAAATGGTGAGAAGAACCTTGTGCTCAGAAAAACGAAGTAGATTATGGTCCTTCCCTTCCTTTCACATGAAGGAATGCCAAATCTTTGATACTCCTATTTCCTGCCTCTTTAGGTTGGGAAAGGGCCAAAAATTAGAGTCCTACAAAAGTAAGAGGCAAAAATACAATGAGTTTTGAGCTCATATCCACAGCATCTCATATGAAAAAGCATAATGCGTATGATCACCACTCAGACTTCAGCCAAAACTGAGATGGGAAGAAAAACCAGGCAGGGAAATGCAGTACTTTCCAAAATATGAATGGTGTCACCTGTTTCTTTGAAGGGGTATGACATACATATCCATCATAAACAAGTCAGAGCATATCTACAACTGGAGTGTAAAAGTCACCAGAAGGGACAGCTTCAACTGGTACAGTCTCTCCTCAAACAGTATTTAAGATGCATAAAGTGACAGAATATTTCAAATAACTTTTATTTGTTTCTTGATGAGATTCTTTGATATCAAATGCTACTTATTATTAACTGTTATAATCTATTTGTCCGTTCCCGTTAATATTGTTAAATGCTTAGATTCTCCCTATGTAACACTATTTCTTGCTGTACTTTGGCAATGCTATTGTTTTTTTTTTTCTGATGGTGGTTCACTCTCTTAGCTCAGACATGAGAGAGAAGGGGTAAAAGGATCAAGGTTGAATATGAAATAGAATTGTTTTCAACAAATCATAGATGGAGGCAACAAACTGCAAGGAAAAGCTAATGTTGGTAATCTCCATTTCCTTTGTTTGAGTAGAGTATCATAACAGAGTGCCTCTGCCATACAGACCTTTTTTTTAATCTTTTGAGGACAAAATTATATGTTAAAAAATGGATTGGTGTTTTTAACAGTGTTTGCATCGAAGAATTACATACAAAGGTAGGCCTATTGTAACTGAACTAATGATTAAAAAAAAACTTTGAAATATTTCTTTTTTCTATGTTAATTGTTTTCTCTTTTACTTTACAGTCATAAGAGCGACAAGCACCTATACTTACAGTAAGTCATTGGAAAACAATGTGACACCAACAGCAAGTTCTTTCTTTGGCTTTTAGGGCAAATAAGAAGTTGTATTTCTAAAGAGAAGCACTTACAGAAAGTGTGTTTTTCCCCTTCTCTGTCAGATAAATTGTGATTTTTTAGTCAGATACCCTTCCTTTTCATTTGGTCTGTTTGGTAAAAGTCAGCTTCATTAACTTGTCTGAAGGTAAAAGACTGATGGTGTCACCTTCTCCAACTCTCATGTGGAAGCTATTGTTGATACTCTAACAACCACCACTGACTTTTGTTTCTAAGTGCTGATCTCTCATAAACTACTGTATTCCTCAAAAGTTAAAAATTCCCCTTGTTTCCTTTCTTTGTGCTTATGCATATAGTGAGGGCCTCTTAGTAGCCGTAATGCAGGATGACGACAATCCTTTTGAGTGCAAGAATGTTCCCAAGGAAATGGATCGCTCCAGGGCCCCAGGGAGATAGGGAGCTGAGCAGGAAGCACTGCAGCACAGAAAGCAAAGGCTCTCCGGCACAGACCATGCCACCTGCGCGGGAGAGATGGACAGGATGCGGATGATGCAGAGGAAGTGATGCAAGCAGGAAACATGACCGCCAAAGACAGATATTTCCAAAGTAAAACAGGAAAATGGTTGAAAGGAAAGAAAACGAAATGACGTGGAAAAAAAGATGAGAGGGGCTGGGAGTTTTGCTGTGTTTTGTTTTCATTTTGGCTAATAGTAGGGCTTTGGTAAAACAAGTGATATACATTTCCTAAACTGATGTAGCATGGAGGATATTTCAGATTAGCTGTAGGGTCCTGGAGTGGTCATCAGAGAAGTCCTGCAAGGTGTAAATGGCTTGTGTTCGTTTGCATGCAGTATGTCTTACAACTGCATGTGCATAAAGCATAGGAAAGCCTTAAGGTCCTTCAAAGGGATCACTTAAAATAGCCAGTAATATCGTATTTCCTTTTCCTATGATAAAATCCCTTCTGTGACAAACTCTGAAAATAAAAAGCCAGATTCTATCTTATATCAGTGACTTCAGCAAATTTGTATCCAAATTACATGTGTGTCTATGTGACTAAAATCAGACTCAGTCTGTTTATCTGGGACACGCTTTAATTTTGACAGAATGTAGACTGGATCTTGACATATGCTGTGTTGCATTTTTGGAGTTTGAAGTAGCTTAGGAGTCTATTTTTTTCCTTTCAATTTATTTCCAATGTCACTAATATGCTTCATTAATTATTTAATTATTCTATCCCCATAAGGAAGACAAAAAAAACTAATATATTTGTGGAATTATATGATACTATTCTTTTCAGGAATTTGCACATACTAGTTAATAATACTACTACTTTTACTGCCTTACAAGTATGACATCATCATTTGCTTCACTTTTGCTTGAAGTGTGCAAAAACACTTCACACTAAACCACGATATAACTAATGTCTCAAAAGCATTATTTCTGAAATTTTGGTCAATCAAATTAAGCTGCTTTCAACCTTCCCATATGAATATTGTAAAATATGTATTTCATTTCTATTGTCATTATTTTTATTTTTAAAAATACGTATGATGTATTATTAATTTTTATGTGCTTCAGAGAGAAAAAAAAGTGTTCAGATCCACTTCTTACTTATTTTGAGATAAATCCAAGGGACTATTCTGCAGGCATTTCCTCTGCCACTTTTAGTGTTTTTCTGTGCTGGAACTGAAATACAAAATCAGCTCAGGTTCCTGCTGCTATAAAAGTATCCTTCTGCTTTAAGAATTTTGTTTGTTTGTTTGTTTGGTTTGGTTTGGTTTTTACAAGAATATTTTCTGATGCAGCAAGAAGGAGGAGGCAATTACAATGTATAGACTGTAATAGCAGCATATCACAAGATGGAGCCAAAGAGACTAAATAGAAGAACTCGAATGAAAAGTGTAAGCATGGAGAAAAAAACAGCTCTTTTCTAGTGGGTAATTGTGAAGAACTCCATGGTCTTCAAAAGAACTATATTCCAGTACTGCTATAATTCAGAGGCCCATTTGGCAAAACAACCACGTTAGAGTAAGAAAAAGAGAGCTGGAGAGCAGTGTAGTCTTGCACATCCAGAACAAAGATTCTAAAATTTTGGAATCTATTTTGAAAATAAAACAAAACCCCAAAGCATCCCATTAAATAATCCATAAAAAAAAATGCTTATTCAGAACAGAAGCTAGTACCTAGCAAAAAAGAAAGACTTTTTAGCCCCTGATTTACCTTCATGTCTGTTCATATATCTGCTAAATTCATGCTCATGTGCTTTTGCAAAGTATGGGTTAGCATAAACTGCAATATTCCATTGGTGATTAACTGACAGTACAGCTTCTCTCTCTGTGAGTTCAAGCCCTAGTGCACTTCTACAATGAAAAGTGAAGTTGCCTTCAGTGTTTATACGGCCTATTCCTGAAGTCACCCTTTTTCACCAGCATAACAATTGCATTTGACCTCATTTCTGGACTAGACCCCATTCTGACTTAAAACAACTCTTCCTGCAGTTCATGTGACCTATATCTCTTGAAAGACCAAGGAACTTTCCAGAAGAGAGGGAAATGAGAGGAAGACATGGCATTTCCAGTGGAAGAGGTCCTGTTTGCAATGAGTACATATTAGCATATTAGCTGTTTATTTGGTTTGTTTTTTTTAGCTATATGATAAGCCTAAGGTGAAGCCCAGATTTTACATATTACTTACTATCTGATAACACAATTAGGATGAAGGAAAAAAAGTAGTGGGTGTTCCTGAGGAAAAGGATATTTTTGCCATTTGTGAATGACAACTCTCAGCAAATGACACTGGCAAAGCACAACATTTTCAGTGACAGTGACATTAATTTGAAGCCTCTGTAATGAGGTTATAAATTTTCTAGAATCTGCTTAATTTGAGTGTATGTATTTAGATTTGAAAAGACTAATAGTAGCCTCTATTTCGTGACTCCTTCTGTGAAGTGGATTTGGTAGATTCAATCTAATTTCCAGAAGAAACAAAAATGACCACTGATATGCTTTAGTCTTGCCTAGTGGCCTTTGGACCTGCAGACCAAGAGATGCCCTGGCCTAGGAAGAAGTCTGTCTGCTCAGACTGCACAACCACTGAATATGACCTGTACTTACCAGAATGATTAATTCAGATCCTGGAACAATTCCTGGGCATACCCACAGATTTCCTTTCTTAATTCCCAGGAGTGAAGGATGCTCACCTGCCTTTTCAAGTGCCATTGTATAAATGGCAATTATGAAGGCAGCCATACCTGTCTTCATGAAAAGCATATCAAAATCAAAGTACTAGTCTTCAAGTTTCAGCCCATATATCCACGCTAAAACTTTTGCTGAACTGCATAATTATCCAATTTTAAGAAATTATTGAGGAAAACAAAAACAAGCAAATGAACAACAGAGCTATATCCTGCAACAGATACATGGATTTGTATCATAGACACTTAGATTTGCTTTCTATAAGCAAGAGTCATGATGGAATCATGAGAGAGATATAGACAGGGCTAAGAGAGATAGTACACTACCACAATATCCTTCACTAACTCTAGCCTATGCCATTCGGTAGGTACTCAAATATGAGTTGAAGCCCCAAACTTGTCCTGTTCCTAGCACAGGAGACTCAGAGTACTTCTGTGGAAGAGAGGGCTAGATTTACTTCCTAGGTAGTGTCAACAAGAATTTGCTTGATAAGTTTTCATTATTATACCATTGATGCTCATCTTGTTACTAACACTGTAAAAATGTAAAAATCTTGGTCTCAGTGATGGGACAAAATTAATCCAGAAAAGGTTTTTTAAATCATGCCTTTCCTGACGGCAATATATGGGATATGGGGTTATTTTTATTTTCACATATCCATCTGCAATGATTCATGTTTTATCAAAGAAGTTTACATGATTCCAGGCAAGGCTGCTAAAGAGCATTGGTTTCTGAAGTTGCTATGGATACTAAGCAACATGTTTTCATTTTATGACGTGATAATTTTTTACACTTCTCTGTTAATTTATTTTTTTCATGACACTTTTTTTTCACCCAGTTCTTAACACTAGCTTATGACAAAACCTAGACAAAAATGACTTGGTGATTTGAATACCAGGACTGCAATGCCCATAACCACAGAAAAGAACAATGCAAGACAAAACCGTGGGAATGTCATTTTATTTAGGCTGAAAACAATTAGTTTTGTGAAGTGTCCTGTGAAATGACATTTTGGTGAGCCATTTAAGATGAAATATCTGTCTTTTGATTTCTGCAATCTTTAAAGATTCCCTTTAAATTTTTTGAAAGCATGCATTTTTCTGTATACTCTTGCTAGGAAGTCTATCTTCTTTTCATATCATTCATATATATATTCATCAAATACATTCATATGTGATGTAGCCCATTGTCTGCCAAGATGGTGTCCATTACAGAGCAGAGCAGGCACTCCATAGATGTAAATTAGCATTTCAGTTTACAATAGCTTAACACATATCCTGTAACACACACAACCCTCTGCTACGCAGTACCAGTTGCCCTATTCTCTCTGAAGGTAGCTTACTGCATTTCAGTGGTGTTGTGCATATAGTATCTGGACTGTGTAAAGCCCTTTGGGATCCATTTTGACAAGCACTGCTCTATAAGTGAAAGCTGTTATTAACTGTCACAAGAGATATGGTCCATCTAAAATTCCATATGGTTCTCCCTTAGTCAGCTGTGAAAGTTTGAGAGACCTTTTTCCTTCTTCTTTTCCTTGCCTTTTCAGAACAGATATGAGATCTGTGATTTATCAGCACTGAGATTTAGTTGTTGTACAGCAATATGTCTTAAAATATGTTCTTCCAAAATGTGCTGCAAATGGAGATGTGATAAATCCAGGGAAAGCTAAAGGCAAACAGGTTCCTTCTACAGAACCCAATTTTAATATTTGACTAAGCCCTTCTGTTCAGTAAAATAAATTCTGGACAGACAGAAGAATTGAGAGCAGGTATTTGCTTATGTAGGAAACCTTAGTCTCTTTACAAGCTCATATGACTTGGTGTTCAGATTTAATGAAAGTGAAATATTTTTCTGACATAAGTAATAGTCACTGAGTCTTTATTGCTGTCATGAAAAAATAAGAGCATTAGCATCATGTTAAAGCTATAGATATTGATCAATGTATAGCTGCAGGTTCTGAAGTGAGCATAATTCATCTTTATGTATTATATTTATATTTAAAATTAATCTGTACTCCATAGGAATGAAGCAGGAAAGGAGAAATATGGCTTAGTAGAGTGCACAAAGAACTTGGTGCACTGCTGTCTATCTACATTATCTAGGTTTCTAACTGAAGTAGTGTTATATTAGACTTGATAACAGTGGATATGGTGGTGCTAGTGAACTGATACGCACCATGACAGCTAGCATGTACTGAGTATTTCTTTTTCATTAGTGGTGTCTCTACTAAAATATAGATGTGCACAAGCCCACATCCAAAAGTCCAAATTATACTCTGTTTAGGATGCTGCAGAGCTCTACAATAGGCTAGACTTTTCCCAAAGGACAAAACCCAAATGCTCTATTTGTTTCAAAAGAGAGTAGCATTAACCCATGATTATTTGCACAAAATCAGCCTTAGGCAAAAGCAGTCCCAGTCATGCCTGGAACTCATGTTTCTGGTTGTCCTCTTAGCCTGAGCCATTCTGTAGTCTTGGTTTGTCTTTCTTGTTGTTCCTACCTCTTGGGCAGGATTTCCTCCTGGGGAATATGTGACATAGCTTGATTTTGAAAAGGAAAAGATACCTCTAAATCACACTGCCTGTATTAAAGGATAGGCAGGATACCAATGGTGGGCATGACAGGACTTGAATGTCTGAGTGCAGATGAAGTGGAGAAAGAGATGGCCTGGAAAGTAGAAATCATGGAATAAGGGTATGCAATTTATAAACACAGAAAAGGAAGAGGCTATAGGAAATTGGGGGAGTGAAGGGAGAGCAATGTGGAATCCCATCTGGAGAAGGGTAAGGTGTGATAGAAGAATGGATGAGGAGACATTTCCTGTGGTTCAAGACTGGGGGTGATCTACTTCGTTTATGAGATGTTCTTCCTTTACACTCAATTTGTTAAATTGATTATAATACAATTACCAGCTCACTAGATAGCAGGATGTTTCTTATACTTGTCTCTCTCTGCTAACTCCCAAATGAAGCATGGGCTGGCTGTTTGCCAACATAAAATTAACAATAATTTTCTGCTTTTTAAAATAAATATTTGAAGCTTTTAAACTGTGGCAGAATTGATAAAAGCAGCTCAAAACAAGATCAGTTAAACAGGAAAGCTTGTCTAAATGAGGGAAACACTGTATCTATGCACCTCCTCCCTCATGTGTGGGCATTATTATTTTGTTTTAAGACTACATAGTGTAAATCAGTATGGAATTGCTTTGTAAAGAAGTTTAGTTCAGCTGGAAACATTTTTATGCGTAGAGAAAGCTTCTGTCTATACAAAGCTGTTTATGTGGTCCAGAGGGAGGTACTTTAATGCCTTGTCTCTATTTATAGTCTCAAGTAGTGTAAGAAAGACAGTTATTTTGAACATGCATTTGCCTTACCTCTTCTGCTGTAAAAGAAGAAAACCAATGCAATGAGTGATAGGCAAGAATACCGGATAGACCTGCATTTGCTGTATGCTGCTGCTGGAAAGGCAAAGGAAAAGGCAAGGCAAAGGCAAGGCAAGGAAAGGCAAGGAAGCCTAAATCAACAATTTACCACTGCTTTTACTGTTACAAGTCATCATAATTTGATCTTTTCTATCGAGTAACATTAGCTCCATAGGAACTACAAGGAGCAATAGATGCTAGTTGCAATTACTGACTCAGAGAGACAGTGGTGTCCTTAAGTCCTCCTAACTATAACCATTTGGGGCATTTTCCAAGCTGCTTTGTTAGAGTGATTAGCTCTGCTGATTTTCCAGTGCAACAGAAGCTATTTTGTTCTGTATTTCCTTTTACAATAGGTCTTTTTCTCAGACTGGAACTGTAGCTGTACTTTATAATCTTAATTTGATGCCCATCTACTATTCAAATAGCCAGATAAACATGTAAGTCCAGTAATTCTTTTATTAAATAATAGACTAAATTATTGCTGGTAATTCTCTTGAAAAGTTCTAATTAACCTCTTGATATTTGAAGGTGTCTGTACTGGCAACTGAAATCCAGTGGGCACTGAGACAGTGCCAGCGTTTTCAAGCTTTACTGACAGCATTCATCAAGTCTGAGCTGTAGACCTCATTTTTGAGATGCTCTGCAAGATTCTGACCTGCAAAGCATTTTGCTTGACTAAGGCTGGGATCTGTAGGCCTGCCTAAGGATGGCAATTGTGTTTGTTGTATTTGTTAATTAAACAGGCTGCTTTTTTAATGTAGAAATCTTTTTACTGAGAATGATAAGATTCTTGGTTGACAACGGTCTGTGCCAAACATGAACACTTCAAAATGTGCAACTTAAGACATCCTCCTTATTTTCTGTCTGTATTTGGGCAGCAGGTGTGTTCCTGTTTTCCTGTTCCTGTTGCATTATATGTGTAAAACAATATTAGCACCTCCCAATGAGAACACTCCTATTAACATACTGTATTCTACATCATCATTGACATGATAACAATCACAACAGACCTATTTATGTCTACCAATATCATGAAACCTTCTGGAATTATTACTTAGCTACTGCAGATGGTTAAACTACTGCTGGAAAAAATACTTCAAATCTGAAACATTTTTCTTACTTTCCTATATCTTGCTGAAATGTGATATTTCTAACAGTGCTTTCCATGCCTAACTTTAATACTGTATCTGCCTGTCTCTAAACAAATACTTTTTTGTTTTATTCTGATTTAATTTCCACTCTGCAGTTAATTGCACAACCTCTGTCTTCCACTGATGTCTAAGCTTGTCATTGGCTTTCTTGTCATATGACCCCTGCCCAGTTATACTTGAGGAGAGCTCTTCAGTTTTGCTTGTCATATTGATAACTTTCCTAAATCCACTGAAATATCTTCTCTTTGTGGTAGAAAGAGTTGGAAAAAAAAATGTCCATAGTTGCAGTTAGAAAGTATTAGTAAAGAAAGTGATTTTAGTTAGTCTTTCTGGATATAACTGTGCATATAATTACAATCCAACAAAAGTACCACCTTACTATTTTGAGTAGAGTTTTGCATATACTCAAGCCAATGGACTTGGTTTAGTAAGACTAATTTTAATCCTTTTAAATTCTGATAAGGAATTCAGTGCTTCGAATGTAAAATTCTAAAGTAAAGGTCACTAAACCACTCTGATTTTAGAAAACTGGATTAAGTGTATTCTAAATAGTACATGATTCAGTGTAAAGTTAATAAAGTTTCTGAAGGTCTTTCTAGATTCTTACTATAATTGATTACCTTAGTAAACCTCTAATCAATGTATGAGGATTACTGAAGCTTCGACTATGCCCAAGAAAGCTTTATTCAACAGAGTATCAGCTTTGTAACAGATTCCTCTGATTCTACCTTTACCTTTATCATCCCCACATTCTTCAGGAGTACGTTATTTCCGAAGTCATTTTGTGTAGCTCCTTTCCTTTAGTAATTCATACAGGTAAAGTTGAAGTTTCTTCTCTTTTTTTTTTTTTTTTTTCATCAGCTCACCTTTTAATTTTACTTTTTCCAAAGTTCTACTTTTTCCAAAGTCTCAAATAAGACAAACTGCTTGTATCACCAGAAGCAGTTCGGGATTTTATTGAAAGAGATATGACACATGTTTTAACAATCTTTCGTATTCCTGGTTTTTGCACTGTGATCCATTTTATCCTGAGCACCTGATGAATACTCCCTGTTGTATCTGCTTTATCTATCTGTTATAAAGATGCACTGAAGAAGATAACATTACAGTTGTCAGAATTAGATTAAAATATTTTTTTTAACATTTCACTAACTCAGTCCTGCCTAACTGCACAGAAAAATAAAGTGTAGACTTAAAACCTTTTTCTAGCCTTCTGTTTGGCCTTTATTGGCCATATCTCCAAATGTTCCAGATAGATACTCATTTTCTTCTCATCTTCCAAGCCAAGGGCATGCCTAGCTATTTGGCCAAGACACATCCAAAGAACAAATGCTATTTCAACTCCCTAAATAACAGTTTTGGATGATTGAATAGAAGGTGTCACTAACTGTGTCAATCAGTGGTGGCTTTAGGATATCTGTCCCTTCTTTTCCAGCTGTCATTTAGAAGGATGCCACATTTGTTCTTAGAGCAGGACAGTTAAGTTTGCAGACTATTGTTCTGAAAACCTGTTTTATTTTATTTAATTTCTGCTTCTTTACCATCTGTTTTACATTTCCTTATCTTCAGCTAAAAAATTCTAGCCCCACTTACCATCACCTTCATACAGCCTGATCTTTTTCTCTCACAGAATCTATTTTCCACAGTAATCATACATTGCATTTCCTGCCCTCCCATTCTCTTCCCCTTCTTTTGAGATCAGGACATCAGAAGCAAAACTGGCCAGAGCTCTTTAAACTAGTCAGTTCAAGAAAGAAAGACAAATATGGAGTTAAAGTTTTGTAATCTGAAATGAAAGCTTGCTGATTAGTGCATATGTTGAAATATTGTAGAGACATTAAACAACAAAATAAAATAAAATAAGAAATTCATTTGATTTTAGGTATCACTAAGAGCCATCTCTCTATTTAGGACCTCTAGATAATTTGATGAATTACTGAAGGCAGCAAGTTCACAGTTGAGATCTTCTTGTTATTGTTATCTTATTGTAAAGATCCATAGAAGGCATTTTCAGAGCCCTTTTTCCATGTGGACACGTACACCAGGATCAAGCTCAATGAATGATTTTAACTGTCCATTCTGTGTCTGAAGAAAAGAAACTTTTTTTCTCCAGTCCTTTTTGGCTGTTATCCATAGAAAAGCCAAATGAAAAGGCATATATTAAATATATGCTTTCATATATTTATATATATGACCATATGTAAAGGATCGCCAACACTCAAACAGACTGAGGAGGAAGGGTCAGCAACAGGTTTCAGAAAAGTAAGCTAACTCTGTTCCTTTTGTTAAAGTTTCCAAGTAGGGATGCGCTATTGCCTTGGCCCAGAGGCCTCATCTCCTATGGGCTCTGCAGTGTTATGAAACATTTTGCACAAAGCTGCTGCTGTTCAAGTTAGTATATTAATTAGGAAACTGCCTTCCTGAGTCTATTTATAAGTATAAAAGCCCTTTCCTTTCCCTTTTCCTTTTTATTTCTTTTTATTTATCTTTTTCTTTCTCCAAAACTGCATAATAGCTTTTGAAGTCAATTTCTTAGCTGATGTAAATTAACAAAAATAAGACTATTTCTGTCACCTGCACAGGCTGTGCTTCACCTTTTCTGCACTGAATGAGGGAGAAGAGATTGGTGAAAACAAGGGAAAAGAAACCTAGAACTTAATAAAATGACCTAGATCTCTCTGGACCTAAGCACCTCCTGCCTCCTTCTGGTGTGTTCAAGTCATTGGAGTGAACTTACCTTGCCCACAGGCCTGGACAATAAGAAGTTTTGGCGGTTCAGGGTAAATGGTAAATCAGGCAGTGTTCTCTAAAATAAGTAATAAATGTCTAGCTAGCTTAGACTCAGATGATAGTTATGTAAGAATGATACACATTTAGATATGCCTTGAAAGTTACTAAATATATACACACCTTAAAATTGGCAGTTACTCTGTCCAATAAGGTATAATGGTTTAAATATAGGTTTAATTCAGTGCATTTTTGTACATTTTTCCATGTTTTTCAAAATACATTTATTCATATTTTCTCTTTGTAATTTCATAAATGTGTCTCAAAATGTATTTCTGTGAATTTTCTGCTTTTCCATTGTTGAAGTAACAAGGTACTAAGGAAGAAGCCTGACCTTGCTGAAATCAGAGATAAAGCCTCTCATTCTAACCTTCTTTGCCAGGGTCAGAATTTCACCTGGGTGTTTACTTTGTTTTCTAGAGGTCACCTTTGACAAAAGTGTATTGACCCATATATTTTGAGGCTATCAAAACAATCAGTGTAAGAAAAAGCTGCTTAACTTTTGAACAATAACCTTCCTTCTAGTTCCCTATATTGCTCACTTTTTAAACAGAATTTTTATATGTATATATATGTACTTCAGTGGACATTTTCTGTCAGCAGCATGTTCTTACTAAGAAAAAAATACAGAAGAACTGAAGCCTGCAATTTTAGAAAATTGCTTTTTCCATTTTTTACAGCATTTTCACAGGCTAGAAATGATTTTCTGTTCTTCTCTGAAATGAAAGAGAGAAAGAGAGAGAGAGAAAAAGAGAAAGAGGGACTGTTGTAAGACTAGGGGTAATCCCCAGTGGGCTTGACATTTTTCCAGAAGAAATTAAGAGCAGAATTCATCAAGCATTAGTGTTAAGAAGTCAGAAATTCTGGAATGTTTGCCCAAAGTCCCAAGACCCTGAACAAACACTGTCATCCTGCCGGGCTCTAGTCAAAAACCAGAGCCAAAATAAACAGAGGCAGAAACTCCATCTGACTGATCCTGTGGAAACAGCTGTAACCACTTAGGTGGAAAACCACCTCAAATTCTTCTCCCAGAAAACACTGATGACATGGGAGATGGTGAGCAGGAAAGCCCTGCCAGGGTCTCTCTTCAGCTGTGGTCAGAAAAATATTTTCTTTCTCCACAGCTGTAAATAGAAGGGTTCAGCCTTGGTCACAATAAAATGTAACCACATAAATATTAAATGCCTCTCTCTTGTCCTTTTCTCTTGTATATTTTTTAATGTTTGATCATAACATCGCTTCCACGTAGGCCCTATATGCGAGTAAAGATTTTCTTCTATAGAAAACCAGTGCTTTTTTATATTCAAAGATATAATAGGGTGAGACCCTAGTGTTTGGGTTGAGATGGCTGTTCACAAACTCATCTGAAACATCCTCATTTCTTGATTTGCTGAAATGAAGCCAGATTTCAAACTAAACACCTTCTGTTCAGCGTTTTTTTTTTCTTATTACTCTCTTTAGAAGGCTTTTGTCAAGTGCTATTTGGCAGGAAAAAAAGGAAGCATTTTGAAAGAAATAGCAAACATAAACAAAGCTGAATGAAAAAGAATTTGAAGTTGGCTTGTCCAAGCTGCAAATGGCTTCCCTAAGGAATCATGCAGGTAGAGGAAGCAGAAAGAAAGGAAGTAATGGGAAGTATCGAGGGATAACAAGAAAAGTAGTCTGGATAGTTGCCTGTATTCTGAATCATAGAATCATAGAGTCATAGAATCATTAAGGTTGGAAGGGACTTACAGAGATCATGTAGTCCAAGAATGTTTCCTCCTTATGTAAAGTAACTCTTGAGAGTGCTGGATTTTAAGGTGGAGTCAGGAGGAACATTCTCTGCTTTCACATTTTATTCACTACCATAGGCAATAATTTCAGATTCTTTTATTTTTATAGGAAGACAGTGTTCACTTTACTGAAGTTTCCAGTCTGGTCCAGGAATTATATTTAGTTTTAAACCATTAGCAAACTTAGCACAAATCATAGATGGAAACATTGTGAGGTATTGCTAAGGAGGAAAAATGATTATAGTTTCTTGTTCTCTATCTTCCTACTTTCATCAAGACTGTGAACTATGTACTCTAACTGCAATTCTTCTAGGCTGTTTTTCCTATACATTGGTTAAGAACCTATTATATTCATTCTTGTAACAGAAGTCATTGTACAACTGTGGCTTTGGTGTTTTTGCCAAGACATATTTCTAATGAACACTTTCTATGTAAGAAGTTGCAGGCTAAGGGAGCTCATGTGTTTTGATTTGTTGTGTATTGAACTTCTATAGCAACTTCATTCATTTCATTGATTAAATTTTGTAAATCAAATTTAAAGATCTTTTTCTTTTTTTCCTGAACACATCAAATGCTGAATAAAAAAGGCTAAAATCATACCTGTCTGCATAGTAATAGTTTAAGAAATACTGGTATCATCATGTTGTGAGATTTATGGAGGCTCAGCATGTCAGATGAGGTTTAAAACATTTTCCATGTTTAACTCAATTTTTATTCACATATTCTTCATAGATACATACTCTGATGTAACCACATGTTTTATAATAGGTTCAGAGTAAATGGCCTCCAATAAACATGTGAAAAATTAAGCAAAGGAATAACTGGGCCTCAAAACGGTTTGTTTTTTTTTAATTTTGAAAAATGAGATTACATAGGTTTTTCAAGTATTATTATTATTATTATTATTAGAGAGCATACTTTGAGTTACCATCTTCACCCTAACTCTTCCATTTCCTCCTCATAACCTTTTATAACCCCACATCCTGATCTTACATACAGTAGCGGCCCATACAGTAGAGTCAACAGCTGTTAGCATAACTTGAAGTTTCTATGAGCGTATTTGTGTGAAACATTCAAAGAAGAAGCAGTGATATGCAATACAAGTGCCATTCAGAATACCTCCCATGTATCTGTTTGGTATATATGGACAGGTAAATCTGGACTTAGAGATTCTACCTCTTCTATATCTCTATTTTTGGAGCCAATAAACTTTTCCTTGTTTCTTATTTGAATTTATTAGCATACTAATTGATAGAAATCTAGAATTTTAAAATCATCATCCAGTCACTGGTATGAATAACTTAGATTTTGCTCTTTATGGAACATATAAATCAACAACAAAAAACAAAACAAAACAAAACAAAATAAAACAAAACAAAACAGAAATAGCCCATAGTATCAAGAGCAGAATAGGCATTTTTCTAGAAAACAACCAACCAGTTGCAAGACTTTTCCACAAATAAGGCAAAACTAAATGGAATCATGTTTTTATGTTTTGAAAATGTCATGATTAGCACATACAGGAAATATTAGCTGAGTAAATGTACAGTGATTAGCACAGAAACAACCTCTTATTTCCCAGAGCTGAACTCATTCCATTTGGGAGTGAGTAAATAAGAGCAAAGGCAGTGCAGTGGTGGAAACAGAGGGGTGGTGATTTGGAGGAGGAATCCGCAGAAACCTTACGACAATCTGACTAATGCTACCTTGGTCACCAATGCTAAGATAATGTAAGCTGAAATGACAGAAAGAAAATTCCTTTATTATTATATCCTTTTTCCACAGCTGCAGCTGGATGAGAGCCTAGGATCCAAAAGAGGCCCATAAAAGCCCTTCCTCCAAATAACAACATAACTAGAACATCTGCTGTGGCTAGGAAGGTAAAAAAGTAAAGTCCACAGAGGGATGTACTGCAGATGACACCTCTCGTTGGATAGACAGGCTGCTGGACTCAAATCTGATGATGGCATGTGATCTTTCTTGTGAGTCTCAAAGGAGAGAAGCAGGTGTGATCTCTCAGATTCATAACAACTAAGTTGTCTTCAGGCCTGCTCTGCAGACTGGGAAGGGTGTGATGGAGAATGACTCACTGCCCAGAGCCTTCCCATTGCTGCTTATTAGGATTCCCAACAGATACAGTAGCAGATCACAACAGCTGGAGGATGAACCTGGGATCGATACAGAAATGCCTAGGAATCTCTTGTGATTCGGACTGGGGCCATGTGGAGCTGCCAAGCTAGCTGCAGCAAATCCAGCACACAAACAAGCATGGAAAATAATGGAAATCTTTAGTTAGTGCTCGTTATTCTGGTTGTTGTTTTTTTTTTTTTTTTTTTTTTTTCCCTTGGGCACTCCAAGCAAGGCTGTATCTTCAAATCTCACTTGTTGGAGGGGAAAATCTAACAGAAAGGTGACTTTCTGCTCACACTGTTGTGAGCTGCAGCTCGCTATATGACTCCTCGGTTCTTCATTTAGGCCAAAACCAGTTCTCCAAGGATCCTGGTCCAGTCTAAGTCAATCTGTTTCCTAATAGTTTTTTTGGCATTCATCACAGTACATGAACATGAAGAGCATCTGTCTAGAGATTAGTGTGACTGCAGAAGCAGCTGTGCAGTTTCACTGCCTATATGCTTAATGACCTTCTGTAAGAGTTCATGGCTCTAAATGGTAAAGACTTTGGAAGGTAGGCCTTAGAAAAGCCTTAAAAGGAACTGCTAGTGTTGGATAAATATTATCACTTAAATATTTGTTGTCATTTTTAGGAAAAAAAGCCAACCTATTTCAATAACTGTGTGTTTTGGCATTGACTAAAGTGATTAGTGATAAAAAGATTTCTTCATACCAAATTATAAGAACTCTTTGTCATTACTCTTCTTGATTAGACTAGAAAATGAGAAGATTCAACAGGAATATTATGTGCCATAGTTAATTCCCATTCTTCCAGTGCAGAAAAGGGTTAATTCCATTTTGACCATTTACACTTTTCTAATATTTTGAAAAGTGCTTCTGTTATACACTGGTCCCTCCTGGCCTGGGAACAGTCTGATTTGACTTCTTGTGGTGATCAGGGGATGGCAATAAGATTTTGCTGCTCACACTACATGTCTAGACAGGAGTGATAATGGCTGAAAAATGTTGCCATCGATTAATACTCAGCCAGATGGCTGGTCTATATGATGATATTACCGGCCAGTTTGTAGTAGACTCTTGCCCACATCATGTAAAACAAACAAATATACCCACTAACACATGGTGATAGTATCCTTGTTGGAAACCATACCAGAGAAGCCAAAGGCAAAATAGATGGGAGTGCTGAAAAAGTCTCTTATCACTGCATAGGAGGATGTAGGCAATCTGTTGGGTTAACATAAGGATGGTTATACTTATCTCTGTGCAGAAAATGGATAGAGAAATATCGGGCTGTCAGCTCAATACTGTTCATCGGCATGAAATTTCTTGTTAGAAGAAAACAACAAATTAATCTTTAATTTTTGAAAGAGGAAGAAGCTTCTGGTTTTGCCAAGCCATCTGCTTCTGTCCCCTCCTACAAGGACTGAGCTGGTAACAAACAGCCCTGAGGGTGAGATCCTAATCATTAAAAACATAAGATGAGCCAAGAGCCTCTTCAAAAAACCTGACTCTTGGTATTCTGAGTATTAACCTTCTCAAGCCACTCGAGATTTGCTGATTTGGCTTCTCACCTACTCACCTAGTGTGAGTGGGCACCATGCCATAGTAGCAGGTTGACATGGTTTTGGTCGTGCTCACACAGGTTTGTGCAGAATAAGAAGATTGTCTTGTCATGCAAGAGTGTTGATTTATGCTTGGTGAAAAATATCCATATAAGAGAATGAAGAAAAGACATCATCAGTACTCCTGCTTTATGCTGAAAGGACTTGCATGAAACTCTAGAGCATAGACATTTTCCTATGTAGGAATACGATTTATAACAGAGCTTTTCTTTTTAAAGCGAATGATTTTTTTAATTCTTTTTTTTTACTATGAAAAATTCACACATTCTTACCTCATTTTTAATTTGTTCCTAGCATTAAAATAAAGCATTAGTTTAAAAGGAGAAATTTTAGCTAGAAAAAAATTGGCAAAATTATATTATACCCCAAATCATTCTTAGATGGTTTAGTCAAGGCAGAGACCAGGGCTAGGGAGCAAGATATCTAAACTCCATGAAAGAAGAAGTAGGGGGAGGAAAATATAGTGCCCTTGCATTGGGTTGCTAAATTTGAAGCTGGAAAGTAGTCTTTTCTGCAGACCATAGAGAAAGAGCCATTCTGTGTTTTACTGACTCCAGCTTTTCCTCTCAGACTTCAGATCACATTGAGAGGTGATTTCTTCCTCAGCTTATGATGTCTTAAGGAGAATGATTTCTAACCACCATCCATTCCTCAGATATTAAGTATCTAGAAAGAAATTACAAAATTGTTTAGGCTTTAGGGCCAGTAAAAGGAAGTTGTCATGCTATGTGGGAAATGGGACAGGGCCTAAGGCCTTGTTAAGCAGTGAGAGATGACATCTGTCCAAACTGATTCTCCAAAAGCTTCCAAGTATTTGTAGACTCGTAAACAAAAAATTTAAAAAACAGTGATTGTGTGTGCAACATCCCAAACTGTCAGAGGAAGCACTTCAGGTCTTCCAGCAGTAAAACATTGATTTCTACTTTTTCCTTTTTTTTTCATAGACTTTCAGTAGCATTTTAAAAAGTAACCATCTTTAGTCTAGAAACACATGCAACATAGGGGCAGTCATTCTTCAGACTTAAAAGAACATTTTATTTTTATATAAATTACCATAGATGTGAGCACATTTTTATCCTAAAAGCTATTTAGCTGTAGTAAAGATGAAATCAGCTGCACACTCACATTTTAGTCAATATTAATATGTGCAAAAGCCCATTGCTTATAAATCATATATACTCATTGGCATTTTTATCTCTAAAACGTATTAAGCAGATATTTTCTCACATTATATCCAGAAATATGCTAACTGGTTAATCTGGAAATTTGTCAGTCATGCATGTTAAACTAAAGTCCAAAAGAATTTTCATTTCAGGATTATAAACACTCTAAAAATAGTGTTTCAGAATAGAAAGCATGGCAACCCGTAGTTAGAACATCATAAACGTGGTGCTGTAATGTCCTGATCATCTCTTCAAAAGGTATGTCACATAAATATGTCAAAATGCTTGTCATGTTGTGAACACTTTGAAGTAGCAATTGGAGCAAATTTGCATAAACATATTAGAGGAAAAAAAGCATATGCCTGCAAATCTAAATAGCACAAAAGGGAAAGCAAGCAGTGATCAGGAAGCAAATGCATGTATGTTCAGGTTGGCTTCATTTTGATTCTTTCTCTCTGTAATAACTGATCTATAAGAGTAAAGATACAAGCAGAGAAGGGGAGGATCAAAACTAGACCATTATTCTATTTGAATCTTCATCTGTCTTTGGAAAAGCTTCAGAAAACAAGTAGATTTTTATATTTATATATATATGTGTATATATATTAAAACAGTAGTAGATCAGCTTGGAGACAAATTGCAATATCTGTGACTGAGAAAATTGTTTCGTGAGACTTAGAGGCTAAAGAGTAGGAAAGCTCCTTGCAGGTATTGAAAGTCAAATCAAGAAAATATCATGTTATTTTTATAAACATGGGTAGCAACTCTGGCTGAGTAAACATTGTCTAGCTGTATACAAGTTCATAGTTGCTCTCCATGATTATTTTTATGAAACAAAGGATAAAATAACACTTGTCTTCCTGTATTTTCAAATCTCTTGACTCTGTGGATATAGATACTATTGTTATATAAACAGGAGTTTGGGCTAAGTATTTTTAAATCTTTCCATAAGGATCTTGCTAGATGTTGCTGTATAAGGTTGTATGGTTTCCTAGATGGAGAGAACCACCTGGATATTTCATGGACCCTCGGGAAGCCATTTCAAAAGGCAGTCAGTGCCTATGCTCTGGCAACTGGATTGAGCTCCTTTTGTAGTTCACTACCTGAAAGAGTCTGTGTCCCAACAGACGATACAAAGAAGTTGAATCATGCAGTGAGGGTAACACTGATAAGCACTAATATCAACCATCTCCAGTGGGAACTTGTGCTGATCTCTTCAGCCAGCCAGCTGGTACAAGCTGGGAGTCCAGTGTGGCAGCTACAGTAGGGCAGGCCAGTGGGCAGAGGGCTCCAGTCATTGAGGGCAGAATACCTTGACCCAGTGAGGCTCAAAACATCTGTCACACACCATCAAAATGCAGTAGGCATCTTAGAAAAAAGTTCTGCCAAAATCACTGGGGTGTCACTTAAAAATATCTAAGACTATGGGAATATTATGTACTCATTTGAATAAATATGGAATGGAAGGAGAAAAAAATGGGTATTCATGAAAGCAGTAAAAGCAGGGTTATAGGAGTATATCAGACATTGAATAATATGACGAGAAACTGCCATAAATATCCAGAAGAATTTTGCATAGGCATAACTAATATGCACCCTTGTGTCTCCTCTGGTACTAATTAAAACCTCTTGGAAAAGAAAACACACACACACACACAAAAACCCCAAAATTAGCAAAAAAGGACAATAAAAGAAACAAAATATCCACATTCTTTGTGTACTATCAAAGCTGACGTGCAGAGGTTGGGAACTACATTTTAAAAGCAGCTTCTTGATTCTTCTTGCTACATATAAAACAAGAAACGGAGAAATAGTTTGCATTTGTGTTGTGAAGTTTAACAAGTAGATTAAGAGACATTGAATTTGAAGAGAGATCACTTACGCGATTAAAAGCAATCCTGTTGCCATCTTCTAAATTCATTGCCTCTGCTTCTGCCCCTGAGGGAAAAGAAATTTTAGGTATTGAAAAATGACTTATTTTGTGATATTCACTCGGTAATATTTAAAAATATTTTAACAGATCCAATTACTTTGAATGAAAACATGCCATTGCATGCCTACTTTTGAGGCAGTAGAATGCTCTTCTAGTTAGCTCAATGCTTGGTTGCAGTCTATAGTCTGTAAAAGATCAGGTTTTTGCTCCAATCCTACATTTTAATGCAACAAGTCACATGTAGAGTGTGTGCATGTGTATGTATATCAATTTTATTAACATCTCAAAGATCTGAAGGAGAAAGCTTCCACAAAAGGAAAACACTCTGGGAAAGGTAATGTGAAACATGAAACTGCAATCTCTGCGGGAAGGTAGGAAGGCAGCAGAAGTTTAGAAAAACTTTCATATTTTAATTCCTGTTAAAGTCAGATGTTTCCAGACCAGAGAATGCTTTACTGCAGATCAGATTATACCACTAGCCTGCTCCCTTTTATTAATTTAAGCTGTCTCTGGCTGTGCTGGATGGAATAGTCTCTGACTTGCCAGTGGTTAGGAGCTAACAGGATGGCTGAGGAGAGCTCACATGTCTCAGCAGTTTTATTCAAAGATTCCATTTAAAAATGGAGAGATTTTATAAAGCCATAGAAAGACAACTCTCCTTTACTTAAGACTCATGTTTGCCTCAGTCTACCTCACCTGAAATTTTTTCATGGACAAGTCTAATCAAGACTCTTTTGTATTAAAAAAAAAAAAAGAAAAGCCTTCATTAGCTAGGAAGAAACTTGTCCTCAATTACATGTACTTCTCCTTGCTCTATGTTCTTAGCTAATCTGAAGGTTCAAGGTGCTGCTGCATAAGGATCATACCAGGCAGAGAGGAAAGATATGAAGATTACTGCCCTGGTTCTTTTTTGGTTTGATTTTAAAAAAGTTGTTATTACATTTTTTTTTTAAGACTTATATGCAGTGATGTTTTAAGGCCTAAACTTCCTTTTTCAAATCACTTCTATCTCTTGCAATTTAATTGCAATTAGATTTTAAATGGAGACTACTGCAACAGAGCAGAAATGACTGCAAGTGGCTTATATTGTTATCTGCTACATGCCACTCCAGAGCTTTATGCAACAGCATACATTTTTGAAGAGAGATATTTTTACCACACAACCTCATATCTCATAGGCCATTTAAAAGGGCCAGTTTATCATTTTAAGAGGGAAAAAGTACAATACAGTATTTTCCTCCGAGTTAAAATACAATAACTATTACAAAGGATTAGATTAAAATAAAGCATTGAAGGTAAATTTTCATGTTGTAATATATAATTTCACAACTGTCTCAAAGGTTTTTATGTTGCCTTCTGCATTAGTAATTTTGATCAAAAACAGTATGCAAATACAATATTCAGCCTGAAAAAAGAAGTGACTAGGACTATCTAGGATCAAAAACACAAAATCAAATCTCGCATCCAGTTTAGGCTTTATAATGGGCATCATTTGGAGGAAGATGGACCAAATTCTATTTTTAGAACTGGATACAAACTCAGCAATGGCAATTATTTATGCAAAATACCAGGGCATAAATTGCTCCTCAGTGTCTTAAATCACTATTTTTTTTCAAAATGACATAATTCTATGTCTGTAGGTTATACTATAATAAATTCATTGTAATACTAATGCCATTATTTCATCCAAAGAGAAGAGGATTTGGAAATGTCTATGAATAAAATGTAGGCCTGTGATATCTGGAGATTAGAAACAGAGCACTACACTTCATATCCATGCCTATGAATAGGAGGGTAAAACGTGTTGACTAGTGTTTTTGTTATGGCAAAATGGAAAGAAATCTACATTTTCTGTCTTACTTTTTCAACATTTTCTCCTTTTTTGTCAATAAATTCTGAGCTACAATATATGTGGCTGGTAGGACCGAACGAGGAAACAACCACTAGGACACCATATTATTAACTTGTTCTAAATACAGTACAGAGCTAAATTACTTGTTCCTTGGCATTTAATTTTCCTACAGTTCGGCTCAACTCAATTATGAAATGTGACTTACACTGTACTCTCACAGAAACAGTTTTGTAACTTCTGTGGAATGACTTACTATGGGGAGGTACGGGAATGTGACAGGTAAAATTTTCTTTTTCTTTCTTTCTTTCTTTCTTTCTTTCTTTCTTTCTTTCTTTCTTTCTTTCTTTCTTTCTTTCTTTCTT
>JAUBOD010000207.1:499977-518064 GCA_032353885.1 Nothura maculosa | reverse complement strand
AGGTGACCCTGCGTGTGCAGGGGGGTTGGACTAGATGACCTCTAAGGTCCCTTCCAACCTTACGCATTCCATGATTCTGTGATATTTTGAAGGAGAAATTTAGGCATTTGAATGTAACCGATTGAGGATTGAAGTCTATAGAATCATATTGGCTGACTAATTCTTTATGTGTGCTCCCAGCAATAAATTTAGTCTGATCCCAAAAAATAATGGTTGCAGACAAGTTAAAAGAAAAAAAAATCAAATAAAAAGAAAAGAAAAAAAAACCCCAAAACTATTGCAGCCATGGCCTCCAATACTCACCCATAGGGTATTTTTCTTTATCCCTGGATGTATGAAAATAGTTATAACAAATGAGTTTACAAACATATTCAGATACGGGAGACTTACCTTATTTTTAAACCTTTCCTTATATCACAGAGAAGGCTTACCTTTTAACCTTCCTTTATATCACAGCAACATATTTTGCTGGTCTAGGAAGCAAATCTAAGAGTAACTTACACAGAGAAACTCATGAAATGTTTAAGTTTCCTAGAATGTTAGGCAAATGGCTTAGAGAAACATTTGCAACCATGCATTTCAAATCGAACCAGAGTGGGCCAAGCGAAAACCTATCAACCGAAACCCATTAAGCATGTGGGGACAGGGAGAGAGAGAATCTTTAACAGGGGCCTTCTCTTTGATTGTGATTATATTGAAATTACGGAGGATATTATGTTTACAAATGTGACTATGTTGCTATGACAGCAGCAACAGTGAAGTTCTTTTTAACAGATAATGGACAACTATTTACATATTCCTTAGCACAGCTTGGATTTTGTCCCTTTTTTACAACTTTTGCAATTTTGCCGTGTATGCATGGATGTATTTTGTCTGGCCTCTCACCTGCTTTGTCCAGTTTAAAAGCTACTTAACAGTCACTAAAGTGTAAGTATTTTGTGGGAGGCTAATTATTTAAAGCTTTCTGTGGAGTCAATTCACTTTAAATCTTCACCCTTCCTCCTGGGAAACTTAAACCATGACGTGTGCCCCATTTGGAGCCACATATGCTGCTGGCTTCAGAGCCACAATACAACGGCTCGAGAGCAAGCAAGACACTCTCTTGTTTCTGGGAAAGAGAAGCCTGTCTGTCTGTCAAGTGCGTGAACTCCCACTGCTCCCCAGAGCAAATCTCCTTGCCTGCCATTTCCTAGCCAACGCTGGCACCGGGGAGAGCATGTAACCAGTTGGCTGCGCTGATTGTTGCAGTGATTGAAGTAAATCAAGGGCAGTTCTGCTGCAAACAATGAAATCTGTGCTCTGTATGCAAATTTCTCCTGGCTTTCACTTCTGCTTCGCGTCTGGGCAAGCCTCCTATGAACTACAAAATAAGTTACGAAACCTCCCAGATCACTGGGCTTTTATAGTAAGCTTTCAGTTTCACTTACTTTGCACAAAACGTGCCTGAAAGCAAACCCCAGGCTGCACAGCTGGACTCTTTCAGGCAGCTGTTGTCTTCCCCACCCTGTTTTTATAATAGTGGCCTTTGTCTTCTTGTTTGCAATGTTATTACATAAAGTGATAGGAGAAGAGACAAAGAAAGGGTGACTGCATGTGCTGTATTCCACAGTTCTTTTCTGTTGCTTTGCCAGTTAGAAGAGTTGTGTTTACCCACCTCTTTACAGCTGAGGAATAACTGCTGTCGTTTAGCAAACAACATTTATTGTATCTTTCTTGGAGAAGTAACCTAGCAGTTGCATGCCAAGTGCTGAATTTAAGCATGTGCTCTTCTCACTAGTGGGAAGTTTGAGAAATTTGAGAGGCATGTTTCTTTGTTTGCAGTGCTGTACTAGACCACGTTCTCTTAAAGCTGTTTTGTTTTGTGCTGTGGAAGACACTTTTGTCCATTCTGCACACCTGTACAGAAATGGGAATATTCATTTAAAACTAATTCTGGTCTGGCAGAATATACATTATATACAATATACTTAGAATATCCCTAGTCAAAATTGTGATCTACTCTGTTAATATTCATCAAATTCTCCATCACCAGTATGAGTTACAAGGAAATACTGAAATTTTTTTTCTAGAGATATGAGTTCCTGCTGGAAAATTATATTATATCTTTATTTTCAGAATGAACCAGAACTCAAGAGTCTTAATCAAGAGGTAGCTTGCATATTTTTTACTGCCACGTTTGTGCATTTGTTTATTGCTTGGCTTGTGTTAATAAACCCTGCTTTGCAAGTATGCTGAACTGTGGACTGCAAAATACATCATGAATGTAAATGAACATATCTGAGTCTGAATACTGAAGATGAGAGGAAGAGGAGCTCATCACTGAATACTCATTGCTTCCTTGCTTTGGTTGCTGATTGAACAGCTTCAGTTTCAAGCTCCTTGGTTTCCTTCATATATCAAAGTTCTATACAGAGAATCTGTGTTTTCCATTATAGGACTGGTGAACTGAATCAGATAGCTCCAGAGTAAACCTCTGTAAGGTTCTAAAGTGAAGCTCTTTAGACCATCTTGCAACACTTGGAAATATGTTAAAATGCTTGTTTTGCTTAGATTTGAATCTTCTGCATCCAAAAACGTGGCCAATGCAATAAATAGAAGAAGGAATTTCAATATTGAATCAGTGCTGTTCATTGAGGGGAAAAGAAGCAGATAATCCCAATAAAAATCCAATCTGGGAGTGACTATGGGAAGGTGGCGGGATCATCTAAGTTGATTAGCCAGAATCCAGCACTGCAAAAGCTGAGTTAATGTTGTAGATGTAGTCTTAAGAAAGGTCAGTAAGGCAAAGCTGAAGGCACTCCTAAATTAAGGACAGAGATTTTGGGAAGTGCAAGCAACATCAAAAAGGGAGAACACACGTGGAGGGAGTTGGAATAAAGCAGCGAGTATTTCTGTCACATAAAGCAAGACAATTCATAAGGTCATCTAAAATACATCCCTTTGCTTTTCACCCACAGAATGGTCCCTCATCGCAAGGAGATAGTGTCTTACATATAAGCAGTTATCACTAGAGTTCCCATGCTCCAAGACTTGACTGCTTTTTCTGAAAGTAGAAAACACTGGTGGAAAACATTATGCAGTTTCAGTTATGTAGTAATATCACCATTCTTCATCATCAGGGAAAGATTTGATGAAGAATTATTGTTCGAGCATACACATTAGCTCACTGACATTAAACCCTCCATAACATTTCTGGAGAGGAATAATCTTCAAACAGTAATAAGGCCTGAAGAACTTCCTACGAGATAATCCTCTTGAAAGATACACTGTTTTTTAAGTGCTCCTTTTTTTTTCCTAAATTTCTGGATATCAAAATCTGTTGCCAGTCACTCCATATTTAAGTTATCATTAAGGTAGTAGTAAATGGGAGTTACAAACTAGCCTGTAAAATCTGGCTTCACAACAAACTCTTCTTAACACATGTTTTAGACTTCATTTAATATAAAAAGAAGAACAGGAAGCAAATCAAACCCTTTAGCCAGACCCTTACTGATGACATTTTGCTTTTCTTTTCCTCTGTTATTGCCTGCAGTCCAGACATTTGATCTTCATAAAATATACTTTCCAGCAAAAGAAAATATTATACATTCCTACCCACAAAGCATCCAGACTGTTCATTACCAAATCAGTTATGAAAACAAAGTCTTGTAAGAAGTTGGATTGTTTAAAGGCACTATTTTTAATTTATGGTCAGGTACTCTTCTCCAGGATATTTTATAGAAAAACAAGGAAAGATATTCTTGTGTGGAATTTTTATATCCATGGTACCTTTTTTTTGTAAATAAGGATTGCTTTCAGGAGGATTAGTGTGCTGCAATATGTACTGGAAAATTAAAATAAGGAAGCTTTCATATCAATTCTCTTCTAGGGAACATTTTCAACATAAATCATTCTATCAACTGGTGTCCCTTATCTGTGGTTTCTAGTGATTTTGATACAAATGCATTTCTTCACAGAAGACAGGTTTTATAGAGTGTGTAAATATATAAACAAATGTTACTTGGAGGAAGCAATTTTACCACAGCTGAAGCCATAACTGAAGTTCAGATTTTTCTATCAAGTCAGCACTTTAGCAAGGGAATTCAAGTTTGTGACCTCCTGTCACATACCTGAGCTGCAGCCAACACGAATTGGCTGCAAAAGTGTAGAGATCATTTCTCTTATAATCTATCTACTATATTTCTTGGGATGGAATTTTGACATATGTCAGGCATAATTTCCTTTTTTGAAAGAGGCAGAATTTCATTTGATTTCCTCCCTACCTCATAAGTTATAGAAAAAAGGTTTTTATACAATTTAGAGAAATGTTAGAGTTTTGACTATCTTAGCCTATCTTTTTTTTTCCTCTGGTCCTCCAAAGGTAAATGCATTTTACTTTAAATTTTTACCTGCTTTTTAGTAAGAGAATTTTGTCTGCAACATGATATAAGTGAGATTTGTGCTCGTCCTTGATTGTCTACTTGCATTCAAAGTGTGTTCCAGGAACAAACTACTTCTGAATAGCTCAATGAATTAGATATGTTTTGTTTCACCAGTGTTTCAACTGATCCTTAGTCTGTTTACCAAAACACAGAGGATTAAAAAATGAAATACAGAATGCCCAGGTAAAGTTGACTATTTAAAATATATATATGTGTGACCCTTCAACACAGTTATAATATTACCGCTATCTGAATAGAGATTTAGACACTAGACAGAAAAAGTAGCCATGAAATTGCTACTGTCCTAAAACATGTCAAGCACTTTCAAAATTAATTAAGTAGAAACATTACTTTATTCTTCCCTAAGCATATTATTTTTTCCTCTTACCCCTTCTCATCTCTAATTCACAGTCTTTTGATACTTGTTAGTTTAACACCGCATGTTTCCTAAATATGTTTTACAGCCTTATTCAGAAATGTATTCAGAAACGAAGTTATTGCTTTAGGTGGTATTACTTTTGTTTGGGAAATGGTAAGACTAGTGGAACTAAACCAATTATATTAGTTCCATCAGATTAGATGTTTATGATAGGCATATCACTGAGCTGACTGAATATTCTAAATGAAAAAAATCATCTTTTGTCTCTTTATTGCTTGCAAAATACCTTTGAAAAGACTTCCTCTACTGAGGATAGATTCTAAGTTGATATAAGGCAGTGTATTTTTATTGAATTCCGTACAGGATGAGGATCTAGACAGTGAAAAGTTCATAAATATTCAGTTCTCAAGGTGTACAGCTTAGTGTACAGCTGGGTGATAAATCACAGCATTTCTTTTCCTTCTTGAGGAGATTGTGTAAGAAGTTGCAGAACTTAAGTTACTGAGTGTAAAAGTGCATGGTTTTAGCAAAAATTGCTGAATCCAGCTTTATGACTTTTTATGTCTTTCTTATGTCTGTGTTAGTAAAATGAGGAACACTTGAAGGCATAACTAAAAAGCATTCTTACAGTTCTGATGAATGGTCTATATTTGTACAATCTTACAGGTATCATTGATGTAATAATTGAAATTCCAATATTTTTAGATGAATTGATGGGCTGTGTACTACTGTGAACACAAGAAGATACATTCAGTCTCTGGATTGTAGAAGTGAGACTTTATCTGGAATCACTGGAAAGCTTAACTGGGATCCCCTGATTTGTCTTTTGCATAGGAAGGACATCTTTCTTATTGATACATGGATACAAAGTCTACTGATAAAGACATTTCAAACTTTTTAGAAACCAGGGTTCCTTATAAACCTGAGTAATATTATCACCACAATCTAGAGAAGGTTAAATGTTTATCAGGATCCTACTGTACCGTATAAGTACCCTAATCTTTGTCTAAATAGGCTCCATCTCGAACACTGATTCACAATTATTGAGTCACTCACTCACACTCTTTCAGGGTATTTTGGCCTGTGTCATGAACTGATCACCTGGCTATTGCCTGGGCCTGGTGGAGCTGCATTGAGGACTGAAGAGTAGATCCTGGACAATTTTATTTGCAAGTATAGATGCAAGTCTCTATGAGTATTTAACAAGTGGAGAGTCTAGAGAAGAGAAAACTGAGAGGAGATCTGATCAGTATGTATAAGTTCCTGAGGGGAGAATGTAGCAAGGATGGGGCCAAACTCTTTTCGGTGGTGGCCAATGATAGGACGAGGGGTAACGAGTACAAATTAAAACACAGGAAGATCTATCTTCACGTGAGGAAGAATTTCTTTCCTCTGAGAGTGACAGAGCACTGGGACAGGCTGCCCAAACAGATTGTGGAGCCTACTTCTGGAGAGATCTTTAAACTCGCCTAGATGCGGCCTTGTGTCATATGCTCTGGTTGTCCCTCCTTGATCATAGGGGGTTGGACTAGATGATCTCTGGAGGTCCTTTCCAATCTCAACCATTCTGTGATTCTGTCCTAAAAGAATTGCAGTCTGAATGTAAAGCAAGCGGTATCAGGGAGATAGAGACAGAAAAATGAAAAATAATACTAAAAGAGGAACATCAGCGGTAGACAGTGATATCAAGACAGTATTTTCTGTCTTTATCAAAAAAAATAAGGAAGGTGATTATTATTGTATCTATATGTAACAGTGCTTTTCTTCAAAGTTGCTGTAAGAGATGCCAAGTAAATGCCTCTTAGGACCACTGATATCCAAACCATTATTGAAGCATTGTTTTCACTTCTAGAAAACAGTCTTATATATGAAAACATGCAGTCACATGATAGAATCATCCAGTTAACCTTGGTTTGCTGATGACTGCTTTTTGCTGATGACAGCAGGAAGAGCATCTGCTGTGTCGACCTACACTCTCTGTGGTCAAGGCTACATGCATGCCTAAGTTACTCATAGCCTGAGCCTACTAAGCACACTAAGATCTAAGTGCTTTTTTATTGTTTTTGTTTGTTTGTTTGTTTTTGTTAAGTGCAATAAAGCAAGTAAGTGCTTTTTATTTCTTATATTTAGTTTCTGCCTTTTAGTCACCAGACTGAAAAATTATTGTGACTCTTCAAGGAAATGCTCTCCCACCATATCCTAGCCTTTACCTGCAGAGGTTGTATTGACAGAGAAGTAGAGGAATTCTACTGTTCAGAAAGTAAGGCAGATTGCATATTTCTTTGTCTAAAGGCACAAGGTAAACAGCCCTGCTTTCTGCTATAGTCAGTCAGAATTTTTTGTTCTCCATCCCCAAGTGAGCATGACTTGAGGAGAAGTAATGGGGGAAGGAGGGTAAGTCATTCAATTTATCATGAGAAAATTCATAGAAATTGTATGAATTTAGTTTTGACTGAATATTAGCTGCATTCTTCAAAGGGAAAAAAGGTCCTTATTTCTATTCTAGACATCATATTTTCCCTCTTCTCACTGAGAACTTGCCTGCTCTGGAGACTATTTTATCAGAGTGCCATAAACCCCTGCATATTAGGATTAATAATTAAAGTGCTGATATATTTTTAACTATAAAATTGCAAATGCAACCATAATGCAGTTCCATGGAATCTGCTTAGTATGGCTGTTGCAAAAAGGGACTTATGAAATTTTCATGAATGTTTTATACTGCAGATAGGGGGAATCATTCAGTGTTTAATGCTGTTTAATAATAGCATTACAAACAATTTTCTAAGGAGGCAAGCTGTGCTGTCAAATACATATAAAGTATCACTCACTCCTCTAAAAATAAGCCTTTTGATGATTACAAACTATATATTGCATATAACTCAGGCACACACACAAGCACACACATGCCCACATAAAGACACAGACACACTCACTCTTTCTCCATATTTATATTTACAAAACCTCATAAGAGGTAACAATGCACGACAGTCAGCTTTTAAATGGATAATGATACTGGTCTCACCAAGTTACTGTTTTCCCTCCAGAATGGTATTCACTTGCCTGAGTGGATCAGAGAAATGCAATCGATGGTTCATGGACAGCGCATTCTGACATTTTAACCATTGTTTCTGTTTTAATCACATTTCAGCATTATACTGCGGAGTAGAAGCTGGAAGCAATGTGAAGTAAAGAGCTCAGAAGAAATGCCTCTGTCATGACATGTGCCACTCTTTAGCAGCATGTTCTTTTCTAAGTAGATACTATATGTATCTTTCATTTCTTTTTGTACCATCTTTCATAGAAATATGCTAGAAATGGGAGAATCATTTACAAGAAAGAAATGTACATAGTCTCAGACTAAGCTTTTATTGTAGCTCATTTTTCAAAGCATTAGCTGTGTTCATTAATTTTTGTGTATGTCACATGAGATTGTTTTTGTTTCCTGTCTGGAAGAATGTAACTTTCCAAGCAGGAAGGAGGTAGGAGGAAACCAGGGCGACTTAAGTTTACAGAGATTACTCAAGACATGATAAGTCAGTAGATGAGAAATCTGAGAAAATTGACATTTTTTAAAAGTTTTTTTTTTGAAGAGGTTTTCTGAGATATCATTCTTAGGTATTAGGTATTTGGATTGTTATGATAATTAGTGGCTTGAATGGGAAATTTCAGTGAGTTCTCTCATCAGGTAAGTATTTGAAGAAAAGCTGCAAAAAGGATAAAATTTGATTTCTATCTAATTCAGTGCATCAAAGTAGTGTTCAGATTTTGCCAAGCCTTTATCTTAAAAGCAGATGGTCACATTCCTGACCAATGACAGAAGGAACCTGTGCTATGAATTTCTCCCTAATCAGTGCTTCGTCATTTGGATATTTTGATTTAAGCAAATGAACAAGAGGCAAAGACAACTTGTTTCTCTAACTTGCTAGGATTTCTTAAGTAAGAAGTACCTAAGTACTCATCCTTTTTTTAGTGTCCAGTTTCACCTGGACCAGTGTCCAGGTGAAAGAACATTGAGATATTTGTTTAAAAGCGCTTGAGAAGCTCCATCAATATCTAATGAGTGATCGTGCAACTTAATGAGTGAGGAGTGGGGATGGAGGAGGAAAGAACCTCCAACCCCACTTAGAAGTCGCTGTAGAACTGAGTCATTCCTCCACTTTTCAATACAGTAAAATTTATTGCCCTGTGTAAGACCAGAACACATCCCTTTTTTTTTCCAAAATGAACTTTCCAGGAAATATTTCTACGTCAGGACTTATTCCCTTAGACTTTTGTGTTTATCTCTATTGTTTTTCCAAACATAGCTTGCCTGATTTGGAATCAGCTAATATTAATTAATATACTTTTTCTACACTGGAAGACAAAAGTATTTTGAAATGGACAGTTAGGAGTGTGAACTTCCTGAAGAAATGTATATTTTATGGCTCTAATTTAGCTCAGGATTGCAGAGTGATACTAATTAGTTGTATATAATGCAAGAATGATAGTATTAATTCATTTCCCTTTTAATAGAGCCTGAATTCATCTCACTGGAGTGTAAGATTTGCTTAGATATCCTTTAAACCTTTAAAACTACATACTTTGTTTATGAAATTGATAGTACTAATGGATGTATTTTATATAATATTATGATCCAACTTCAGTGAAGAGGCATTGCCATTTCCAACAATTATCCTATGTTTGTTTATCTATATTCTATTACAAAATGATAATATCAAGCTATTAAAACATTGCATGACGTTATCAATGCGTATCATATTAAGCCCTAGTATGTGTTCTAGTGATTTTAAACTGCTGCAATGATCTGCAATGGTACAGTGTCTCTTGAATAAAAAATGTGTTTGAATAAACTGAAATGGATCAAGGTAGCTTGATTTAGGATTTCTGTTGATGGCCGTCATCTGAAAATCAGTTTTCACTGCTCAGAACAGATTGTAATTACAATTAAGACATCTTTGAAGAATTGAGTTAGCTATTTTTATTGATCTAGTTAATCTCAATCTAACTATTAGTCAAAAGGACTCTTTTCCAAATGTACTTTTTGGACTGAAAATGAAATTAGGGAAAAAAAAAAGGCATAGCAGGAATCTCTTCTCCATTAGCAAATATGTTCTTCACTAAGAATTAAGCTCCCTCATACCTGGTTAGCTTCCTGGTGATCTGATTAGGTCGCTAAATGCATGGATTTGGAGTGATATTTGATTACAAAAAATTAATAAGTATGATGCCAACAGCAGGTTGGAATTTGTTCGGTTTATGCTCTGTCACCTTTTCCCTAACACTAATCACAAAAATGAATCTTTCGCAGACTTGATTTGCCTGCTTTCCAACATATGAGACAGAACAGTGCTTTGCAGCAGCTGGAGAAGTGTATGTCCTTGCTGCAGACTTGTAGCCCAGTTCATTGCATGTGTGTGACCTGCCATGCAGAGTGGACCCTGATGTGGGACATAATCCGAAGCTGGGAGGAAGAGGAAGGCAGAAGAGCTCAGCTTTGCCAGTTCTTACCATGGCTGAGTGCACGCCTAGCCAGTAGGACTTTAATCTGTGTTCTCAGTAAATGCACTGTATAATACCCTGTGTTCTCACTAAATCATGGAAGAACCAAGTCATCAGACATAACCGTAATACATAACCGAATGGGGCAGAGTGTATATATGTTTACACATTCACAGTCATAGTGCTAAGTAATAGCCCACAAATTATTTCAACAATATTCTCAAAAATCTAGAAGTAAAATTTAATCTGATTCTTTATGATGAACTGTCTAAAATGCTTTGTAAAACATAGTACAATATAAACACTATGCTAGATACAGACACACTGAATTCTTCCCACTGAGCTATGCATTGATTATCAAATGATAAATTCATGTCTGTTTATCTGCAAGGAGAAAACATTTGACCTCTATTCATTATGTCTGCAGAATTTTTCAGCAGGTTTCAGTGAAATACAAAAGGCTACTGTAATCCTACAAAGGCTTTATGTCTAATTAGCAGTGAATTCCAGAAATGTCCCCTTGTTAAAAATTAGCTAATATTAACCCTATTTCATGGCCATCTCCATGTATCTGAAAAAAAAAAAAATGGCAGTGAGAATGTGTAATGGAGAAGTGGAGTGGTGTGTTCATTTGATTTTTGTCCTGCCTGCTATTGCATGTCCTGGCATGGACAACAATAAAGTAATTGATTTTACATTACTTTTTAGTGGCTTAAGAAGCAGTAGTTAATCTCCTTACAGTTTTCTTAAATGCAAATCCTATAAAGCTTTCTAATATGATTATAAGACCAAATCAGCAGGCCAGTGACTTAGGATCTGAACTGGGTTGCTAAGTAAACATTTTTGTTTAGGTTTTATTGGTAATTTTACATATGTGCATGATGACATGGTAAAGATTGAGTTCCACATCCTTATAGTATTTTCTCCAAATACTATCAAACATAAGTACAGTGGGGAAATATTTTGATTTTGGCAGGTTCTCCAGACTTTGTGTCTGATATAGGACAGCCATTTGAAGATAAGGGTTATTTCTTTTGTGCAAGTGTCATTCTAACAATAGATTTAAAGGATTTATCCTGAAAAATAATTACTGCTGATTGTGAAAGTCATGGCACTTCCATGAATAAAGAGTCAAATTTGGAGGGAGAAGAAAAAGCACATTAAAACATATGCTGCCTCTGCCTTGCTTTTGCTTGCTTTTAGAATAGCAGCAGTTATAGGAAACTTGCATGTACATTGCAAAATTTGATGACCTAGTCTGACCACTGAAATTTACTTAAAGTGAAAGACATCCTTAACCAAATGAATATAAACTTATATGAGTATTAGCTACTGAAACATGTCCTTTTATTCATATATTTTCCATACAGAATGCAAAATTAATGTGTACACGCTCCTATATTATGTTTTCTCATGGAGAAGCTCTAAATAGCATCAACAAAAATATAAAGGGAAAGATCTGACAGGAACACAGTACAGTCACAATTTTGAATAAAGATTTGGCTCATTCAAGTATGGATTAAAGTGAGATAGAAATGAAATAAACAGAACAGACACAGAAGTTTAGAGCTGAAAGGAAGTCATCCATCACAGTGGAGGAATGTTTGATCTGATATACAGTAGTTTAGCTCACAAACTTCATTACTAGCAACATTTATCTCTGTGCTCACTGCAAATTCTAATAATAGAAGGCATATCCTGAAGAAATTCAATATGCCCAATAATTGTGAGCATCAGTCTTATGGAATGTGTAAAAAAATAGACACAGTGGATATTTAGATACATTCATTCTGTCTCTGTTTGTTTGATGAGAATGGAACAAAACTCTCATAACAACACTTAAGGAAAATGTTTCAGCTATGTAACATATTTTTATATAATTTACTGTCCTTAGAGGAGTTGTTTAAATATTTACTTTTTAACTATGCAATGACTTGCAACCAAATGTTCATGGGAATATTTCTTTCTTTCCCTTACCTTCTTCTAGACACTCCATTTTATTAATCAATTATTATAATGCAAGTTATATTTTATGGTTTTCACAGTATTCAGCTGAAATTCAGAGAAATGCAATCTGGCCTAAAGGGCTTGCTTTCTGAAAAGACTGGGCCATCAATGGTGCAGAAATAATCTGCAATGATCACTTATGTTCAGTCTTCATAACTAAATTATTTTTAAATGAATAGTTAAATATGCTATCCCTGAATGTGTCACAAGAACTGACACAATCATTTTATCAAATTGTCTTTTTTCCTCTTCCTGTTCAGTTATTTTTATGTACAGTGTGTGAACAGTATATTCTCCGTTCAGGCAACAAAGGCATAGTTCCTTATACACTGTCAAAGTAAGAACAGAGTAGAAAGAAAAAGGCAGTTTTCTCTTTAGGGAACTCAGTTCTCAGTTCTATGATACTTCAAGGTTAATTCCTACTTCTGAAAGGAGATTACACTTTGACATTTTTGGATCTTGACTTCTGACACACCAGAACAATGTGATGGCCTTCAGGGAGCACAGAACTTGAAAAAATACATGTGTTAAGTAAAGAATCAACATACAAACAAAAGTAGGGTAAGCTTCCTTCATTTACAATATATTTATACATGAGATGCAGAAGCATGGAAGTGTGTCAGAATTTTTTGTCCAGCATAAATCTATAGAGTGAATCGCCAGGAAAAAAATGAATAAAAGAATTTGAAATAAACAGCTAGTTATGTAGAACTGTACAGGAGATACTGACAAAGAAGGAGGGTGTCATAAACTTAATCTGTTATAAGGCTTACTTCACAGAGGATTTCTTTATATTCATATTAGAGTCCACGAGGAGGGTTACTCTCAGCAACTTGTATATAAACTGAAGAAATCGTCCATTATTTCCCCAGATTTAATTCACTTTATTTATTTATTTTGGTGGCTATAGACAGAAAAACACTGATTAGGAAATTGTATCATGGAGTAAAATTTCCCTCAATAAAACACACATCATTTCACGATAATGAATTTCTCTGACTTTGATGTCTCCAAATTTTATGGAAGCAGAAATGTTAAACCTTGACCCCTTAGATTTTCTCGGCATACATGAATTACCTTGCTAGCTCTCCACATACAATAGCTGGCGTCAAAAATCTCTAGGACAGTAAGCATCAATGTAAGGAAAACTGAATTTCTGTGTGCATGCATTGTCTATGTTAGTCATATTATTTAGCTACATATGAAAATGATCTGAATAGAATTAGAACATATATAGAGAAAATCTACATACATACTGTGAACAAAATTTGTTTAAAAGATATTTCAAAATGAGAAATCCTCATACATGAGACTTCTCTCGGGTTCCTTTCCCTTTTTATCAGACCTGTCTACATGTTTTGGTATGATCAGTAAAAAACTCAATTAGAATTTTGCTCTATTTTTTCCAGGAAAGTTATTCGGATTTCTTTAGCATATGACATATACATCAGATTATATACAGTAGAGGTTCCTATCCTTCATTTCTAGTGACAAAGCCAAAGAACAATTTATTTTATTGATCTAGAGAATGCAATCCACTTCAAAGTTAGGTGCTGAAAAGAGAAAAAATTCTCAATTATCAAACACTTTCTAGCTTGGAAAATGCTTCTTTTCAGCACAGTTCTTCAAACCAGCTGTCACTAGTGCACACAAGAACATTACCAACTTAAACTTGTCAGTTCAATTTTGCACTCCTGTACTTTGCTTGCCATCTTATGAAAGTCCCATTACTCTTCTCACTGTTATAGGTCAGGTTCTGAATCACCAGACTGAATTAGAAATATTACAGAAGGTGAAACACCCAAAGGGTTTTAATTTAAAAATAAGTGGTGCTATTGAATGGTCACAGCATGAACGACTATTGTATGGCAGTTTTAATAAGTCATGAGTTAATCCACAAGTTATTTTGATCAGCTGAAAGAGCATTTATGCTGAGATAAGAGAGGGATGAAAGCAATAATGGCTAAAATAGTTCACATACCTACACAAGCTGTCATTGGTGCATGGTTGCAGGTATTTAATAATACTTTTTGAAAAAAAAACCCAATGCTACGTACCAGTGTCCTTAGTGGTCAGTCCTTAGGTCTTAGGAAGTAAAAGTGGGTTAGAAATATTGGCTGTAAGAGCGGTGTCACTGTTGGAGAATTTGCACTCAAGTCTCTGATAGATTTTACATATCTGAAAATCTTGATACATGCCTACTTCTATAACAATAGATATGTCTAGTTAATCAGGTTGGCAAGGACTCTTATGAAAGGCAGCACTGATAAAATTATATATTAAAGTGTCTTTCAGTGTCACAGAAAGTGGCATTACAGATTAAGCTAGTTATTGGAATATTTATAATCAGTATGGCAGTATAACCTTTGTCAAATCTGACCTTGTTGTCAATGTACTCATTGTGACTGATACAGGAAACCTCAGCAAAAGACGGTAGCATTATTTCCCAAATGACTGCGTGGAAGTCCCATTTGAAAATTTCAGTCTTAAAATCTATTACATTTTGACAGTGAAGGAAAGGTGAATACCAGCAAGTTCGACAGCTGCAGCATTAAGAATGGCTAAAAACAAGTAATGCAATCTGATAGCTAGTTGAAACATAGACAAGTATCCTAAATCTGAGCTTACTCTTTAACCTAAATCTTTCTAAATATTTCAGTGGAAGAAAATGAAAATGAGAAAACATGCATTTCATGTGATGATGATGAGGTATGATCTATTTGCCACTCTGCTTTCAATACACTCTTTCTCAACAAGGTATTTCTCAAGAAATTGCAGAATTAATTATGTTTCAGGATTGGAGCCTGATATAGCTCATCAAGATGCAAAATATAAACATAAATGGGTTAATTGAATCCTTTAGCTGAAGATTCTGTAGTTGGTCTTACTATCACAGTTGGTAAACAATTTGCTTCTCCATTAATTTAGAAAATATGGAAATTGTGGCAGAACTTCTTAAGAAATACAGGTATGCCTCAAAAGAAAGCTTAACCATGCAGAGCTTCCCAATAGTCCAAGAGAAAAAGATAAGCCTTCACTGTCACTGCAGATGAGTTTATGTATGAGCTCCATGCAAGTTATATAACATCAAACAAGCAGTCCAAATTCAAATAACATAGGAAAACAGTAGATTCATCATTGCAGAGAGATAGTGGATGAAGTAACTCTGATACCTAATTTCATTAAGAATGGCAAACTAAAAATTGATTGACAACACCTGTGCTGAAACAAAAAGTCACTGAACTGACTTTTTAATGTATGTTCAACTGCTTATAAAATCCTTGAGATGTGTTTATATAATTCCTGCAGCCAAGTTAAAATGTATCACAGTAGGTGAATCCAGGTCTGTCTCCTATTCTCGGTAGAGATTAAAATTGCCTCCTCTTACATGGTCTATCACCATTTATTAAAGAGCAAGCTTTGCCAGAGAAACTCAGTTCTCCCCAGGAAAGTAATTTACTTACAGTCCTGGTCAAGACTGAATATCACTCAACTTATTAATAATAGCCTTAACAAAGATATGTTTTCATGTGCACATTTGTACACTAAGTCACTGAAGGCTTCTTATCAAAAATTTTAGCTGTAATGATGATGACAATGGCTTATGCTGGTACTGTAGGGATTACCAGTCAAGCCATTAGAGCTTACATCTTTATGACTTGATTCAAAACAAAGGATTTGTACCAGTTAAAACCTCATTAAGGTTTGCACATTTCAAACTATTGATTACTGTAACATAAATCAAACACACTGAAACCTAAATAAAGAATCATTGACCTTTGGAATCAATAGGTCAATAAAAATAATGAAAATTAGAGGATTGGTAGGAGTATGTGCTTTTTTGTTTTGTTTTGTTTTAAGATATTATCTTTTTTCTTCTACTTCCATGCCAGTAACCTCTTGTTGTTCACAGACCATTAATCATCCTTCCCTTTCCTTTCTGATAGGTAGAGAAACTACTTAACATCTCTCTCCATTTGAAACACTCCCTACTTTTCAAAGTATCAGCTAGCTTATCTCATCATTCGATGAATTAACATATATTATTAAGTTCAAGGTAACATTTATCAGCCCATATTTTGCTTTGAGATTTGCTGATTCTATTAACAGAAACTTCTTGCTTACTTGAAAGTGTTCTATTTTTCCCAGTTCTATGGCTTAGCCTAATAAAAAAAAAATCTCCTTTTCCACAAAGTCTGATTTGTTGTATCATGTAGACATACCATTTCATTTGGAGCTAGCTCAAAGCAGCTCTTAATATAACTCTGCCTATCACACTGAGGTCACTCTGTGTGAATAGTGACAGCTGGATCCAAATATTTGAAGATTCTCACTGCTTTCCAAATTAGCCCAGAAGACAGGAGAATTTCTTATAGATCTTGATATACAGCAGACAACATTTCAGAAGTGTTGCCTCCACACATAGCATGACTGTCAGAACATGACTGCTAGAATAGGCATTTCAACAGCTCTTACTATAATTCCAGAGAGAAATACAGCCTCTGCAGGAATGCAGGCCTATGAAATATTGCTGAAGGAATCAGAAATTGGTCTAGTTACGCTACTTTATACAAAAACTCAAGATAACAGCTCCTTAAAAATGGTGCCTATGATGAGCAGTGGTTAACTTTTACTTCAGGCTATCAGAGAGTCGCTTAGAAGGGAAATTTAGAGTCCCTGTAGCAAAAGCTTGACTGAGAAAGTTAGCTGGAAAAAAAAATAAATTAGTTTCTATTAGTAACTTTTCTTGCTCTAACAATTTAACCAGAAGTTGTGAAATGAAAAATAAAAGAAAAAGAAATGCAAACAATGCCAGTATTGGGGAGTTTTGAGAATATTAATAGAATCAGAATAGGATCTTGCTTCCTATATATCCTTTGCTTGATGTATAGATTTGATAAAAAACATTACATTTTAGAATGTGTAATCTGTAGTATTTATGCTGATATGCACCTGATTTGTGGACATCTATCTGTAGAGTCCACCTGTCTTATTATCCTCAGGTTAACTTCTAGCTGTACTGTCAGCTACAGGAAGTTTTACCTTAAAATAGCTGCAAGCTGTTTCAAGACCTATGGACTGTAGTAGACTTCTGAAATATATACCATATTATGGATGTTGCTATCATTATTCTCTGAATGATTTCGTGTGTGTGTTCTAAACTTGCAGATTTTTTTTGTGTTCCTTGGATTCCAATCTCTTATTCAATGAGAGATCATTAAAATAAACAAAAACAGCAAGAAATTTTATATCATTTCCCTTTAAAAAATAAATCTCAGAATAGAAAATTCTGTCTGAATTTTGTTATATTTGACTTACATTCTCAACCTGAAATCCATCATGAAACAAGTCATGACTGACGTCTTTTTTTTTTTACATTTACATGAAGCACAGAAACAGAAAACTATGCCCCTTTCCATAAACAGACTATACTAAAATTACCATATGTTGTGATGGATACGCTCCTTTCCCAGCTCAACCTGACCTATACCTTACATGCAGCCCTATTAGTTGCTAACCACCAGTGATTTATCTAATCCTGATAGGCACCACCATTCTGATTTCTTTTCCCACTTAGACTCAACGTTACAGTCCTGAAGGCTGCATCCCAAAGGGGAGGTAAGGTTAATACACTAGCCAATGATCCTCTGAAATGAAAGAATGACTATAAGAAGTCAATCATCTTATCCTATAAATATGTGGACAGCCCGAGAGCCCCTTGAGCTCTCCTGGCATGGCAGCGGGCTGCACATCAGGATCTCCCCTTGAGCAGGGATG
>JAUBOD010000207.1:479719-490220 GCA_032353885.1 Nothura maculosa | reverse complement strand
GATCCTATTCTCATTCCAGTAAAACTGGACAGATGAGTACAACTGGAAATGTTCTCAAGTCTGATTTCACTGCTTTTGTTGCCTGTTGAGTCAATAACAATGCATCATAGCAGTGCAAGTGCAAAAGAGACTCCAAAGAGCACCAAGGCAATTATGACTTTCACTATTTGGCAATATAGGCAACTAATGCTTTGAAATCAGTCCCCTTACTGAGTGAATGGAGTATGGAGAAACTAATTGCTTTACCTAAATGTATGCAGATGTTTCTTTGATTGTTTTGGTATATTTTGGTACAACAATTTAATCATGTAAGAAATGTAATGAAATTTCATTAAATAACAATAGGATATTAAGGTATAACACAATTAAGGTATAACATTGTAATAATGCCTTGTGGTTGTGATAACAAAGAAGTGATTCAATAAAACCTTAAAAAAATAACTCAGTAAAATACAGGATACAAGAAAACAGAGATAAGAAAATAAATATATAAGTAGCCGAATAAGATGTGAAGAGATTTTTTTTGGATCATATAATAATTTCATATTCTCTTGGGCATTTTATTCTTTCAAACTGAAGAAACCAATAGTGAGGAAGAGGTAAAGTTTTTTTTTGATTATTATAATGTCACTCTGAAGACAATTTGTTTCCCACTGTCACATGGAAATAACAGTATTAAAATTAATTATTCAGAAAAATGAATCTTAGAAAGACACTGATGTCCAATTGTTCTACTTTTATTTGAAAATGACACTTCAAAGTAACACTAGGGTTTTGACTACTTTTTGTGCAGCTATCAAGTATTCAATCACTGTAAGGACAGGACAAATCTAAACCAGCTTGAACATCTATGGGAACATCCACATTATTTTAGTTCAGAACTTCAGTGCACCTTTGCAGTAAATCTCACACTTGCCCACACTTACTCATCATATTTTCACATCCCAGATTTTAAGAATCCCCTGCAGAAGGAAAACATTATCCAGGAATTCAGCTAATGCACTTTACCTGCTAAAGGTAATAGCCATGCTAAGTTTTTTTTTCTTGACAATCAAAGTATCACCAAATCAGAGTAAAATCCCCACAACACACAGCATACATAACAGTTCCTCTTCACTAAAAGTTTGACTCCACAGATCCATTCCAACTGCAACATACTGCTTGCTAACATACTACACTAAATTTATGCTACATGCACATATGTCTGTAGAAATCACCTTAATGCACACGTAGGAAGAGGTAGGGGAAATTTATATGAAAGAGATCTAGATGATTATTTCATTTGGATAATCACAGCTGAATCCCATCTCAGGGACGTAATTTGGGACACAATAAAGAAGACAACGAAAGTGCCATCTCTGAGACTTCAGCTTCTCTGACTGTATTATGTAGAAACATGTGCTAGAACTGGAAGCAGAATTTAGTTGTCAGAAACCTGTATCCTGTCTTTTAGACCACCATTTTTCAGAAAGATTCTTTCAAGTTCAGTTATGCCAGACTCTAAAACAAGAATAGTCATATTTTGTTAATCACAGAATCACAGAATGTTCAAGGTTGGAAGGGACCTCCAGAGATCATCTAGTCCAACCCCCTTGCTCTAGCATGGGGCACAGGGCGGCATCCAGGCGGGTTTGGAAGATCTACAGAGAAGGAGACTCCACAACTCCCCTGGGTAGCCTGTTCCAGGGCTCTGGCACCTTCACAGGGAAGAAGTTCCTCCTCACATGCAGATGGAACTGCCTGTGTTTCAACTTATACCCATTGCCCCTTGTCCTGTCACTGGCCTCCAGTGAGAAGAGCTTGGCCCCTTCCTCCCTACATTCGCCCTTCATGAACTTAAGTACATTTAATGTTAAGTTAAAGTGAAGTTAAAGTTAAGTACATTTTAATCCTTAAATTCAAAGTTTTATTCACTAACTCTGCAAAGAGAAGTGAATTTTTGGCAGAAATATCTTTTGCCAAAAGAAAAATTGGGTGATATAGGAGTCCTGTGCTATTCTGTTCTCATTTTGCATTTTGATACTGGTCATTATAAAGAACTATATTACAACTGTAATATATTAAGTATCTCCCCTTACTTAAACAAACAACCCATTATTTTAAAAGGACAGTACAATGGCAATAAAACTGAGCTATGCAAACCTCAAAAGGCAAGGGTATGCAGAATTTAAGGAATCACTTCAGAACATTCTCTCGTCCTCTCTCATATTTTGTTTCTCCCAACAACGAGATACTCTGCAATGTCATAGAAAACATAATTCTGCTTCCAACAGATAAGGTTATACACTAGATACCACAATTAATCTCCCTTACTGTATAATGCCAGCCCTTAATTACCTTTTAACACATTTGCTAAAGATTTAGGATTGATAGTCGTGCACAAGCAAAGTTCATTGTGGGCATGTAGGGAAAATGTAAGGCTATAATAACTTTAATGAAGGCATGTTAAATTCTCTCTGTATTCTTTTATTCTTTTTGCCAAAGAAGATGAATATCACTTTTTTGAAAGTGAAAATATAAAAAAGAAGGATAATTAAACCTCTGTAATCAGTAGCTTCCTTATGTTGTACTATGAATTTATGTAGTTGTGTAAGTATATAGAAAACAGCTGTATACTCCTTAAGAAGCAGTATGTGACTAGTGAAATCAGCTAATGTCTATGCAAATGAGAGAGAATTAAAGTAATTTCCTTATGCTTATTTTGGCATTTTTACCTTAATAGAGTCCATTTTATAATAGTTTGAGCTTAACATTTTTATACAGTATGTAAAATTGAGCTGATGAGAAATACTAACTGTATTTCTTTTATTAAGAACTGTTCTGTGTACCTTGCAGAAATGTAACTAAAAACTGAATCACACACCTGTTCTCCAGTGATTTTTTTTTCTAAAATACAAATGCTTTTAAATCAACACTGCATGTGAATATGTTTGTGCTTCACCAAAACAGCAAAATAATTCCCCAAAATAAATATTTTTGCATCCTTCATTCTAAACTAATTTATAATGAGTTTAAGAGCTTGAATATATTGATAGGAGGCAATGTAAATCATGCAAAAGAATTTGTCATTCTATCAAATATGAAGTTTTATTGTCAGATAAAGATTACAAAAGAAAATATCTGGATACTCTAAAGAGTGAGATTTTAACTCTTGTTACTGAATGTGTTGTTATATGCATAGCATATGATCTTTCTATAAGTAATCTGTAAAGTAAATTTTTTTTTTACTTATAATTTACACCTATTATTTGTAGGTAATGACTCTAAATATAAATGCAAATGATCAGATACCACAGACTAGATTTAGCAGATGCTTGGGTGGGGGCCCTATGGGAGACTAATAGTTAGAACCCCTCAAGCCTTGATGTTTTCTTCCACTCAATTTCCCTTTCCATAGGAAAAAATCTTTAGTTCTTTAGGAAAACTCAAAGATTTTCAGGTCCCAATCAGTCTCACCTAAGACCCTTCCCCATCCACCTATGCACAAGAGTTGAGAGGCTCCATTTAAGCTCAGGTCTGTGCATCAAGATGAAGTCTGAGCTGTGTTTTAGATATACTGTCTATGTTGTTCTGATTCACTTACTGGTCTTACTGGATTGAACCTAGACATGTGATATAGGCAGTCCTGTCCCCAGGCCCGTCTTGGGCACCTTTTTCTTTAGTTCTTGCTTAATTGGGACCTGTCTTATTTATCACCTTGTGTGGGAGTGATGAAGGAAGCTTTCCCTACCCCCTGCTCTGACCTTACTTGTGTGCTGTTGAACTGAGCCCTGTTGCACTTTCCCCTCAAGGAGCAGCCGTGTTCCTGCTCTTCCCTCACAGAAGCAAGAGCAACAGATACTGAAGAAACACATGCATGTGCATTTGTGCAGAAATGAGCAAGACTTCATATTCATGCAAATGTGATCTATTTTATGCAGATGCAAATTTAACAAATTCTACAGAAACTCAAAAGATAGATGAGAACTGGAAGGGCTTGTTCAGCTCTATTTTATGTATTTCAGTAAGATATACAAATTCAATGTTTTTAATTTCAGCTTGGATAACACTATTCCATTTTTTGAATTAACTGTTGCCAATATTTTTGTGTCTATTCATATGCAAACCCACATTATACTCAGAAATACTATCCTTAGATAATTGGCATCTAGAGAGGGGCCATAGAGTGGCTTCAGGGTATATATACTACATAAAGAAAACATGACTGGTTACCAGATTGTTTTGCTAGCAAGAATCAATCATTTATTATGATTGCAATTTCTATTCAGTCACCTATATTGTCTACGTGACAAATTTGTGAATATTATGTAACTTTTTTTTTCAGATTGTATTTCTAAGATTTATGGGAGTTTTGTTTTTCAAGATGCTAACCTTTTGGAATTTTCTTTTAAAGGAGGATTAAATAAAACCTCTGCTGTCTGATGCCTGTGGTTTATAGTCTTAAAACAGACACCTTTCAGTCGCTGTGATTTTAAGTTTGCAACCAGTGGTTGTACATCCTTTCTTTAGGGTCTTGTTGTGAAACTTGACTAAACATTATTGATAACTCTGCCTCCCCAAGGTCAGAGGAGAATTTCCATGTTATATAATATACAGCTAGGATCTGGACAGTATGTTTATTTTATCTCATTATGTATCATAAATATTTGTATAATCTTACATCTTCTTTTCTTTCGTGGTGATGACACCATATAGAATATAGAAGTCTAACATAACCCTTGAAGAATGTGAGATGAAGTCCGCAATCTATCATTGACTGCCTCTTTGATAAATATATTTAAGACAGTGAAATGGTCAGAGTCTATTGCCACTGAGAAATACCTAAGTCAATTTTTCCTTTTAACACCACTGGACAAGCTAATTGTTTCCTTACACAATTTTTTTCCTGTTTACTTTCACTGCATCATGTTTCTTGTTTAGGCATTTCATCCTCTATTTTGAGTGAAGCTTCTCCAGTCAAAGTCTCACTATGCATATTTATATTCCCATTCCCCATTACACTGGCAGATGATCTTCCAGGTATGTCCCTTGGGCAATATAAGTCTTTCTGTTTCCTCGAAGTTTGGTCCTGTCTAATAGATATCAGTGTCCTTGCATCGCAGAGCTCCTGCATGTTAAAGTTCTAGGGAAAATTGAAGATTTGGTCTCATTTATTAAATTGTAGTAGTGCTAAAGTAGCATCAGTATTTGTCAAGCTTGTGGTTATTGTGTTCTTCTCTCTCTCCCCATTAATGATTTTTCCTTATCATCCTTCCTTTGTAGAGTCATTTAATGTTCTGTTTTCCACTTCTCTGAGTGCAAAACAAGAACTGTCTGGTTCAACTGATTGATTTTGTTCTTGCTGAATGCTTTTCTTCTTTTGTAACGGTTGTAAGCATTTTTGTTTCAGAAATGGTTAGATGAGAGAAGTGATGTGGTATAGCTTGTATGTTAAACCATGTCTAATGGCTTTGTATTTTTATTTTTATTTTTTATTGTTTGCCTAACCACAACCCAAATAGCAGAAGCATAAAGAATAACAAACACAAAGAACAGTTGCGATAATTCAGCCATAATTGAAGACCACAATTAAATGTTTTTTCTCCGTAGAAAGTCTCAGAAAACTTTAATGACAGTATGCTACTTCCACCTGCTTATTAACTTACATACCCCTCAAAATACACTTCAAGATGCAGAGATATCTTTGCTGTTATATGTGATCATCCGCTTCATACATGCAATGTAACAGTGAGGCTTCCCATCTAGTTCCAGGGTTCCTCGGAGAAAACCACTGAACTTGATGAAGGCTGTAGGACAAGCAGGATAAGGATTTGCTGCTGGGGCCTGATAGTTATTCAGCCATCTCCCTGCAGTTCAGGGCTGGATCTGGTCCTGGGAGAGCTGACCTGAAGCCTGAGCACCTCAGCCTGCTGGTGGGGAGGAGCCCTCTGAGACCTCCTCCATAAGAGCACTTGGAGACAGGACCACTGTGTTGAGCTAAGCTCTGTGGACTCAGGTGTGTGACTGCCCAAGGTTGTCCCTGGTGCCAGAGCAGACTGGATCCTGAAGAAAATGGGACAGAGAATACACGGGAGATGGTGACACAGTGATGATGGTTGCTTCTTCCCATTTCAAGGTTTGCCCTGATACTGTGAAACTGATACTGTGGATACCAGCCTGTGTTCTCTCAGCAATGTGTATGTGGATGCTGAAGAGTAGAGCTAGATGTGCCTTTTATATGGAAAGAATCACTGGGATCTTAATGTCTGTATATAAGGCAGGTGATCCAGAAACAAGTTTATAACTCTTGGACTGAAAGAAAGGTTGCAACTCTGCAGTTTCAAAGAATCCCAGTAGTGAATTAACACTTGTTTCTGTTTAGTTCAAGTGCTTTTCTAAACTTTAAGGCACATCCTTTTAATGGATCAAAAGGAGTGAAAAGGAAGGAGAGAGGAAGTAGAAACAAGAAAAGTCTAAATTGTTCACTGACTGTTTTTTTTTTATCGTGGCTAGACTTTAATATTAAATTTTACTGGTGTGTCATCACAAGAACAATTTGTACAAACAGTAGTAGCTGGTAGGATGTCTAATAGAGAAAAAAGATGACGTTTAATAGAAATTCAGATAAATGACATGACTGATTCTATTTAGTATCTGTGTTGCAGAATAATGAAGAATAGAGATGTCTGGGTTAATACTTAAGTCTGAGGTACTTTTATAATAATATTAGTAGAATCTATCATCTCTGGATGTTCAGTTTATTCAAAAATACTGTAAATAATGGAATTTCACAATGTGACTGTCATATTGTTATTTTGTGTGGCTTAGCAGTGGCACGGTGTCAGCATTTAATAAATCCAAAAACTATTTGCACAGTGAAGGATAAATCTATGCTCATTCCTTGACAATATTTATTGTTTTCTGGTCTGCTGTTCAGACAACATTGTCTATATAATAGTCTATTTTTTCAGAAAATATATATATGATTAATAATAAATTCTCTGCTCCCAACTGTATTTATATTCTTCAGAATAAGGATTTAATCCTCCTAATGATATATAATCTGAAGGCTTATATGTAAAAAAGGTTGTAACTCATCATTTAATGTTCATTTAGAAGTAGGAAACCATTGTTTTCTTAACAAAAGTTGTCTGTTCTCACAAGCAGCACATTCACCTTCAAGTCAGAAACAACAATTTAATATTTGTAGGTGATTATCTGTAAACTATATTGTAACCTAATTATTTCACTTGTAAAAGCTCGTATTATGAAGTGTTTTCTGATTAATTTGTTAAGCATTACTACATTAATTACACTATATTTTTCCATAAAACAAGCAAGAGAAATTGTTCCTATTAGGGAAATGGAGGAAAACCTTATTAATTATAGCTTGCTTAATGCACTATTTCTATTTTCAACAATGATCTATTAAATAATGAAAATATATATATAAATTACTATGCATGAAGCAGAGGTATGTGCAAGCAGAAAAAAAAAATAAAACAAAAGCAATGACAACAAAAAAGCCCTCAGAAAATGGTGTTTTCTGATCCTACTCTATATGAGATTTTATTCAGTCAGTGACTTTGAGAGAATTTCAGAACATTAATTTTCTTCAGAAAGAACCTGAGATTTTTTCTGTCTGCAGACTCAAATATGGATGAAGCTATGCATGAAGCTATGCAAATATAGATGAACTATGCATGAAGCTTTGCAGAACATTCTGTAAGTATATATTCAAAAGATCATACTTCTAATATGGTGGCAAAATTAATGATGCTAATCCAAACTAATAACAACAACTTATTGATCACACAGTGAACTTTAAAAGATTTGGAGTTTTTTGGACACTTGTATGTGAGTGTTACTCTTCTTGAAAGATATTTTTAAAACTTTTTCTTCTCACATCAGAAATGCTGTGACTGTTGCTCCATTTGAGGTTCATTTTTATCTTTGCTTATTTTTTTTCTCCCTGTTTCCACACTATTTTGAATCTTTCTGGAAGACAGAAGATAACATAAAGGTTTACAAAATTAAAAGCAATCAGAGAATTCATTGTGTCATTTTAAGCTTCTACTGACCACCCAGTACATAGTAAAGCAGTGTTCCTTTCCTTTGTAAGTACAAATCCTATCCCTGTGGCTGTTGCCTAACTTGCTGTTGCTTTGCTGAAAAACTGCCCTTACATTGCCAATCATACAGATTTTATGGGAAGTTAAGAAGTCACCTAGGAGACATCAGTTGCTCTAATCCTTCTTAGCTCCCCTTAGGAAGCTCTTACTGCTTTGCATTGGTCCCGTTCCAAGGAAATCTTGCGCTATTCACCCTCCTCTCCATGACACTCACAGAGGCTGTGCCTACATGATATGTATACATTTAGGTTGTCCCTGAAGTGCTGATGACCTACTCCGAAGATCTGAGAACAGGCAGAGCCTTCTCTCCAGCCAGGACAAGGGCGGTGTCAACTGGGATCAGGAGTCAGTCAGCATTCCCATATGCTGCAATGTAAATATATTTTATGCTCACTACACTGTGCTTTCTACTTGGTTCAAAAAGAAAACAAATGCTTTGATTCTTGCTGTTGAGGTGGTACCATGTATTATAATAATAAGTTACTGAGCACACAAGCACTGACAAGCACTGACAGCCCAGTAGCTGACAGCTCTGCACTGCCAGCTCTACAAAGTGAATACTCCTTTTGTTATCGGATTTTCCTTCAGTGTCTTGTGTTTTGTCTTCTGTAGGTAAGTTTATCCTCCAGCAGTGAGCTCCCCTGGTGAGCCTTTGCATTGGTTGTGATATAAAGTAGCACAAAATTTTACCATCAGCTTTACTCCAATTCTTATCCCTGAACTATATCACTGACATTATTTCAAAGTATTTTCTGATCACAAAGAGAATATAAACCATGGTAAACGAATGAGGAATATGCCCTTTCTGCCCACATTCAAACTCTTTTAATACATAAGAAGATTTATACATATGGAACACAATTTGAAAAATGACCTATTTTTTTGCTTGATGTTCTCGCCAATTGAAGAGGCTTATGGAGAGCTCTTGATGAACTTTGATCTCTTAACTTTTTTTTCTTTCATGCTTCTTGTAAAAATTATTTGAAGTAAAATAATTTAAATCAAAATTTCCTGGAAGTACTATGAGCCAAATAACATTAGAATGGATGCAGAGCAACTTAGAATAGCTTTACGTCTCAGTTATTTCTCAGGCTCAGGAAGGAGCTGGTTTGAATCCTTAGCAGAAAAGCATAATTAAAACATGTATCTGGCAACTGATATCCCAACAAGTATGAATAGTCAGAACACAGTGGCAATGTGGAAATGCTGCATTTTCATAGCTCAGACAAGGCGTCTATGGAAGCATCAGACTTCATTGAAGACACAGCGCAAATTCCCCGGTGCCGGTTACTCTGGCTCCACTCTGGTTCCCTCTGCCTATGCAGAAAGAACAAAAATCATCAAATACCAATGAGAAAAAGATCTCTAAAGCACTGGGCGTGTTGTGGCTTCATGCTTCAGTGCTGATTTTAAATTCTAGTCCGTGTGCTTGGAGCTGTTTTGAGAGAAGGCTCCGTTAGCTGTCTCAAGGTTTATTTAGATGAGAACTTAGGGAGATCTGTGAATATTATATCATCTGCTGACTCAGCTGCATCTACATTTCTGTAAGTCCCAAGAAATGACAAGCCTCCCAGTGAGGAGACTACTATAACACCCAAAATAATGCAGACATACAAAGTTGTGGCAACAGACTTCTTTTACTCTAAATACGCTTTTTATCTTTTGCGCTAGAGGAACTGCAGACTATTTTTGGAAGACAGCTAACTACCAGTACAAATTCCTCAATTAACCGCTGTTCAGTTTAGTGGTATACCCTAAGCTCTCTCAATGATCTTGCCAATCTGTATATCTTACTGAATTGTTATATATTTCAGAATATATATTTCAGAAAAGCATGTCTTAGAAAAGTGCTCACTAGTAAGTGACGTATGAAAAATTGCACTAAGAAGAAGGATATAAGCTAGTACCAATATTTGTAGCTACTAATTATTAACAATATTTGACTTTTCAGACATTAATAAAAAACCTCAAAATTCTAGTTTCAGTATCCTAAATGGTAGCAATGAGATTGTTAGAGAAGTCACTTTATGGATAGATTTAGGGATGAAATAGGAATAATTTACTGAATAATGTTTTTTTTTAATCTTAAAAGGCTTGAAAAAAGGTAGACTGAAGAAAAAATAATGTGGAATGATTTTTTAAAAAAGAATGAACAAACACACAATTAAATTTCTCTATTTTGTCATTTGGATACCAAAGCTTCAATATCTATGAATGTCTGTTAAGGCATGTAAAGATTTTGAATTATCTAGTCAGATTGTACTTCATACTAAAATTTAAATCCCATTGTATCTGTTATCATGTCAAACTTCGGAATATACTGTGATGATGTGTTAAATCATTTTCATTCAAATGATTAAATTACATCATGATTATGCTATATATAGCTT
>JAUBOD010000207.1:439125-456451 GCA_032353885.1 Nothura maculosa | reverse complement strand
GGCAACAGGAACACTTGAGGGGATCTTGTGGGCAACATCCACCTTCTTTGGACTGAAGTACTGACCTGTGACTTCACTCTCTCGTTAGATTTAAAGTCAATAGACAGAATACTCTTTATGTGCTCAGGTACCTGAAGAAAAGCAGAGAAAGGACACTTCATTTTGCATAGTGAGGAAACAATCTGACAGTGACTGACTGGTATTTAGGTCCCTCATTCCTCAACAAGAAGCATCATAAGAAGAAGATACAAACACTGAAGGACTGAAGATCCTGTATCTCTTCCTCTTGTTAAAAGGAGAGAAAGATTATTATTATTATTATTATTTTTGGAAGAAAGGCACTCATGTCTTTATTATTTGCACATTACCATGGAGGTGAAAATGCTACTTTCAATGCAACTCATGCATGTCACATTACACAAAAAAAAAATCCAGAAAGATTAATCAGTCCCCAATGTACAGAGTGTAGTACCATAACATGGATCTGATCCAGTAGTTTTGTCTATTTTGCTTGATTCAAATCATGAGAAAATTTGGCTCTCTCACTTCATCTCTATGAGAAAATAGTTAAACAATCTTGGACTAATTTGGAGGCTTTCTGTAGTATAAAATTGTGATTTTGCTAAGACATTGCCTGTATCCACTTCTAAAATTACGTATGTCAATATTTTTGAAATGCTCGTCTCATAAAAAATAAAAATAGAATGTGAACACACCTATAGAGATACATCATAATGTGTATTAGATTTATATTTAAATGACTCCTGCCATCTGAAATAAATAATAAAAGAACATATATTTACTGGCAGATATAATTACATTTAAATAAGCCAATAACTTTTTAAAATTTATTCTACTCAGCTATTTTTAATACTTTTAGTTCAATGTTACAGAAATTGCAGTATTCTGCAGAACATGGAGCTGCAGAACATAGAATTCTTCTAGTATTTGATATGTATCATTTGATTTGTAGCATTTGTTATTGTTTTTTTGTAATGTATACATGCAAGAAACCATGTTAAGGTTAATGATTCTGTTGTTCTAATTGTCTTTTGGATAGCTGTGTCTTTTCACTTGCCAACAATACTTTTTCAATAAACCATGGATTCATTTTGTTTTGTTTTCAGCTTATTCATTATTTTATGTGTTTAATTTCTCCAAAAGCTACTCCAGACAGCTGAGGCCACACAGCAGGGAAAATTATTTCACAAGCTCAGTTTGCCAAAAAGATTAATACATATTCTCCAGTACCTATCACCTGCTTGAAATTGTTTGCTATGCTAGTGGTGAAATTTTATCTTACTAACTGATTCAAGCCCAGTTTGTTTCCTCTCCGATCTTTTGTCTTGATAACTATGTACAGAAAATGTAAGTGAAACCCTTCAGGGAGCTAATCAGCTTGATGATCCAGACAGGAATATGCTATAAGGTATTTTCTAATTCTGTTATTTCTATTATTTCTATATGTTTCATGACAAGTAGAGCTTTCAGTCTTGGTAGGAAATGTAGAATGCAGGCAAGCCATCCATCTATGATGAAACCGAATGTGTTCAAACTTGCTTAAATAACAGCAGATTTTTTTTCATTTAAATATAAAGTTGTTAGAAAGGAGGCTCTCTACTTCAGTGTTTCTATAGGTATGGGAAAAAAAGTTGGAAGCATAGATGGACATGGATACAAGTTGAAACCCAGAAAGTTCCATCTGCATGTGAGGAAGAACTAAAAAGTCTAGTGGGACTTTTTGGCCTTAAAATGTTCTACAGAACAAACAAAATTTAAAAAGTGACACTCTCTTCAGCATTTTAAGGATTTCCTCTTTAAGTAAGAGAAAATTGTACATTTGTATCCGTGACTGAGCTGAACTGCAGTCTTTACTCGTGAGTCATTTATAAATATAAAGATATTAAGGACATTAAGTATCATTTTTTATTGAAAAATCTGTAGGAAAAAAAAAAAACCAAATGTAGCCTTACACTAATGTAATGGAAGTATGCTTCGTTACTGACTCTGGAGGATTTCTCCATGGTCAAATACTTTTCAACCTTGTTCCAATTAAATGCTTAGTTTCTCAATTAAAAATGACCTATAGATGTACCACATTATGTTACTGATTAACTGATTAACAGCTTTAAAGTAGGGCCCATAAATCCTAATCAGAGAGCAGGAAAGCCAGTTGCTTTCTTGAGACACTAGAAATGCCACATCTGTTAAAGGACCTGAACTCTCTACCAAAAGAAGTCAATAGACCCAGAGCACTACAAATAGATTACTCATTAGTAATGGTCATAACAACAGATTATAGGCACATTAAATATCATCAAGTTTTTTAAACATATGACAACCAAAAACTTCAGGGATTGAACATGTCAAAAAAAAAAGACATAAAATCCAGAGATCTTAGATCAGAGATCAATCAGATAGTATTAAGTCAGTATCGTGGGCCAGTCAAAGGTAGGAATGCCGCCCAATTCCTTATAAGAAAATTAATGCTTTTTCCTGCAGAGAAACTGTTAGTAGCTACTTCAGTGAAGACAAGCAGTTTGGGTTAATAAAAGAGAGAAAGGCAAGAAAATGAAAGAACGTAGAGATGTATGTGACGTTCAGAGCAGAAAGCAATTTTTAGTGCAGCACTAAAAATGGGTATGATATGGTAATATTTGTGAAGGATGCAAGATGCTGGAGGCTGAGGAGAGTTTTAGTTACAAGTTTATATAGAAAATTTCTTAGAGATTTTTCTGATAAAATCTGAAAATGCTTTAACTATATGGATATATATATTATATATTATATGCAATATAATATATACTGCATACTGTATGGTATAAGTACATGTATTTTTTTCTTAACAAAGATGATTCTGTGAATCAAATGAAATGACTCCTACTTCTGACACTAAAATTTTAAATTATGACTGAGACTGGACTCCTAAGTTAGATGGATTGATTTCAGTTTAGGGAAAAAAAAAAAAAGACACATAAGAGGAACATATTGTCTAAAAATACAGACTAAAAGACAGAACCTAAAGAACGGGTCAGGCTATGGCCAGGGTCAGTCTTTCCTTCCAATAGAGCTTGCCTTCCCTTCTTCAGGTGTTGGTAAATGTATGGGTCTAACCTCTTACTAGCACAAGGCTTTTAGGGATGTACCAAATCACAGTAACATGAAGACCTGATTATTTTGATTAATTATAAGAGGAAAATTGTAGTGAATGGAACAATTAAACCAAAAACAAAAACAAAAACAAATTACAGAAGATTCCCTCTTCTAAAATAACACAGTACAATAACAACTTATTTTTATAACATCTTTCTAACAAACTATATTTTGGAGACTTTTAGGATATTAAAATGTACAATTGCTGTAAGAGGTTTTAAAATGATAGTATTAGGAGAGAAATTAAAATGTTCTATTCAAATTTTCAACAAAAATTCTGAACTAGAATATACTCAATTAAAAATATACTTAATTAAGACATCTCCCAGAAAGCTGATTAAAACCTAATGATATTTAGCATCTATAATTGCTGCTTAATGTGAATAGCTATGCTCTTAAATGGGATCCTTTGTGTTGAGTCAGTAGCAATACCGAGTAAATAGTTAAGCTCAAGTTTTTTGTGCAGGTTTTGTCCTTTTCTTTCTTAAGTGTCATTGTCCTATAATTGTAACACATATGTAAACTATATTGCTAACCTGTGTTTCAGTTACAAAATGAAACAGATGCCATTCTGGGTTCTTCGTGGCTAAGTGTCTAAAGTATTTGGCAAGATGCAAGTTGCATCACCAAGCACCTACTCCCAGTCCTGCTTGGCACATTGGCTTATAAGGCATCTCCCTAACTTAGGAGCACAGCTGTTATGACAATATGAAGGAATTGTGTAGCAGCCAACACAGATTTGTCAAGAATAAATTTTGTCAAGTCAGTCTATTTTCTTTTCACAACAAAGTTATAGGACATAGGCAGCACAGAAGAAGCAGCAATATCATTCATCTTAATTTCAACAGGATTTTTGATACTCTCACATGTCATACTAATAGTTAAGCCAGGGAATTGTGGTCTCAATGAAACTATCACTGGATACAATCTTGTCGGATAACTGGACCCAAAGAGTAGCTGTGAATCGTTCACTGCCAAAATGGAAGGATGTAACAAGTGCAGCTCCACTTAGGTTGGGCCTCAGTCCAGGCCTGCTCAATAGATTTTTTAATAGATGATGTAACGTGGTCCAGATCTGTTAAATTTACAGACCATGAAGCTGGGAGTACACTGGAAAATATTAAATATCGCAAAACTGGCAATAGCACAATGAAGGGAATTATGGATCATTTCAATTAACCACAACAGTCTTTCTGTTCTTGTTTAGATTGCATTGGTCTCCAAAATTATCTACCCTTCCTTAGTATGATGTGCCAAAGAAAAGAAAAAGAAAATAGAAATGGAATAATCTATGCCCATGATCCGAGGGAAATGAACAAGAAATAATCATCTACAGCTGCAGAAATTAATAGTCAGATAGACATGAGGAAAAAACTGTAAGTTAAGGATACTTAAGGGCTAAAATGCACTACCGAGAGTTTGCATATTTGTAACCTTTTAGAGATGGTTAAATCTCTATGGTGGGCTACTAGATTCAAGCAGATACCTCATGTCCCAACAGTTTAGTGGACAGTCTGCAGTGTCCAGTAGTGAATCCAGGAATGTATTCCCAATTGGCACACATACACACATGATACACACATACTTGGCCACATAAATCCACACAGTAAGGAGTGCCTTTACCAGCATATGCATAAGTCAAAAGCAGTCACATAAACAATAACAATGCAGATGATTCTTTTCCTCCTCTCCAGCTTATTGGGGCTGATGTTTGTTAGTGTTGAATATGTATACAAACAATTTGGATCTTTCCAGTAGTTGGTCTTAGATGCTCATTGTACCCAGTTGCTGGCCCCCAAACCCTGGACTTTTCCAGTTGCTGACACCAATATGTATGAGCTCTCAAAGGTCTACTCCAAATTAGACAACTTATCCTACTCACCAGCTAGTCCAGGTTGAAGTTGGCTAGTGATCACATACATGCACTTAGAACAGAGAGCACACCATATGGAAAAGAGTTGCAAATAGGATTTAGTAAGACTATATGATGGACTGTTAATAATCACAGGGCTTCAGACCAGCAATTAACTTGTCCCTTTTACTCCTTCTCCCTCTATTTCCCATCTGTTCCTCCTTGATCCAACCTCAATCCTCCCTTTCCTGCACATTGTTCCCTAAATACCCCACAATACCTCTCAAATATTCCCCAAATCTCCTTAAAAGGGTTCATAAGTTTTACCAACATTTTACTTTGTCTACACCCCACAACAAGCCCTATTCCCTTGGAGGCAATATCTCATTTAGTTTTTATGGCTTTTTGAGGGATAGAATCTCTTCCCTATACTGACTCCTTCATGTAGGTTTTGCTACCATGTTAATGCTCCAGTCATTCTCCTTTGAAAGCTTGAGGAATATCCAAGCCCAAGTACTCTGTTTTCACCAAAAAAGTTAACAGGATTCCTCAGCCTGTCATAGTTCTCCTGATTCTCTCTGAATCCAGTGTTTATTTGCCTTAAATCACATAACACAACATAGGTAATTAAGGACAGGTTGGACAAATGTTTGTCAGTAATGACATCACAGTTGCCACTACATCTTCAGGTTGGTAACGGACTGTACGTTCTCCTGGAGCTCATTCAAGATCTATGGTTTTTTTCACATTGTTATTGCATATTTTTTTTTCTCTAGGGAAGCAAAACAAAATGGCATCTTATTTTCAGATGATGTTTCACATTTTTGATAACTTTATGAGATGTATTAATCTATGTTAAAAGACCCGGCAATGTCTCCTTGCCTTGGAGTAAAAAAAAAGATTGCCAAATGAAATATAGAAACCAATACATCCATGACATTATTTCCCTAATTTCCATTTGTTGTATGGACAAAAGAAAAACTCTGAACAAAAGATGGATTCACTGCGGTCTCCTCTGCATCAAAAATACAAATTGAATGAAAATTTAGAGTAAAAATGTGAAAATTTAGTGAAAGAAAATCTTATACCTCAACAATGGGACATTATATAAATCCTACCTTGGTCATGAATATATTTTGATTTTTTTTTTTTAGAGAGAAGAGCTGAAAATCAAAGTATCATCTAATCTCCAAATCTTGTAATACAGGACCTCAACTTTGATAATAAATGCAAAGTGCATGATTTTTATCTCTCTTCATATAGCATCTCAGAGACCACTTGCCATACATTCAATGACTTGGAAAAATGGGAGAGCTTTCTCATTTCCTTTGACACTGTCTGAGCTTGACTACGAAAATGACTGAATGAGCTTCTTTCTCTCTTCCATACCTCCTCCTCATCTATCTAACAAAAAGTCATATGGTTTTTCAGAGTAATAGGGTTTCATAAACCCAAAAGGAAATAAAGTCATATTTTGATTAGAGCCAAAACTGTTCTTGTTTCAGAATAAGAGCTATCAAAAAGGGGGTAAAATGTTTCATATAAACTGTGCACAAATTTTGTTTTTTTGATGTGTACAAAGATTTGTAAAAGGGTCAGAGACATTGTCTAAGGCTATGAGGAAGCACTGCTGAAAGCATTTAAAAGTTCAAGGAGGGGAAAAGTACTTGTCAATCAGCTTTTCAAACATTCAAAGATTTTTTCTTCTGGTAATAGCAAAATTTGCTCAGCACAAAAGTCTTTCGGTCTCTAAGGACTGGAGAAGACTAGGGGAACATGCTGCACAGCAGGCTTGAACTAGAAAGGAAAAGAATTAAAACCCTGAGTTTTGCTAAGGTACCCTTCAGAATTGTTTTTGTTAAAAGACAGTAAATGCATTGTCTCTTCCTCCTCCCCCTCCACAGGCACTCTGGGCTATTCTTTTCTACTTTGTTCAGAAACATTACCAATCTACAGTGTATTAGAGAAATAATTGTTAGGCTGTGTAGTATTAATTTTTCTTTCCTGACTTATTTTCTCAGCCATCAAATGCGTATGGCATTTTCCCATGTGATGCAGTCTGTGTACCTCCTAAAGCTCTTAGCCACGTGGCCAGTCTTCTTTCAAAAAAGGCCACAGCTGCCAAGTCCTCACTGCAGAGACATGCAATGGAGCACGGCTGGCTCAGCTGTGCAGAGTTTATTCATTGGCAAACTAGAAAAAAAGGGCCATTCTGGCTGCAAAGAGAGAGTGAAATGAGCTATCACGGGGGAGAGTTTAGCATCTTAGGGAAGCTGGGGCTAGCTGACTTGCCTGGAGTCTGTTCTTTTACTTTACTTTGCTTTGCCTTGTCTTGCTTTGCAATGTCTTCCTTTCTCTTGCCTTGACATGGAACCTCTAGCTAGCTAGAAAACATTTTCTGTATGAAATTCAGGAAAATATTTTCTATGTAGCATGGAAATTTTCTATACTCATTTTCAACCTAGTTTTCTATTAAAAAACATTTGTCATCTCTTCAAGAAGAGAATGGTTCAGAAGATGTGAAAATTTTGCATATAAATCCATCAAAATTATTTGGCAAAAAACTTCAGTATATTGAAAATATATTAAAAACTTTAGCACAAAGAAAAAATAACATGGAATAGTAGTTAAATTTGTAGTTTGTAGTTAATATGCATTAGGTATTTGGTGGATGAATTTTATTTCAACATGTCTTACAATACAATTGAAAGAGTACAAGGTCTTAGTCTCTCTGCATTTAATTTAAAGCATACCAATTCAGCATAGTTTTGTTTTGCTCTCCCTCAAATGGACATTGTTATAACAGCCACATTAAAAAAATGGTATTTCGAAATAGTTTTAACAGTCTGTATGTAAATGCCTGAGTGAACTAAATCCAAGTCAAATTGAGTTCACAGTGATAAATCTAATACAGTTTGGCAATAACTTTATTTCCCAAAAGCTTATTGCATTGTTAAAGTATAATGGACGTTTATCACAAATGGTTATCTGAAAATTCAGGTATGATTTTACCATCTGTGTCTGAAAAAAATATCTGTGAGATTCAGTATATCAGACTTGGGTTGTATTTCTGTATTTGGCGTGATTTCTGATATGTAGAGTGATCCTAGGCAAAGAATATCATGAGTTTTGAAGTCCAGGGAATGGGAAATTTCTGATTTATTTTTTCTGAAATGCCAAACTGCATGTAACAGAACATAACTAAGCAATTTTGAAATAGCACTTATTGGGTATATTGAAATCTGAATAAAAAGAAAAAAAAAAGGCCTTTTCTTTCTGAAGGTTAGGAGAACAAAATGCCTTATAAGGAACATTTTATAAAATACTGCTAAGACATAAGATAACATATCATTTGAATTGGTCTTAAATTTATGGTCAGCTCTTTGTATTAAACTCTACAAAGAGGACTAAACTTCTGTTAGCGCTCTACCTCTAGAGTAATACAGTTCAGCTGTTCATCCTCTCAGATGCAAAGGCAAATAAAACGTGTTTCCCTGTGGTGCCTGCTCTGTTTGAGGGGTTGGAAACAGTTATAATGTGATCTCAGCAGGCACTAGTACTCATATGATTATTGTCTTAATGTAGTTTCTTGTAAATTCTAAATACAGCTCATTTAAATGTACTTAAATTGACTTATTTCCATATAGTTAATAGAGATATGGCTGATATAGTAGAAGATTGCTTATGTTGATGTGTATTCTTTTAGTAAATAGCATTTTTTTTGTTTTCAAACTCTTATGTTTATAAAACGGCCATGAACAGATAAGTTCACTACTCAAAGACAAAAAAATAGGTGAGCTGCTCTTGCTCTGTACAAAAGAAAAAAAAAACAAAAACATTAAAATAATAAAAGGATTTCCTAAAGATGCATTTCAAAATCCAGGTAAGTTGTCTGGTTTCCAAAGGAGTGTTCAACAGTTCTTCTAATCAGGAGATTAATTTGCTTATTTCTAAAGATGAAAGTGAATTCTGTGACTTGATTTTAAATTTGTCTTTTTCCTTTTTTTTTTATATGATAATCAGATTTAGCTATTTGCACCTCAGGTCTCATAGAGAAGAAATTGGTATGCAAGGTCCATCTATTTGAACAACAAAATTATTCACTATAGATCAACACTAAAGGCCCTCAGCTATACAAGGAGTAGGAGCTAAAAGCCTGGACACATGAAAATGAGCAACTACTTCCACACCAGATTCTGTTATTTTATTACTACTCACAGTGACTATGAGCTTTGCTATCAGAGAGCTAGCTGCAAACAGGAGAGGTCTGTAACGTTTAATGCTGTTAACTGCTTATTCCTAGCTAGTATTGGCTCACCAAGAGGTCTAACCGTAAGAAAAGTGAAATATTTTTATTTTTCAAATTCCTCTTTCATTAAAAGCTGCAGAGGAATCATGCATATAAAGCTTTGATTTCTGGCAGTTTTTGTATATTATGTACATCCAGTAGCGAAAAAAGGTATTTAAAAAAAAAAGATATCTGCTTTAGGTGAATAGCTTTTCTATACCTTTTGAGTACAGTTTAGGCTGGGATATTGATATTTACGGAAGCAGATGGTAACAAAGTAGGCATGAAAAAATACTGGCAGATACCAAATGTTGGATGAACCCCTCCGCTGGTGTGAGTTTCACTCTCAGCACGAAGGAAAATAGACATTAGAGCCGCTGTGTACTAATTTTGTGTATTAACACTGTGTAATTTATTAACATGTATAAGTCCATGAAGGGAGAATGTAGGGAAGAAAGGGATAACCTTTTCTCAGTGGTGGCCAGTGGCAGGACAAGGGGAAATCGGTATAAGTTGAAACACAGGCAGATCCATCTGCAGGTGAGGAGGAACTTCTTTACTGTGAGGGTGACAGAGCCCTGGCACAGACTGCCCAGAGAGGTTGTGGAGTCTCCTTTTCTGGAGGTCTTCAAAACCCACCTGGATGCCACACTTTGCCACATGCTCTAGGTGTCTGTGCTGGAGCAGAGGGATTGGACTAGATGATCTCTAGAGGTCCCTTCCAACCTTAAATATTCTGTGATTCAGAAGCCTTTCATAGGCTGTTCTGAAGAGGCATAGAAGTATTTAGTTAGATGGCTCTGGGTAATTAACGCTCTCAAAAATTTTTATCAATCCCAGGAAAGCAAAAATCACTCGAACAGAGAGATATGCAGGGGATATACAGCCTGAATAGAAAAGCAAAGCAAATGCTAATTTTCTAAGAAAGTGCTAGCATAAATCACAAAATGAACTCTACTAATCTGGACAAAGAGATATGTGCATTGGAACACAGATGTGTTTTCTTTTGCCCATGTAGGATGAACAGGTCAGATGATTGGTGTCGGGAAGATGTGGGGAACTCTTTCCAATGAGAAGACATAGCATTAGCCCTAAGAGAGAAACTTTACTGATTGCTTCTTTGTCCAAAAAAATTAGCTTGTCAAAAAAAATCACAAGCTGTTTCAAAAGGTGTTGCCAAAACAGTCTAAGTAGACTGCCAAATTCAGGAAAAAAATCAGAGAAAAGTCTCAGACTGGGTCAATGTAAGTGCTTGAGAACTTTTTTCTTTTTTTTTTTTTTTTTGACTGGAATTGTTAAAGGAAATTCCACAGAAGACTACCAAGTAAAGCACAGCTTCTGAAATGTTATGCATCATCCTTCAGTTCAGGTAATTACTCCTGCTTTTGGACTTATGATTTCCATTGGACTTAGGCAAATCTCATTTTAAGAGTAATTTATTTTCAAATTCCAACACAATTTAAAACATTATCTTGCCACTTACCTTTCAGTTCAGAAGACTAGATTTGAATACAATCATTAAAAATCCAAGGGGTTCTGTCACCAGGATCTAGGAGAAATATCTCACAGAAGCAATACCTCAAGGGCCAGAGTGGGTAAGGCAAATGCAGCTTGCTTTGGAATCCCTGTGAGGTGCAAACATTTCTGGAACCTCCTTCGCTCAGTCTGCATACATCAGCATCTGCATCTCTGAGGCACACCACGAGGGCAACTGTGCTCAGATACTCACTGCCAGTAGAGCTCAGCATCACGCACACCAGTCATGGTCCATCTCATCGGAAAACACAGCTGGAAGAGAAAGGCACACATTTTTCAAAGTAGCTTGAAGTTTAGAGTACTAGTGCAAGAAGTAGGCTCAGCTCAATGCAGAGGTTGAAGAGGTTTCCATTCATCTTTTCTGGGAAAGTATGCTAAGACCCAGGTGATGACAAGGGTGAGAAAGTGATGTCTTTATCCTTCCTGGTGAAGTTTGGCCACCATGCAGCCAGTAATGAAGTGATGAGAGCCAAGGAGAGGAAGCATGAAATTGCTGCCTCTGGTTCAGGACAAATGTTTGAAAGTGGGGAGCCAAACACTTAGTCACTGATCCAAATGGTGTATGCATTTTATCTAAACACCATTTAGTGAGAAGTCTGTGAGAACAGAGACCAAAATGTAATCCCAGAATATAGTCCTTTACACTAGGTAACAGGAACTAGGCCTCTGTTTTCTTGCCTGCTCTGTCAGTAAGCTCATGATTCTTACATTTCTGACTTCAGTGTCCCAGGCATTTTTAACATTCCCTGTGGATTTCCAATGTGTACCTAAGTGATGCTGGAAGAAAAAAAAAAGTATGACTATCTTCTAAATCCTCCTGACCTTCTTGTTCTCTTATACAAAGTTAATTTATTGCTGCCCAAAACCAAAAATATTTTTTCCTCAGGTGAGCTTTTCTTCCAGCCAGACATCACATGGGACATAGTCAGGAGAACTTATTTAACTGATGTCCTGCATGTACACAGTATCTTTTTTTGAGATGTTGCTGAAAATGGGCTTTTATCTGTCAGTTTTCATCTATTATTTGGTAGTTAAGAGACACATACGCAGGATTTTTTATATAAATTATTGATTTCATATTGGGTGAAAGTCTCATAACTGCATATATGTCTAAGTTATTAAAGAAGATAGAAATATCACTTCTGGCTTTCCTTAGCAGATGTGCAATCCAATGACAAGTACACTTACATTTTGGTTCATAAAGGTTCTGGCAAGCTGTTTGCTGTTTTTATGGTGTTTTATGACGATTATTGGGTTTGTAAAAATCATGGAAAAATATAAAATGTTGCTGAATGATTTGAGCTTCCCACTTTGAAATTAAACCACGCTGAAATGTAAAATCAAAGAGATATTTAGATTTACAATTAATATATATATAATCAAGCTTATTTATAAAGGTGAATAGGAAAAAAACTCTTTTTTTTCTTCTTCAGGTCATCTATCTTGACCCTTGGTGACATTCAGAACAGTATGCTTAAGCTTCTTATCTCAGAGAAGGTACCATTTCCAGGCCATTCCTGGCACAGCTATGACCTGACAGTGTTAGGAATGGCAGATGGACTCTTGCTAATGCAATAATGTCCTCAGGACAGAGCTCAGGACAAAAAAGATTCATATGTCTACTCCAATAGAGTCCTCTAGACAACTTCTACGCCCTATGTTGTAATATTTCTACCTAATTGTGCTAGCTGTACAAGGTGAAAACAGATATTACATCTGAGATGTACAAGTCTTATTGCTGGATCTAACATTCTCTAATCTGTCTTGACTAAAGCATAATTTGAACTGGTTTAGCTGTGCACTAATGTTAGCCAGACTGAAAATCCATGAAAAACCTGCTTCTGCCCAGTGTTATCATTACATTACTTTCATTTGATTAGCTAAAATGTTCTCATGAGATTTACTAGCATTATTTAATTTATGTATTCTGGAATGGGACTGATTCATGTAATGTTGAAATCATTTCTGTATTCCCTTGAGATGGAATATGCTAAATCCTAAGCAAGATTTGAAGATTTGAAGGAAGATTTTTTAAATCGTCTATAAGAAAATGGTTATTTCTTTGCAATCTCCTGTTGAAGAGCTAGATGACAATTCTGTGCTGTGTATAAGTAGAGTTGGTAGGAATTTTCCAAAGAGATTACTTTTAATTAGAAAATGCAGATATTTTGAAAGCAAAACTCCTTCTGGAATCATATTACTTCAGAAAAATGTTATCTGTATCTTCTTGAAAACTAGTTAATAGAGTTGTGCTCTCCCATTGGTAAATGAATAATAAATTATTCTTATAGAATAGAGGATAAGGAAAGAGTTTCAATAGAGAAATGGGAGAAACAACCAGCATTCTGGTGTTACAGACAATTGCTTCAGTCATAACAGAGTTACCTGAAAGACTTTACCTGTGTTTCACAGGTTACTTACAGAAAAGATATATTTCTGTCCTAAATAACATATTTTGATATATTCATAATACATTCTGAATATATTTTCTGTCTTAAATAAATTATCCATCATCTTTGAGAGGCCATGGAGAGCTAGAATGGTGTCAGACGACTGGAAGAAAGCCAACACTACTCCAGTCTTCAAAAAGGGCAAGAGGGAGGAGCTGGGCAGCTACAGGCTGGTCAGTCTCACCTCCGTCCATGGTCCGTCCATGGTCCGTCCATGGATAGAGCAGCTCATCCCAGAGACCATCTCTAGGCATGTGAAGGAGAAGGAGGTGATCAGGTCAGCATGGATTTACCAAGGAGAAGTCATATCTGCCGAACCTGATAGCCTTCTATGATGGGATGATTGGATGGATGTATAAAGGGAGAGCCATGGATGTTGCCCACCTTGACTTCAGTAAGGCTTTCAACACTGTCTCCCATAATATTATTGTAGGAAAGCTCTGGAAATGCAGACTGGACAGGTAGACAGAGAGGTGGATAGAGAACTGGCCGCATGGCAGAGCTCAGAGGGTGGTGATAAATGAGGCTGAGTCCAATTGAAGCCCTGTGGCCAGTGGTGTTCCCAAGGGTCAGTCCTGGGCCCAGTGCTGTTCAAGTTGTTCATCACTGACTTGGATGAGGGCACTGAGTGCACCCTGAGCAAGTCTGCGGATGACACCAAACTGGAGGGAGTGGCCGACTTCGGAGGGCTGTGCTGCCAAGCAGAGGGACCTGGACAGGCTGGAGAGTTGGGCAGAGAGGAACCTCATGAGGTTCAATAAGGACAAGTGTAGGGTCCTGCACCTGGGGAGGAATAACCCCAGCATCAGTATGGAGGTCGACCTGCTAGAAAGCAGCTCCACAGAGAGGAATCTGGGATTCCTGGTTGACACCAAGTTAACCATGAGTCATCAGTGTGCCCTCGTGGCCAAAGAAGGCCAATGGGATCCTGGCCTGCATCAGGAGGAGTGTTGCCAGCAGCTCAAGGGAGGGGATCCTGCCCCTCTACTCAGCTCTGGTGAGGCTGCACTTGGAGTATTGGGTGCAGTTCTGGGCTCCTCAGTACAAGAGGGATGAGGAGATTCTAGAGAGCGTCCAGCGGAGGGCAACCAAGATGATTAAGAGAATGGACCATCTATCGTATGAGGAGAGACTGATTTGGGCCTGTTTAGCCTGGAGAAGAGAAGATTGAGAGGACATCTGATTAATATCTATAAGTAGCTGAAGGGTCCATGTAGGGAGGAAGGGGTCAAACTATTTTCAGTGGTGGCCAGTAATAGGACAAGGGAAAATGGGTATAAGTCAAAACACAGGCAGATCCATCTGCATGTGAGTAAGAACTTCTTTACAGTGAGGGTGACAGAGCAGTGGAACAGGCTGCCCAGAGAGGTTGTGGAGTCTCCTTTTCTGGAGGTCTTCAAAACCCACCTGGATGCCACACTTTGCCACATGCTCTAGGTGTCTGTGCTGGAGCAGAGGGATTGGACTAGATGATCTCTAGAGGTCCCTTCCAACTTTAACCCTTCTGTGATTCTGTAACAGAGGGCTAAGGCTGTTTTTGGAAAGCAGTCAAAGATAAGCTCATGCACTAAAGTCATGCGGCAATCCTTGCACAGAGATGCTAGGTGTTACAAGAAACATACACCACATTAGTGTTTTGTTGGACAGAGGTACCACACACATCACCAAAACAGGAAAGTAGTTCTAGTCTCAGTATAGATTAGAAACACCTGATGTACATAAAGTATGTCCTTTAATGGATGTCCATGACAAGATAGCCAGTATCTGATCCTTTTTGCTATAATCCTAATGATTTCTAGGGCCTCCTTGAAAAATCTTCCATGGGTGACATACTCTGACTACCAGTTTGCTCCTTGAATAACATTCTAAGACTATATTTATTTCCTTACTGAAATTAACAGCACAGAATTGTGAGCCATGAATAGACTGAGTGATACCTATCTGCCCCTTTGTTTAGCAGGAATGCCATCTAGCAATTTTTCTAACAAGTAACATTACAGTGAAGGAAAATCTACCTTGTGTGTGTCACTGATTTTCAAAATCTTGATATTTATGAGATGCCTTTTATATTTTTTGTGTCTGCTACAACTATATCATTTTTACTAATGTTAAGATTTTTTTTTCACAACCTGCACAATTATCTACATAACATTTGGCTAGAAATAAAAGCTTTGCAGTACTTTTACAGCAAACTCTGTTCCAAACTGAAATAATATTATTCCTTGACCTCATCATGTGCGGGGAAAAAAAAAAGTGCTGAATGACCCAGTGCTGTAACCATTTGGGGAAAAGGTGATAATGAGAGCTACTTCGCTATCAAATGAAATTCTAGTGCATTAAGATATCTCAATGTAATGTAGGAACTTTAGATACAAACCTTAATTTTAAGTAATAGGATAAAAGTAATATCACCACATAGTTATCTGAGTAATACAAAATATTCACATGAATAAACAATAAAAGTTTTCATATTCCCCACAGGTTTCTTGTATAAGTTTCTATTTAACTATAGACGATCAATAATAATATCTCTATTTCTTAGCTGGGTTTCCCCCTGAATAGTTTACCATTACTGTGGACTTACTGCCTGTATTCTTATGTGTACTGTAATCAAATATGGAATTAGCAATTATCCTTATCAACTGTAAGACTTGTAAAAGAGAGCCCTATAGCAAAGCTGTATTTTATGAGGAAAGCTTAGCATATTATTTAAAAAACAGAAGATTTACTGAAAAATAGGACAAAGAAAACAACAGATCTAAGATCCATATTTTTATTTAAACTTAATAGAAAATTTTTAAAAAGTGCAACAAAATAATAAGCAGTCTGCTGCAGTACCAGAGCGCCTAAAAGAGAGCATGTCATGAATCAAAAGACTCTTTCTTTTGCCTGTGTTTGGCAGAGACACTGTGGAAACATATGACCTTTTACATACTCATCAGGAGAAAGATGAGTTCCTGAAAACAAAACAAAGGCATTCTCAATGAAATTAACAGGGGACAGAGTCAATGCTGAGAAATCCCAGTCTAGTATTTGCTCATCTGGAAAAAATCATTTGTTTGATGAATAGTTTTTCTTTATATACATTAGACAAATTAATATTTATAATAATATAGGATATAATAGTTGTTTCTTAATACAAAATTTAGTTCTACTCTACTGCAGTAAGTGAAATAGGCCAAGTGGGATTGTGGGAATACTACACATTTTCCATGAATATTCATCTGAGGTTTTTAATGAAATCATGCTAGTGGTATTTGCTAGCACTTTTTGTTTTAGCTGTCATTTCTGTGGGCAAATGCAACCCTGGTAAAAGCATGGTTAGTTAAGAGGATTTCCACTTTGGTCTGCTTCAGGATTTCTGAAAGGCAGACAAGGCGAAGGATTGACTATTGAATGTTAAATTTCCTAAATTAGCAGTTAGGTTCAAATCAGGTTACAAATAAAGACACATTATTGTTCCTTCTTTCTAATACAATCCCTGGTCTGTTTGGAGAATCTTACCGATTATTTCCATAAGGGAATTCAGTGAACTGAGTGCTTTACTTGATGCCCTCCCATTGCCTACAAGGAAAATATCCTGACCAGTTTGCTTCACAAAGGTGGGCTCCAGAAAATGGTCTAGTTTCTGTGCTCACTGTTTAAAACTTAGTTCAGAAGGTCTCTGAGCCTACTCTTTTTGCAGTGATCATTATCTCTAAGATTCTACTCCAAGTGACTTTTCTTGATCATATTTGAATACATTTTTTATCACTTTCCTTGTATTCAGATACACTAATTCATGGCCTAACACACATAATTGTCATAGTTTTAAATGAAATCTGTGGTACCAAGAGAATCATAGAATCAAAAAGAGGCTTTCCCCACTGAAAAGAGGCTGCCCTCCTCCTCCTCACTCTCTCCCGTAGGATATTTATAGACACTGATTAGGTCTCCCCTCAGCCTTCTCTTCTTCACGCTGAACAGGCCAAGCTCTCTCAGCCTCTGCTCATAGGGCAGATGTTCCAGGCCCCTGATCATCCTGGTAGCCCTGCGCTGGACTCTCTC
>JAUBOD010000207.1:406827-439025 GCA_032353885.1 Nothura maculosa | reverse complement strand
TGGAGACGCTCTTCTTAATGCACCCCAGGATCCCATTGGCCTTCTTGGCCACCAGGGCACACTGCTGCCTCATGGTCGACTTGTTGTCAGCCATGACACCCAGATCCCTCTCTGCAGAGCTGCTCTCTAGAAGGTCAGTGCTAAACCTGTGCTGATGCACGGGGTTATTCCTCCCCGGGTGTCTGACCTTGCACTTGCCCTTGTTGAACTTTCTGAAGTTTCTCATCGTCCAGTCTGCCCAGGTCCCTTTGGATGGCCGTGCAACCCTCTGTGGTGTCAGCTACTCCTTCCAGTTTGGTATCATTAGGAAACTTGTTGAAAGGGCGCTCTGTCCCTTCATCCACGTCGTTGATGACAAAATTGAACAGGCGTGGACTGAGGACTGACCCCCGGGGGACATTGCTAACTACAGGCCTCCAAGTACACTCTGTGCCACTGGTCACAACCAGTGCACAGCCATATTAATATACTGAGCTCGTACTATAGCTCAGTATATTAATATATGGTGAATTGTGGCCCCATTATTTCAGCTATTAGTTCTGCAAAATTGCTTTTCTTACATCTATGTTGAATTTCCGATAACAGTTCATCAACCTTGGTGGTACTCAACAAGCTCGTAGTTATTACTTTGTACGTGCAGAAACACATTTATATGCTGGTTACAATTTCATAAATATATAAACAAATGCATTTAGGAAACATATTTATTTCTGTAAAATTTTAAATCCAAATCTCCCAAAAATGGGGGGGAAAAAAGTGGTCATGGAGGTAAGTTTCTCTCCTAGTTTCACACTTAGGTTTAATGTTTAGAAAACCCATTTGAATAAATTTCATTCTGCCTAGGCTTTCAAAAAAAAAAAAAAAACCTAAATCGGATAGTTACCAAGATTCACTAAAATTTAGTTTCAAGGAATCTCTGTAAAATATGAACACTTCTTTGGCACAGTGTTTTATTACTAGTCCATACTCGTTTAGTTTTCAGATACAATTAACTCTTAAGGATAAGAGGCAATTGACCTATCCACTCAGTCTTTGATTTCCCAAGAATTCTATGGTTTATTTAATTTACCATAAAAGTAGAGTAGTTGTTAGATTACATGAACCACAAAACAAAGTAGTAAGTCCGCTAGTGGTAAGGTATGCCTCAGTGCTTCAAAGAAAAATACTATAGAACATTTATCCAAATGTATAATATCATGAAATAAATCTGCTCCTTCCTCTTTCTTTCATGCAAAAAAAAAAAAAATTGTAGGCCATGAGAACTCATGCTTAAAAAGCTTTTCCAGACCTTGTTTTAAAATCCCACTTCTCCCTCTGTCCCATCTCTTTAGGAGAGGAAATCACATTTTCTGACGTATTTTCCATTCACAAGTATGTGGAGAAGGGCCAAAACTGAGGTCCTTTCATAGACACTCTTATTCAAACCAATTTGGATTTTTCATCTAAACACTGCAAATCTGTGGCAACATTTTGATGTTTACTGACTTCACATATTACAGAGGTGCAACAAAAATTTCTGTCTATTGCACTCAGACACATGCATACACACACACACATGCACATACACATTCAAGAACATTCCAGTACAACTACATGCTTTGCAGATCAAATCTTGCAATGTGCCAAAATATTTGGGATTCACAGAGCTCCAGCCCCTTTTTTTTTTAATATCTGATCTTGGCATACTTAAAACCCTGGAAAGTCACAATTTACTTTCCAAATATCCTCACGGATGGCTCCGCAGCACGGCTGTACAACAGGATATCCAGCTATTGAGTGCTGCTGTCACAGGTGGCCAGCAGTGCAGCTGCAAAGAGCTTCCTGCCAGGAGGGCAGAGCGGGTCCACAGGAAGAAATGTTCCTTTCCTCTTTCAATCTGTTTTCAACTATAAAGGAAGGCCCAGCTCATACTCCTGTGGCTGATCTGCCTACACAGCATTTTTCAGCTGCCTGCAGCAAAATCTCAGTCAACACTTCCAAAAAAAAAAAACAAACCAAAAACACTCCAAAGTGGGTCAGACAGGACTTCGAACAACAGGGAGCTCCACCTTCAACATGGAGGTGGCCTTAAGAAATAGTTAGACTTGATTATATTACTGTTGTGTGCAACTGTCATAATTTTATAGCTCATTTAAGAGAAATCTGTCATGTTCAAAGACTGGACAATAAAAGGAGCAACTAGCTTTTTCTTGAGATACCACATGACAGGGAAATCATGTGTTTCTTCTTTGTCCTGTGATCAGCCATAAAAGCACTTACATGGGAAAATTGCTTTTGAACCACTGTGGATTTGTCTATGAAGAAGAAAAGGAGGTCAACCTTTTCTTCTACTCGTGAATCTACTTGTGAATTTTACGAGATGACAGTTCAAACTGTGAGCACCAACAACCTGTTGACACATACAAGAGTTCACTTTACCCTAAGAAACCCAAGCTTGTGCTCAAGGAGAGTGTGGACTAAAGATATATCGCGAATACAGATTGTGATGGGGAAAAGCATAGTTGAGGATAAAGCTTGTTCTGATAGAAGGAAGATTAAGTGGTTAAATGAAGTCTATTAAAAAAAAACAAGTTTTTCTCTGAGCAGGCAAGAAATGTAATATGTCCACAGAATATGCACGGGTCTCATGCATATAACACTAAGTGTGTGTGTAGCTGTCTTGAGGATTGAGGACTTAGTGATAATATGGAAGGCCAGTGAGATGACAAGAAAAATTTAGACTGATGTCAGCAGGTTTTCTGGCACTGATCCTACCAGTGGCTATGAATGAAGACATTGGTACAGGCCTTAAGTGTTTCTTTAATCTTACTGTACTAAAAAGTGTCAATTCTGTTTCAAACTAAAACTGGATAATTTTCTATTAGGATTTCTGAGACATTGAGTCCTATATTGGAAAATATTTTTATATCCTCAAATCCAAAATGTGCTGTCTATTTAATGATATACAAATTACCTATACTCCAAAATAGCTAATCTCAATCTGCCAGGTACTTGGAAAAGAAATAATATATAGTCATTATTTCTAAAAATGCTGTAATTAAGACCAGTCTTTCTCAGAGACCATCTGCGGATGTGAACGTATCTTAACGAAGTTACTATGCACAATCACTTTCTTTTGTGATTAAAGAGTTTCCTCTATCAACATTGGTCATGTTCATCACTTAAAATTACAAAATATGCCTCCTGGTGAAGACATACTCCGAAAGTACTCAAGAAACTATAACTGAAGCAAACACTGATAGCCTTACCTTATTATCCTGAAAAACTGTCTGATGAAAAGCCAATTTAAATAAGTCATTAAACATTTGTGTCAAGTTGCTCTGAGAATGTAATTTTCTTTAAAAAGAAAAAGCCACAGACCTTGAATTTAAGCTGTATTGTGCCACAAAAAATTGCATGAAAACTATTGATACTGGGCAAATTACTTGTCATTTCATATCAATCTATCTCAAAGAAATATCTAGGCCTGAGGAGTCCAGCATAAATGGGGGAAAATATCCATTTACTCAACAAACAGGAATCATTACTACATTCTTCATCTCTCTCGTTTTACAGAGTGATATTCTATATTGATGATTTGTGAGTTTGTAACTCTTAGAACACTTCTAAAACTCTGCCCCTCCATGCACACTCTGTTAGACACAAAGCAAAATAATTATGTTTTCCTTTGACTCCGTGGGTATTAAGTGGGTGGGTAATAAAAATTAGCACCGTAAATCAGATTATCTTTTCTCTTTCATTGTAGATGTAAGGCAAGATGTAATTGCATAGCAATGCACAATACTATAAAATCTCACGATTTAGAGATAATGAGATTCTAGGTGATGTGTTATAACCACAGAAGTCATTGCGGACTGGTTCAAAATGTGCTGAACCACCACAATACAAATTCCCGTGGAATTTAAGTGTCAGAGCATACCTGCTAAAAACCCAGGCTCAGGAAAAGGTCTGGGGCTGCTTACAGGACTGTATCAGTTCAGTGAGGTTTAAAATGTGTGTAAACTTCTTGCATAGAAAAGCTTCCTTTAAATAGAATCAAAAACATTAGGTAAGATGTTTAGGGTACCTTGTGACTTACTAAAGTCGCTAAAATGATGTTCATAGTACATACTGCTTTGGGACTTTTAACCTGTGTGCTAGATTTGCAACAAGGAACAAAAATAAACTTCCAGCTGGCTCAGTGCATTTTACTCTCTGGTGCAACCGATTTCGTCCTCATTGACGATTGAAAATGGCTACAACATGTTTTTAACAAATTTTTAGATTTATGTTTTTGTAGAAGTATAATTATGTTTTTATACTAGAAAATATTTTATTTATAATGCTCTTTTTATATACATTTTCTTCTGCAGAAAACTGAGAGTACTGTAGCAAAAGAGTAGATCATTGTTCCTCAGAAAAGAAAATAACACATACAAACAATAAATAAATTTATTTTCTTTTGGGCAAAAGAGGTAGAAGATCCCTGATTTATTCAAACTGCATACAACATGTTAGAGTCTGCCAAATGCAACAATGCTGGTCTGTGACTGCTAGTCATCACATACATTATCTAGAGAAATAAGTTGAAAAGATACAAGATCGAACATAACTTCTACTGAGACTTTGCATCAGCAGATGCAAACAATACCAAATAATCCTAGCGATCCAAAGATCCCCGAATGATGTGAGTCCAGTTCTCTAAGTGAATACGAATGCTATTATAATACTAGAAAAAAGAATCTTTCTTATCATTTTATACAAAAAAAAAATCATTCTGTTCACTTGGTGCAAATCAGAAAAAAACTAGTAAGAAAATTATTCATATTCTCTAAGATATAATCGTGAACCCTTTTTGCAGAATTAATTAACTTTCAACTTCACTGTGGAAAGATAGTATAATCTAATGACTGCCTCAAATCATCACTGCTGCAAGGCCTATTGGGAATTAACAAAGTCTGTTCATCTGAAAATGTTATAGTTTGCAGGGTACTACCACTGTCTGTCCTAAGGCTGCCTGATATTTTACATTCTAAAGACCTTTCATTTTTTCAGGTACTGAAAAATTTTTGATATTTGGTAGAGAGATTATCCCATCTGCATACCAGATAGCTTAACATATGAACTGAAGATTTTCCTCCTTTTCGCACAGTAGACTACTAAACCAGTTCACCACCAATACAAAAACTGAACAAACTATTACTAACTAGTGGGTACTAGCACAAACTAGTGGGCTTTCTGCCCACTGATGATGCTGACTGATGATCTGACATCTGTTAGACTTTTCATTTTCTTGTGCTTCTCAAATTTTACATAAATATTGCCAGCCTTTTTTAAAAAAAATATTTTTACTCTTGTAAATCTAGGACAATGCCTTAAATTGGAATCATGCCAGATTTGCAGTTTTATCACTGAGAGCATATTCTGGATCAGTGGGAGTTTGAGTTGAGCTGGCTCTAGGATCAATTCCTAGCCTAGCTTAAGCATAGTAAATTTTGCATGTATTTAGAAATATCTGGGTAAAAGCTCTACTTAAACTGGTTGTCTAAGTAGTCCAGACAATTGTTAATGACTTTACAGGAAATTACTGGTCCTCAGACTTTATTATTGAATTTATGATTTATTTTCTCTAAATGTTGAGACTACCATAAAAGACAGTATGTAATGAAATGTGTCCTGCAGAAGTGGAATTTATTCAGAAATTGTCCTTACTTCTGAGGAGTCTTTTACATTAGCAAAGCAACAGTCATTTGGTTTTGAAAAGTAAGATTGAGATCACTTTCCTATGGGAAAAAAAAAAGAAATATTAGATTTTACCTTTTTAACTGTTTTCAATTATTTTTATTCTTGAGCATTGCTTTATCCTGACCACATTATCTTGAAAAATGTCCAGGTTTTGCTCCATTAAAAGCGTTCTTATCTTTCTCAACTTTCAAATTGTCTGATGGGTGAGATATTTTTCATCAAGAGTCACAAAAAATCTGCAATGAATATCCTTATATTTTTCCTTTTCATTAGTTTTATTCACCAATTTTTAGTAAAGAATGAGAGCAAGGATCATGTATCACTTCCAGAAACAAAGTGACAATCAAATGGAAAATCAACATAGTGCTAGAATGAAATACCTCCAGATCAAATAGAGTTTGTAAATCCTGAGAAGAGTGTAAGGCAACTCTCCTCATGAGAGTCAAAGAAAATAAAATGTATGTGAGGAAATGCTGTAATAAAGTAGTAATATATTTCCATAGGGGATTCATAGGAATGTTTCACACATCCTCCTAGGATGGCAGTACACCAGATTTAATAGCAGAAAGTAAACCATATCCATACTGAAAAACAGCATTAGCTGCCTAACAGGGATGGAGGCCCAAGATCTGGACTTGATTTACTGTTGAGAGACATAGTCAGCAGTGCCCAGAAAGGGTCCCAGATTGAATGCATAATATTGACGTATAAAGAGAATTACAGATGTGCTGGTCAAGAGGATGATTGACGGTCATCTGCTTTCTGTGTTCATAGAGCACCTAAGAATGGAAGCCATATCTACATGAAATATCTGTTAGGACATGAAGTGACTGTATCGATGCGGAAATCCCTTTTGTTCACCAGAAAGATGAGTAGTCATATGGGACTGGCATTCTTCTTTTTTTAATTTTTTTTTAATTTTAGGCTCTAGTTATAATAGTTACATCAAAAAAGTGTGTGTGCCTGTATACATATATACTTAAATACAGTCATAACAGCAATGTAAAACTATATCCTAAGAAAGGAAAGAAGCCTATTTTTGTCTAAATGTTGGTTTAAAAGCAGGCTTTCTAGTTTGTAGTTTTTATCTGTTTTATCAGGGTTTTTTTTTCAAATTTAAACTGGCCACAAACAATTCTTTGTGATATTTCTAAATTTTAATTTCAGTCTGAGTAGCTACTGAGAGAAACTGCCTCTTACCCTTCACTATGAATAAAAACAACTCCTGGGGCTCCAGGGACTCCTTACCATGCTGTCTTGAGGTTGGGAATCCAAACATTTAAAAGTTCCCAGAACTGTACCTGACCTGCCTGGTGGTGAGAAGCTTTTGCTCATAAGCCTGCTGGAGATAGCAAAAGCTTGCTGAATCTTATTAAATCCAGCAGTTCTGGCTTCTTTGAATTAGCACTTCGTGATTCAGTTCTGTTTGTTCACAAATTTTCTGTTCAACTGTCATTCTCTCCCTAATGAGTTTACAGAACCACAAACCACGAGTTTGCATTTTGCCTAGTTTGCTTTTCATGCCTTGTCCAGGAGGCAAACTGAAGACATTCCTAACCCCATTGGCGATGGCTCCCTTTTTGCTTATAGTCTTGTGATTGCAGCATTTTGAAGACAGATTCCTTTTGTGCTGAGGTTGTATTGAACCCTCACGCCTACCACTTGTGGGTGCTCTAGTCTCTGGCATTTGTACACTTTCAGGAGGTGTGGGAAGAAAAAACAAATGTTACCCTTAGATCTTTGATTCTTGTTTGCATCCTGTTTTGAGACAATTGGTTCTCCTTATACAAATTCTGCTCTGTTGAATGTGCAGCCGTTAGCTGGATCTAACAGAAATACCAACAAACAGCACACAGAGAATAATAAAACAAATTCCATTTCTGTTATTATGTATTCCTTCATGAAAAAATGGTTTCCTCCAGATTTTCAAATCCTGAGATTATCAACCTTAATTCATAAACATTTAAAACTTTTTTTTTTTTAGAAATATTGTTAATGATCTGTGATGTTATCACACAATAAGAAACATGGAATCTAAAAAATGTTAACTTTGGTGATCATTGGAGAAGTCAGTGGATTCTAGTAGAAATGAAAGTTCAGTACTCAAACATGCTTGAAGGATTTGCCAATACAAGTGCCGTTTTCTGAAAGTGGATATGTAACAAAGGCTCCCTTTCACAAAACTGCAGAAAGGGACAGGTTGGAAAGGACTTCTGGAGATCATCTAGTCCAACTCTTGATCAAGCAGCGTACCCCATGAAGCTAGCTTTTGAATATTTCCAAAGATGGAGACTCCATAGCCTCTCTAGACAACTTGTTCCAGTGCTCAGTCATCCTCACATTGGCGAAGTTTTTCCCTTGTATTCAAAAGGAACCTCCTATGTGTCAGTTTGTGCCTGTTGCCTCTTGTTCTGTCAGTGGACACTATTGAAAAATGTCTGGCCCCATCCTCTTGACACCTTCCCATCAGATATTTGTGCATTGTGAAGGAATAATCCTTCCCTTCTCCAGACTGAACAGTCCCAGCTCCCTCAGCCTTTCCTCATAAAAGCTGCTCAAGTCCCTTTGTTATCCTGCTTTTATATCATTGACAAACTTGCTATGGGTGTACTTTCCCTCTTCATGTAGGTCATTTATGAGCAAAATGAACATGATTGGACCCAATATTGACCTCTTGGGTTCACTGCTAGCTTTATTCCTTTTCCTTCCCACGCCCATTCCATGCCAATCGCTGCAGTCATGAAAAGAAAAAAAAACAACAACAACTTATGTCTCTTAAGGAAAGAAACTAATGTTTATCAACCTATGGATCAACAGTAGTGTTATTTTCTTTTAAAAATTATGTCAGAGAAAATACTGTACAAATGTAATGAAGAAAAGGACCCTTTACCCAGAATGCTTATAGTCCAAGCGAAAATAAAAGAGGCTTATTTAATTATTATTTAACTTAGCTATTGAAGAAAAAAAGTGATGATTCCTTGACAGAGTAGGAATTAGGGATGACTTGAATAGAAATAAAAGGGCATATAATTTGACACCAGTTGTAATTCTTTGAATTTAATTGAATTAATTGACAGATATGAATTGACAGTATCAATTAGTCTCTAGAAATACAGAAGCCTTTAAAAAGAAAATGTTCTTATTGGTGAAGGAAAATCTGTTGATATTTACTGATTGGAGTAGCATAGTCAGCTAGATTATGAGTCACATAATCAGTTACTATATTATTGTGATTTTTGGTTTTTATACCCTTTAAATATGACATTAAGTTTTCTCACATATTAAGAAATCAGTTATTCCTTCCATATTTCCTGAAAACATAAAAGCTGTTTTTTGTGCCCCCAATTTTTAATTTATAGGCTTGTATTAAAGTATCTAAATGAAATATTTGCATATTTCCGATAGAAATAATAGTCATATCCTTAGGTGTTGTTCATCAAAGGCCTTTCAAGGAGACGGTACAGATTCACCCTGTTGGAGAGACAGAACCATCACATTTCTGATAATTTTATTTTACTTGTATGAACATTGGAACATAAGATGATTATGATGTCAGAATGGATGGGAAATTATGCAAGTGTTAGAAAAAGAGATTTGTTACCTCCTGCAAATATAACTATCTTTGTAAAAAATTGATCAAACTTACTTAATCAATTTCAACAGTCTTGTGGTTTACTGCATTATAAAAGGCCATTCAGTCCATACAACTTACAGCTCTTTTATTTTCTGTTTGTCTATATCCTCCTCAAAACCTTATCAAATGAAACAAAACTAAGCTTTGAGGAAGGACTCTTACATTCCTCCTCCATCAGAGATGGGAAGCCTTTTTTGTTTCTTTAAATACTATCAAAGGAAATCAAAATAAATGATTTTATGACTTCCAGGGTTATTTGTCTGGATATTTTATGTGAAACACCCAGTGGGCTTGTGCTAGATTTTTCTTTATGCAACAGAAGCAAGAACGACTTAAGAAAATTTCCTTTCCATCTCATCACCAAAATATCTTTTGTCACTAACAGTGAGAAAATGATTCACGGTGCATAACATAATAATTGAGGATTTTTTTTCAGCTTGAGTCATAAATCATAATGTCCCTGGAGATTTCTGTATTTTTATATGTCATTTCATACTCAGAGCACAAATCTAAAGAACAATTTCATATACCTATGGAAGTAGAAGAAAAATGGAGTTTCTGAATCATGGGAAAATCCGAAAGTGCAAAACTGATTTTCCATTCAAAACTAGCCCCAAAAAATGTAAAAATGAGACTTCAGATAAAAACTTAGGAAGTATTCTTGTTTTACAAAATTGATAAAATTAGTTTTTCATTTTGTTTCAGCTATTATATTATTGTATTATTATAGTATTGTATAGTTTATGTATAGTATTATAATTATATTACAATATGTAAAAACATATATTGTGTTATATTGTAAAAAAGAAATTAAATTCCAACCTTTTTAAAAACATATATTTTAAACTTTATGAAACTGTAGAAGTCTAATAAAATCAATATATGATAAACACATGCTGCCATCAAATTTTCAGTTGTGGTACATGACATGAAGGCAAAACATGTTCTCCTAACTAGTCTTCTATACTCGAAATTCATGTTGTATAAATACTTTAATAACTAGTTGCTGCTTTATGGCATTTCAAGTTTTGTGGTCTTCCAAAAAGGTAGCTCCTGGAACGAGAATCCATCTGAATCACTTCGATAGAGAATGTGAAAGGATATTCACAGAAATAGTGAAGAACTCTCTCCCTAAAGAAATTTCCAACATCTCAATTTCTGATCTGAAATGAATTGCACAGAATTTAATTTTTAGCTACTAAGTTTCATTGCAATCATGAGTAACTTTATTCCCATTTCTCTCAAAACAACAAAAGGTTCAGTCTTCAAATCATCAAGCAACATCTCATTTGTGCTTCAGTAGTAGAACAAAACAGCTCTAGGGCATAGACAAGTCTATGACCAAGATATGAAAATGATAAAAATGCTTGGTATTCCCTTATTAATAGATATCATTATATATCAGATCGCAAAATGTCCTAATTCAAAGAACATCTTTTTTTTTTCATTATTTTTCTAGTTATATGCTGAACTACATAGTCACACATCTGTAGTTCTTGCCCAGACTTACAATATCCATTTCTTATTCAAGGAAAATAAGAAATGGATATTGTAACTCCTTGTATCTTCAAAGATTTATGAAATTGATAATGTCCTTAATAAAGTTCACTTAAATCCTGGGGAGATGAAAAAAAAAGGACACAGGATCAACATTTGCTCTGGGTGAAGACCTGAAGGAGCTATACACAAGCATACATTGCTCCACCTTTGTTCTTTAAGACTCAATATCTTTCCCTCCACTTTTCTACTGCTATTAGTATCTTTCATTTGCTTAATTCATACATCACTTCTCAGATAGGGAAACCAATTCTTATGAATACAGTAGATAGAGAATATTTGACAAGATGTCTGCAGTTTCATATGTATTCATATCTGATTATGAATGGAAATTTGAAAAGAAAGGAAATACAGGGTGAATTACTACCTTTGCTTAATTCTAATATGATTAAAGTCTGAATCGTTTTTTTTTCCTGAACTATTTTTACCAACCATTCTGTTATTTTTAGAAATAGTATGCATAAATGTGAGGAAACTGTACCACTTGTATGTAATATATGCTTTTAACAGAAAGAAAACCAGAAAGCTGATTCAAAGTCATTACATCTAACAGTACAAACACAAAGTCATTAAATATCAACAATAAAGACACACATTTCTTTGTGTGACATCATGCAGAAAGATTAGTTTCTTCTGAAACACAACTAAAACCCTTAAGGGTGCTTACAGACATTCTTCAGCGGAGCAGTCTTTTTTGTGGTGCAAAACAAACAAACATCATTTGTTTTCACAGTTTGACCTGAGATGTCTCCTGTTGTATCTTACTGTGTTTTTAATCTGCTTTACTAGATCCAGCAGCAGGTGTGTGAGGCAATTGAAAAACAATAGTAAAACTGAATTGTTTCTTCCACTTCCATGTGAACTTCTGCAATTTGCATTCCTGGAGAAGTATTAGTTTGAGGTCAACAATACTGCCTTATTAACAGACTATTTACCATCGATGAACATTTGCCATGGTCATTCGAAGTCTAAATCACAGAAGTAAATGTGCAACCTTTTTAAAAAGGCCAGCAGAGATCAGAAATATGTGTCACTATCTGAAGCAGGCAGTTTTAAAGTTAAACTTTCCCTTCTTTGTTTTTGGAAGGAAAGTGAGGTTGCTGAAATATTCAGGACCATCTTACCTCTTTTGAAGATAGAAGAAAATAGGTTGTACACACACAGTGCCAGGTGCACAGACTACAGAATCATTAAAGCACAGTTTCAGGCTGTGCACAGAGGAATCCATCTACATAGCATACTGCTTTGCAAAAGTAATTGAACAGTTCAAGAGCACAAAGGATCTCCTGTGAGGAAAAGCAGGAATGTGACACCGTTGATCCCAGGACCCACAGCAGGTCAGGCTTTTTGGCCCTGTTTGCTCTCCGTTCCCCAGCCTGTACATAACTACATTGGATGACTGGGGAGTGTACCATTAGGATTATTACACAGATGAATAGCATAAGTTTCCTGGGTTATTTAATTCTTAATCCAGTTTGAGCTAGATCACAGGCCCAAGGAGGGGTATGAGTCAGGAGGCTAAAACAGTGTTGAGCCATGAGAGGCTCCAGAAGTGAAATCAGGCTTTCTGGCTAAGGAGACTCCAGTTCAGGAAGAATGACGGGAACTGACACTTTCCAATTTACAACAGAAATCTGACACGCTCACAGGCATTAAAAAAAAAAAAAAAAAAAATCTGTTGATGCTGTAAGGTTCAATGTACTACAATGTGCTCTCAGTTCAAGTCTCCACTCTCCTGATTCCTGATCACATTCCTGATAACATTCTTATCTTATGTCTTTGGGTCCAGGTTGGTTATCCCTTTCGGAACTGATTTAGCTTTATGAAAAAACATATGAGAGATGGATGACTGGGCTAAAAGAGTTTGTCAGAATGGAAGTCCAATTCACAGGTGCTCAGTCACCTTACTGATGAAGATGAGAGAACTACTGCAGCTGATTACTTAACTCGGAAAAAAATGTTGGAACACAAAAAGGGACTAAGGCACCTTCATATGGGGGAAGAAAAAAGCTTAAATTTTCAGACATTCTCTTACTAATTTAAGAAGCAGACAGTTGATGCTGAATACATTAACTGTTCTCTGTGTTCTTCTTCATAGCATTCACATTTTAGCTTTTTTTTTATTTTAAGCAGTCTGAGTTCCATTCATCTGTATTTCAAATATAGTCTAGGTGACTGTCCACTGCAGCTGTTAACTAGAGAGTCAATAAAACAAAAATTAGTTCAGCTGGGTCTTTTGTATCAATCAGACTGCTAATAACAAAGTAATACTGATTTTATAGACTATTTATATAAATTCTAATAATTCTCCTTTCAGCTTAAGCTACCATATACTTTAGTATATTTTACAACCCCATAGTTAGCAAGAGAAAATGTTAGTATTTTTAGCATAATTGATGCTGACAAGAGTTAACATTTTTCTTACGTTTGCTTTTATTTCAAGGCTTGCTCTATAAAATAAGTTACTCACATTATATAGTTGAAGAGTAGCTCAAAAGCTCTCAAAAAAAATCCTTTTGTGCTATATTTGAATCTGTTTTTTTCATAGACAGAAAGACATTGAACTTCCTCTCTGAGTAATTCAGTTGTGTTCAGGTGTCATACTTTTCACAGTATATTGGCACGTTCTTTGGTATTACCTGTTCTTGTGTCTCTCATTATTTTTCAATAATCCATTTTAGCTATAAAAGTACTTTTCTTTGTTTTGTTTGTTTTCATTGCTAAAGCACTTTTCACTAAAGAATCTCAAAACATATTTACAAACTGAAAAGAAATTTCCAGGCTAACATCTGTATATGTCTTACTACAAGCACCAAAATAATCAGAAAATTTAAATTGGTCTAATAGATATGAGTTCTAAATTTAGTAATAATAAAGAAAGAGTGTATATATACATGTAAACAGCTGGGTTTATCATTCAGTAGCTGAAAAGTGGACTCATTCAAGTTAAATTTCTAGCTACTATACAAATACACAGTTCACAGAATCATGGCTTAGTTTGGATTGGAAGGGACCTCTGGAGTCCCCTACAGCTGAGCTAAGGTCACCTAAAGAAGATTGTCTAGGATTGTGTCCAGTAGGTCTTAAGTATTTCCAAGGACAGAGACTAAGTACCTCTCATTACATAATTAACAAATAATGCTATGCTTACGTAGAATTGCCACATTTAAAATTTGTTACAGTTGTCACTTTCACTAGTCATGGATTTATAAGATATTTTTCTAGATTCTGTATGAATTCAGAGTAAAATGATGGTACCTTTTTATATTTTCAATCTAAATTGTTCATGTGCATCTTCACATCTATCTACTCCTGTTACTTTAGGCAATAGCCTGGGGTTGGTGGATTACTTCCAGGGTCTGTGAAAGGCAACTATAGAAAGCAGGTTTATCAACACACTTAACTCTACAGGGAACCATAGTTCAATGTGGAAACTGTAAGATATGTTGAAATCAGCAATTATTCTGCAGTGGTTAGCCAGACAATATTTTCAGCATTCTTTGAACAATGCCTCCCTCCCCCCCACCTTCTCTTCAGCATACTTTTGTCATTATTTTGATATCAACAGATTACTTTCTTGTGCAGTTTCCTAATGTGTCACGAGGTAATCCAATATTGGTCATGGAGTTGCCTGGATAAGAGATGAAAGCTGTTTTATATGTACTATACACCGCTGTGACTATTTGTTGATACATATAAATTATTTCTTCTCTAGCTAAGTTAGAGCACCAACATTTCTTCTACTTATATTGACCCTAAACTAGAAAGCTTTTACTTTATTACTAGAATTAAATTGATAGCTGTGATTCAAGCTTTAATAAAGGAAGCAGACAACCTGTAGTAAGGGTAAGAGTAAGTGAGAAATACAGTCTATACAGTCCATAAATACTAAGCATCACTAACCATTAAAAGAAAACATTCAGTAGGTTCTCCATTTTTGTATTTTTAAATGGAGAGAATTCATCCTGGCTTCAATATTAATCAATTTTAAAAAAAATAGTTTCATCAAAAGATATTTGGTTTAGTATTTGATCTGAGTTATATATAAGGTTAGAGTCAAGTGACTATCCTGTGTCCTTAAAAATGGTAAGGCCAAATAGCTTAGACAGTGTAGAAGAAAATATATGGCACAGTCAAATGCTGCAAAGAATTATGGCCTTTGTGGCCTTACTTTCTTCAACACAGAACTGTTGGGAGTTAGCTTAGGACCAGCACCTGTACTGGGGCTGCGTACTAAAGGTATTCTGATAAACCTGGCTTCTAGGATAGGAACAGCTTAGAATCATGAAATATCACTTTGAAGCATTCTACGGTACTGGTCACTTTGAAACCTTATTATAGTCAACCTGCTGTCCATCGTATCTCCCACGTCCTTGGCAATGGAAAAGTTATTCAACCAGTCACTTCCAAAACTATACTGATACATGAGCCTATTCCTCCCTAGAGCAACATTTTGCACTCTTTTGAGTCTCATGAACATTCTGTTGGCCTAATATTCAAGTCAATAGCGAAGAAGGGCAAGTTTCCACTACAGAATGTTCCTTCCAATGAAACAAGAAGAATAATGCAAACCTTCTGTAAAACCTATTGAACACATTGTATAATTAGCTAGAGGAAAAATCAGTTCTTACCTAATGCCTCTTAGAATTTGAGGAATATTGAAAAATAGAAGTCTTGAATAACTGTTCTCTTATAAAAGACTTAATGAGAAATTACCGAAGTAGTTTATTGCTCTGCCTCATAATCCAGATAATTAGACATCTGAAGACCTAATTTAACATATAATATCAGTACTCCAATAGAAACTTCATAGGATACCTGATACAAGAGCTCAGAAGGAGTGATTTTTGTGTTCTCTCTACTATGTTCCAGGTGTCCTCAGGGCCATTTGTAGCTGTATATGTCACTAGACCAATTTTCTTGAAGTTTAGATGGGTTAGTAACTTTGCTTCCTGGGGTACATAAACCTCATATTGTCCGCAGGCCCAATTCTCTGTTTGAGGACTAAGTCAAATTTATGAGCTCCACAAACGACCCCATAAGGAAAGTATTATCTATTACATATAGGATGTTAGACAGCAAATGTTACTTGATCTTTGTTCATATTTGGATTGTGGTCAGTTGCTTTGTTCTTCCAAAATTTCTTTCTATATCATCCCAATGTAACAGCTTGTAACCTTTAGAATTTGGGCATTTTATGTTTATACCAAATTAGTTTTGAACCCATTTAGAAACAATTATGACATGGAAATAAACATGTTTTTGTGTGCCTTGGATCTTAGTGATGAATTTCAGAAGAATGACTTAATCAGTTATATTGATTGCTGTGTTCAGTACCATGTTGTTTTACTTCAGTGAGTTCAAACATAATGCTCAGTTGTATGCCATTTTAACAAAGTCTTTGAGGTTCTTTGTATAAAAGAATCTGCGATATTGTACACAAATCTGCTCCTTACTTATTTCAGAATTAAGAAAATACAGATTTGATTCAGGAAAGCGAAAAAAAATCCTGAAAATTACTGAGATAGATAGTTTTTCAACTAGATACTGAGAAAATTATTTATGTAGCTGTTACACATAGCATATCTCCAAGCCGCTTGAATATCTTAAGAAATCATTGAGCATACTGTGCCACTAATGTTCCCATGCCTTTAAACACTGCTCCTTACTTCTGTTCATGCTCTTCTGTGACTTTGCAACTCAGATTTATTTTTATTTTTCTTTTCCTTTGTTTTTCTTCTTCAAGTTACTGACTTAGATGATAGTGATTTGAGTTACGCACATTCATTCAGATGAATGGTATTACATATACTTCTATCTTGATAGGATAGGCTTAGCTGAAAAAAACTTATCTCCATCTGAGTACTTGGTCTGCTCCAAATTACTTTGTTGCGTTGGAGAAAAGACTAAATCAGAAGTGTTTTTTGTTGTTGTTTTGATTTGTTTTCTTTTTTTAGTACAAAGCTCAGACCACATATTTACTGGTTGTAAATAGGGAAGTTGTCTGGTCTCTGTAATCTATTCCAAAATGGTATGGGTAAGATATCAATGTACCCCATAATGCTGAAAAGTGGAAACACTGTGAAGAGAATCCAGAAGACAAAAAATCATGAAGATCAATAACCTTTTCAAAGTCCAATCCAGCATGAACAAAACATTGAATTACCTTGGAAGAAGCCCTGTAAAATCGTGATATGAACTGTAAGTGTTCCTTGTTGAATGATGAATTGGTACAATAATGCTCAGAACAGAGAGAAAGAGAACAACTGTAACTATCTACTGCATCCATTTGTAAATTAATCTACCAATACTGCCCTTGGCAATCTGTTGATATGAAAAAAGTGACAATAGAATACAGACAGAAAACTTGAAAATACATAGTTAACCACGCTAGATTTCATCGCTAGTGTGTGAAGCTAGAAAGCACTAAGGATGTGCTGTGTGCTGTACAAGACAAATGCAGAAGTGCAGTCTGGTACTTAAGAGCTTGCCTTTCTGTGTGTGCTTTTTTTTTTTTTTTTTCCCCAACAGTGAAATGAAGATCATAACAAGGCAATTTATTTTCCAAGTGTTTCTGAAGTCTCTTTCAGGCTGTTTTAAATTACTGTCTGATTTGCTCAAGAGAATTAATTATATATCAGCCCGTGCTCTGTTTTTTTCTTCATTTCTCTTTAAATTCACTGCTGAGAATAACACACTCCTAAGAGCAGTGGGAATTTCTGCCCACATATCTACAGACAGTTTCAATTCTTGGCTGTTGCCAAATTGTATGAAATATCAGTCTATCCATCAAAGCCATGGAAAACAAAACATGATAATACAGCCCTGATTGGATGTTTAATTTCACCCCATTCCATGCTTCAGCAAGGAGCTCCCATTCATCTGTCAGGAGACATATATTTACAGCCCATGAAATCAAAATAAGTTCATCTTCCAAATTCCACATTTCCCATTGGAAATGACCGGGACGTGCTTAACTAGTAATCATTACTTAGGAATGATGTTTTTGAATGGTTATGCCTAAGAAATACAGGGCATGATCTCACACATGAAATCTAATCTTCCTCCTGTCAATCCTACCTAGCTCGAAACTGACTTCTTTCCTGCAGCCAAACCAGTCATCACATAGTAGGAATTATATTTTCAGCCAAGATTATATTGGCCAAAGTCTTTAAAGGCAGATGAATTCATGCACAAAGGCATTTGGATCAAGAGTGTCAGTAAGTCAAATGCTGACATAGGAAGACAACTGGATATCCAAAAGCTGAGTCTGAAGATTAGCTGTATCTTCTTGAAAAACGGTTCCTACTCTGGATACATTTTAATTTGAAAGTATGCACAATACAACACTTATTAAAAGCTTATTTGTATTAATTTACTGAAAGAATGAAATTCATGGTCTGTGAGGAAAGAATCGCTTTGCCCCTTATTCTGATCTCATAACTATCATGTGCTTTGGACTTAACTGTGGGGAATAAAATGATCAATAATACCATAACTGTCATCATAGTTAATATCAGATTTTAACTGTAAAACTTTATTTTTAAGAAAGTATTTTTCATTCCCTGCTTAGCTGAATTTGCATTTTTAGTGCATTCCTTTTTTAGAAACAAAATTGTAGTTCAAATCTAAGGTTATCAAACTCCATTAGTCAGATGAAATGTTTTTATTGATTAATTCAGCGATTGATTCAGGCACTATGTGTTTTGGCGGAGTGTGGAAGGAAGACAGGCAAAAATTTAACATGCCTTGAAAACTAGGTACATGCAACCAGCTGTCTAAATTAGTTAGCATTTTTCTTAAATATATCCCAGACCTAACCTCCTACCTGAACCTCCTCATAGTCACTCAGGGATCCAGTATTATCAGAGTCACTGTGGTGTTACTGTGCAAACATATAGGTAAGGCTATACAGGGGCTGGTAGCATGAGGCCTGTGCAAGAAGTAATAGATGGGATGAAATGTGACCAAGTAACAGCAAATGAAAAGGTGAAACGGAGGTGAACAATGTTGTCTCCAAAGTATATTCATTTCTTGGGGAAATTCAAAAGCTTTACAGGTATCCTGAGACTATAGAGTGAACAAACAGATAGGTTTTCCAGAGCTGAAATTCCAGTAAACTCAAGGGAATGGAGATAAACATGTGGAGCTTATATTTACAAGATTCACATTCAGCTTTAATGCTACAGCTTCAAATTCAGCTGAAGAGAGATTCCCCTATAGCTTTACCTTCCTTGTTTAAGTAGAGGTGACAGTAAAGATTTGAAATGCTCTCATGCTAACTCAATGGCCAATATCAGTCTGAAATAAGTGAACTGAGGTGGCTACTAAAAAATGGGGATTTATAGCTGTTGCTAACATGACTTGTAAAAAAAACTGCTAAAGCCATTCAACACCACAAAGGGATCTACAGATTCATGAAGTATTGCATTGACACAAGGGAACAATAAAAGTCTTTTCACATGAAAGATGATACCAAATAAATACCATGACTGGCATTTGTTCAGTAATGTATCTATACTTGAGTATCTATACTCTGCTTGTAACACAGGTGACTAAAGATATACATTGGTATTCTGCTGAAGCATTGTAAAATGCCAGTGTACATGCAGATACATCATTTTGCACCATTCTTTTTCAGTACTGTGAATTGTGAAGAAGAAAATGGTCATTACTATTGGTATTGAGGGGAGTTCATGTGCTGTCAATTAAAAAGCTTTTATGACTCTCAAAATCCTTCCTTTATAAGTATGGATTATAGTAAATTGCAATTCAATTTCTAAAGCAGTTAGGAACTTAGCAAGCTAAAGGAGTTTGAAAGTGCTGAGGGAATGGTTGGCTGCATTTTGGGCTGAGGTGAAAATCAGACATTTTTCTCTGCAGTGACAGTTACTGATAAGTAACTGATTCTGGAAGGAGAATGTTATTCACCTATAGCAGGATTTTTTTTTAATATTTTTATCTACACAAAGGGTGTATTTTCGAATGCAAGAGAACAGAAAATAGTTAAAGCAAATTATTAGAGCAGAAAGTATTTTATGTATTCAGAGGGTCTCTGAAAAGCAAACTACATACTGAAACTATGCAACACATATGTATTTAAAGTTTCTAAATGCAAAACTGAGGATCCTATAATTCTATCAACAAAAGAATCTCTAGTGAACAGGATGGGAGAGAACATATAAAATGGATGTATATTGGAAAACTTCCTCTCTTGAATATTTAATAGATACATTAAAGTCTTTCAGGGGAAGAAAAAAAAGAGAATTTTGCAGCAATTTTGTATTTGAGATGGAGAAATGATCCCAAGTTTTGAAATAAAATGCTAGTTTTCATTAATATCTTTTTAAGTATTGCTGTCAGTTCCAATGGTTTGCTCGTGGATTATACTTCATGTGTTCTAAAGTTAAAATTAGTTTGAAATAGAGAATGACAGCAGATGGCAATAGGTTGCAGACAGTTTTGCCATTAACTATGAGAGTATAATAAAACATTATTCCACAAAGCAAAAAAGAAGTAATATTCTATCCCCTCTGCACTTATTAATATTTTTTTTTTCTCTAGTCACTGCAAATTTAGGAAAGCTGTTATCTCAGTCTCTAAATTTTTCCTTTTGCTCAGCTTCTTTGCCTGCATTTTGTAATCTGTGATAACATGCCCCTAATATACCATGTAAAATATGGGTATGTAAGTCAAATATTTTATAATTTAATGCCACGAGTATGTGTATGAAATTATTTCTTTTTTTCTGGATCCTTGTGTATCTTTTCTGGCACTCTGATGTTTAACTGCAGAAATACATTTTACTGACAATTTTGTGGCTCTGTTTACTGTGTTTTCACTCCTAGATAATTTCTGTCTTTCCTGCAAAATATACACATCTAATATGTGTTGTCTCTGATTCCTTTTAACCTCTGCAGTTCTAACCTCACACTTGCATATTCATATAGAGCTAAAATCAGAGAGTCAGTGCACTGTTCCAGGATACAGAATCAAGGCACTGATAACACTTATGTAGCACAAATACAGTATTTAATGGTAAAAATATTACTGTTAAATGGTGAGATGACATTAATCCTGCACAGAACGAATAGGTACCCGAATAATTTACTTGCAGGCTGGGGCTGTACAGTTAAACATTTTATCTAGGTGAAACACCATATTGTTTTAGGTTAGAGCTGTAGGCATTTACATTATTTTCTGGCCTATCCAGACTACACTATTTAATTTGCAGACCCATGCATCCTGTTGCTCACACTTTCCTTCTTTCACTTTGCTTATAAACATGGTGACCATTTCATGGGTTCTCTCAGGCAAAGCAATGGAAGAAGAGGAGAAATCCCAGTTTACACATCAGGAGTGTAGAGCAAAGGAAAGAAAATGTTTGAGAAGATGCTTTTGTGTTTTCAAAATAAAGGATATATTTCAACATGCAAGCCTGACATGTTAGGAAAGAAGAGGAGGGTGCTATTTCTCTGTTTTGGGTTGAGACTTTGACCCAATACCCTCCTTCCCACTGAGCTACAAAAGGCCTATTCTTCTGGCCAGAGATGGTAAGCTTTCTCTAGATAAGTTGTATCTAAATCTTGTCAGTGCTTTTCTTTGGCTTTCTGCAAAGGTCTCTGTGAAGCAACTGAACCAATATTTATAACAGAAGTACAAAGAATGACCCTGAGGCCACTCTGTAGCCACAGAAGATCTCCCGTGTCTCAATCCACAAGTATGCAACAGACTCTTCTGCATTTCACATCGACTCAGATTTTCAGCCTCACATTTTCTGATGTGAAAATACTGACACAGCAGAAATGTTACTCCCATTCATTAATCCCCAAACTGGATGCATTTTTTTTTGTTTTCTTCTTGTTAATTTATTTCATTATCATTTAAATTTTGATTTCCTCTATCTCCTTTTTTTTTCTTGTTGCTGCTTCCTTTTTTTTTTTTCTCACATATGTCTTTCTCTATTTGTTTTCTCTCTCTCTTGCTTTCCCAGTCTCTCAGCTGCTCTCTTTTCCTTTGCAGACTTCCTTTAAGGAATTCCTTAGTATATTTTTGCTGTAAGTCATTTTATCACCTTTATCTCACAGTCTGTGTTCAACCGACAGTCCTCTATCACTTCCCCCTGAACTTTACCTTCCAGAGCTACTGTCTGTGTTGCCAAAAAGTACTGCCAATTTAGCAGTTCATGTAACTGTAATTTGCACCACACAGTCATTGGAAGCCACAGAGAGTTCTCTATTGTCCAGTACAAATACTTTGGCTTGCTTCATTGTTAGGATAATTTGGGCTGCTTCCTTGGCAATCCAGGCTTTATATTTCCAAACTCTGACACTGTTGCAGGAAACAAGCTCCTAGAAAGTAGCATGAATATAGCAGCTTCGGTGCCCTGCACTGCACACTGCTTTAATACATATAAAAATAATTTCTCTGAATCATTATATAGGTCCCTGTCCTGAATCACTTGTGTTAATGGATTGCTCTCCATGAGTTTCAAGCCCTGGTGTGGCTGTACTCCACCCTTAAAAACCACAGGGAATCGTATGGGGTGATAGAAAAACAGTCATCAAATTGACCTCTATGCAGTCTTAGGAGAATGTTCCCCTAGTCAGGAGGTAGAGGCAAGGACTCCACAGATGTGTTGGACATCAGAAAGAAGCGCAGATAGATAAATCTGCGGAATGAGGAGAAAGCTAGCAAAGATATAGCACAACACAGAGGATAAATCTGCACAATCTCAGGCTTTTCTTATCTTAGATAGCCTGGCACTGATTCATATCAGATAACATTGGTGAAGATACCATAAAATAAAGTCCTGCATAAAACTTTAGGAACCTCACAGTAAAATGTCTAGTTCCTGGAATGCCTGAAATATGTGGGAAGAAAGAAAGCTAGATAAAGGCATCAGAGAAACCTTCAATCTCATCTTGATCATCATATTACATTTTGAGCCAATTTTGTACCTGCTAATGTAGTAGATGGGGGATTGGCTGAGTAACTGATACTAATTATGGGGAAATGGAAAGAGGTTCAGCTTAGTTTCACCTCTCCAAACAACCTGTTGATTGGAATAAATTACTCCTGTTGCTACTTGTGTCTAGAGCTGTCTTATAATAAACACTGCCAAATGACATGGACAATAAAACATGGGATATTTTTTCTAATATGAAAGTAAGGGTGCATTGTTCAGACACAGAGTCCACTGTGCTGATGGCAACTTCTATGATGGGAAGCAGTTATATAAAGTGATGTAGCCCTGACCAAAGCTCTTAGCCTCTAAAATAAGTCTCTAGCATTTTTTACCCTTGATGCAAGCCTCATTTGTCAGGCCAAGCTGTGGGCAGCTTTGCTCCTTCCAGATGTATCCCTAAAGTTTCCATAGATAGCTGCCCTATATTTTAAGCGGTCTCACACTATAAAGATGATTCAGCTCCCAGACTGCTCAGGTCAAACTGAGACATCTGTGGAACTTAGATAAATTCAGGCAGTTCCTGCATTGTGTGTCTGCTTTAAGGAAGGTCTGAGCCTGCCTACTTAGATATACAGCAGGAATTATTAGTTCAGGGCAGGTAATGTTGCATTGCAATATAGCTTTAGGACAAGAGGTGAGTGCTGTGTCTCCTGAATAACCACAGAAGTGCTAACACACAGCTATCTGTCTCTGATGATTGAGAAGGCCCCAGAATGGGGCAAAGGAAGTGCACTGGGATGAACAGATTGCAGCTATACTCCCATCATTTATTACAAGTCAAGAGTCTGAATTCATGTCTTCTTTCTTATTTAGAAAATGGAATTGTATGTCACTGGGAGTATTCATTTTAGGATCCAACCATGAACAGCTATGTAGATAAGGTCATGTCAATTATCTCATCAGTTTAATAATTAGAGTCAGGATTTAATTTGTTCTTGTTTGTAGTTAGGCTTTTCTTTTTGTGAGTTTCAGACATGATCAGAAAATGGAAAACATATTTCAGAAATATTTTTTCAAGATGTTTTCTTCATTTTTTTCATGAAATTCCATCTTGATCCAGATTTTCCAAGTAAACACAAGAAATTATCAGGCCAAATTAATCCCAGGTGTATCTTATCTTATCCTCTTGCACTGAAGTATTGTGATGAGCCAAGGATTTCAGGATGTTGGAAGTGTTTTTGGAGTTACTAAATTACAGTCACTATAGTGATATTTTTGCCATATGTTAAATAAGCAAGAAGGCAAAACACACTTGGAGAATTCTCCTCTAACAAAAGTAAATATTCAAAGGAACAATTCTGGCTCCTATGCATCAAGATGTTATTTCTGCAGAGAATAGATTTCCCCCATCAAAATTGCTTCATATTTCTGTGGTACGGCCTGTGGTGAGGCTTTACACTTCAATAGGTGTAAAGAAGTTTGTAAGAAATAATGCCTAGAGAAAGGGGCAGATCATGTAAGAAGAATGAGGGAGGAAAAATCACAGCAAGAGGTGAAGAAGAAATATTTTTTTTGCCATGAGGCAAGAAATGATTTCAAGCTAAAGTTCAAAGGTGCTTAAGGTTTCAAATAAAGCCTTGCCACTCGATTTTTTCTTTCCTTTTTCTTGTCTCTGGATTAATTATTGCAATTACTAGTATCATCTGCCTCTTGTGTGCAACAGGATGCATAGTTTACTGCCGTGCTTTGAAAACCAATTGCTTATCATCACTTTTGCATTTTAAATGCCTGGAAAAAAAATGCACAAGTAAAATTGTTTATGCTTGTATTTATTTCACAGGTCAATAATATCATTATAATGTTATAATTATAGGACATACTCTTATGTTAAAAGACATTTCCAACATCCTTGATATTAGCTTTATTTTTAAATATATTTTACAGTGAGGGATCTTTTATTAAGAGCTATTATGTTTTGAAATCTTTTTTTAGAGATCTGTATCTGGTTAACAAATGGGTGTTATTTTCACATTTGTACTTCTTTTATATAATGTGTTTGCTGTTACCTTATGTTCATTTTTTTAACTTGCATTGCATTCATTCCATGGCATAACACAATATTTAGGGAATTTCCTAAAGAAAGCTTGAGGCAGCTCATATTTTTCTGACTGGTTTAGTCCAAGTTCTAAAGATTTTACTCAATGACTACTTGAATTTTTCAGGTTCTAGAAAATAGTTTATTTTCAGAAAAAGCTGGCAGGAAATAGCCAGTCTATCTGTCTTATTTTCTATTTTCCATTTTCTGTTTTTTATTCTCACAATAGAATTGATTAATATTATCACAGAATCATAGAATTATTAGGATTGGCAGGGACCTCTAGGGATCGTCTAGTCCAACCCCCTGTTCCAGCAGGGACACCCAGAGCACGGGGCACAGGGCGGCATCCAGGCAGGTTGGGAAGATCTCCAGAGAAGGAGACTCCACAGCCTCCCTGGGCAGCCTGTGCCAGGGCTCTGGCACCCTCACAGGGAAGTTCCTCTTCACCTGCAGATGTTACCTCCTTTGTTTCAGCTTGCACTCATTACCCCTTGTCCTATCACTGACCACCACTGAGAAAAGCTTGGCTTCTTCCTCCCTACATTCACCTTTCAGGTACTTTTACACGTATCAGTCAGATCCCCTCTCAACTTCTCTTCTCAAATTATAGGTGTAGATGAGCAATAGCTTGCCTGTACAATAAAGAATGAAAGAAGTTACCTGAGCATTGTACTGTTTTCTTCCATTTTCTTCCATTTTATTTTATTATTTTTATTTTTTTTTTATTTTATTTTTTACTCAAAAAGAGAAATTAGATGAGGAGAGAGAGGAAAATTGAAGACTAAATTAAAAAAAAAAGATCATAAGTGGACTAGTGGGCTTGCTCACAACTACTGTAAGAGGAAAAAACATATGGAAATAATAGTTTATATGAATTCAACACCATCTTTTAGGAGTCTCAAGTTTCAATTGCATTCAATTCAATTTTTTTTTTTTTGTTATTGGTTTCTTTCTAAGATAGATAGGTTTATTTTACCACTTCCTTTTGCCTCATGACACATGCTTCCTGTAAAGAAGGAAGGAAGGGAGGGAGAGCAGGAGTAAAGACTTGCATTTTCATATATGCTAGTGCAAAGGAGAAGGAATGTCAGAACAGTCATTGCAGTTGTGCTGCTATAAGCAGTTTTACACTCATGATCAGGTCAGAAAGTATCTGTCCTGAAAAATGTGCAGGTGGATTGAGGAAACAAAATCTTCATCAGCTTTTTTCTTAGACCCAGTAAACTTTCTGACCAGATCCAGCTAAGGCTAAGGTATACTTACACTCATGGAGGAGATGCAAGACAACTACTACAACTATTTCTCAAGCAAACTCTTTCCTAGCCTTCTATTAAGATCAGATTTATGTTGTTTTAAACAACTATTGCAATTTAAGCTTATTTAAGCTTATTGTAAATTGAATTGTTTTTATGTTGTTTGATTTTGAGCAGAGTACAGCAGTGAATGTGGTTGGTTTGGCATACTGGTTGGTTTGGCACCATTTAAGCTGCACTAACTTTTCAAACTATATTTCCTATTAATGTACAAAACGGGGTTTTAAAAGATGGTTGAAAAGACACAGACTTGAATCTTACAGTATAAATTACTCTTCAAATGCCTAGGTCTTTATCTTTAGGAACAAGCTCCTTAGATATTTCCAGCTTCTGTAAGTGCTGAAAATGCCAGTGAATAGATTTGCTAGTAGTACACCTTGTCTCCAAATTGGAGATGCAGATTCACACAGAGTTATAGTAAAATAAATACTATTTTATGATATCTAAAGTCTCATTCACTTACGGTTAGCAGAAATGAGAGAATACATATTTATTGAGATCATACTTATCAAGATCCAGGCTCCTGTTGCAAAAGCAGGGTAGGATCCTTGTCTAAACATCTTACAGTTTCAATGCTAATTGATAGGCAGTAAATGAGTATATAAGATCATAGAAGCAAATAAGAGAAAGAAGATTAAAAAAAAAATCCTAGTTTGCTTCTCTAACTCTTGCCTTGAGGGTTCTTTAACAGAGATGTTTATCCCACTTTCATGCTGCTAGAATTAAATATAGCTTGCTATTACTTGTAGACAAAACATCCGTCACAGGCAAATCTGAATCCTTGTTTCCTTTTGGGAGGAAATTTCCTCCCCTAATAAGACTCCCTTAGCCAATCTCAGCCCTTGGAAAGCCTCTGAACCTGACACATGGGTTAGGAGATGCTACCCCCATCTTTCTGCAGTGCAAACTATGTCTGCAGTGTTAGCTGAGTGTGTGCTAATTTGTTTCATTAAATACTGTCACTGTGCTTATGTTTTCATTGAACTGAAAATATGTACAGCTTAGCCATACCAGAATCCTTTTGACTGGATCTGAGAAGACTGAATATTATTCAGAAAACTTGAAAAAATAGGTTCAGTCTCACTGCCAGTAGCTTTGGATTTTGAGATGCCTTTTGCAAAGTGATGATCATGTTTCAGAGTAATCATAAACTAAAAAATTACCAAGGCAAGCTCACCAAAACTATCAAGATGATAAACATAAAGGCTTAAAGTACTGTAGCTATAAATCTTAACAAGCATGTTAATTCAACCAGGTGCTGACTTCAACCAGGACTGAAAAGCATTAATAGGTTTTAAAGCTTTTAAAACTATTATATGCATCTTAAAATCCTGGCACACCTTAATTTAATAGTTGCAATGCCACTAAAATAAATCACAAATAAGCATTCCAAGAGAAACTTACTGAACAGTCACTGTTAGCAATCAGAAATTATCTACACTTCCGAGATGGTAGTCATTTAGTCCCAGTTAGAGGTTGTCCAAATCCAACTGGAGCAGATTATGTGATTTTTACAAATGTTTTTAAAATTCCCACCTAATTTTGACATAGATCATCTTCTTGGCATTATTACTTAGCTTCTTATTTACCAAAGTGGAGAATCCATCTCCTAAATTGACTGGCTGTTTTATACCTATTTTATTTTTCCCAGAGGTCACCAGGGGTTTGCACAGATTGAGTCAGACAGATACAAACTCTCCACACAGCCCCTGAGATGAGCAGATAAGAGAGAGTTCATAGACCAGAATGCCTGAACAAACACAACTTGAGAAAAAAGGTACAGGAAAATCTTTTGCCCATCACTGTCTCCCTGCTTGGTTAACAATGTATCTGTGGAAAAAAAACCATAGCTTGACTTGTTTAGGTGAGCATGATTTACAATAATTTTCCATAATGTGGAACACCTCCTACATAAGTTCAGGATAGGAGCAAATCAGGCAGGCCTCCACAGGTTGCAGTCATTGAATAGTAGCTCTTGTAGAGTGAATGGTGATATATTTATACGTATGCCAAGGGCCCCACTCCAAATGTTCTCTGAAGAACTAATATAAGTAAGTATGTTACAGAACTTAAGAAATCTTGCTGATGATGATTATAAATACCATAGGAGAAAGTACTAAACTGACTAAGGGCATGCAGGTTCACTACGGAGTAAAAAGGGGCTAGACAATCCATTCTCCCTCTAACAAGAGTGGCACCTGTGCCTACATCATGTGATATGATCACAATCTATCTCACACAATCTGCCTCATACAAGCAAGGCAGCCTGTTGCCTTGATCAGATTTGTAACAGTATTAAATACTCTCATCAACTCTTTTTCTAAAAGAGACCTAAAAGAAGCTGTGGCCTTCCCCATCACTTCTCCCTACTAAAAAGGGGGAGAAAAAAGAAAAACTCTAAAAAAAGAAAAAAAAAATAAAAAGTTAAAAGGAAAAAAGAAGAAAAAAAAAAGTAAAGTCACTTCAGGAATCAGAACTAGCTTTCCTCACAGTCTCTCCCTTCTCGGTATTCTGTTCACAGTTCCCACCTTTGATTCTAGGATCCCAACAAATGTATAGCTGAGCCAGTTCAGACACAATTGCCCCTTGAGAACTGGAATTGTTCTCATGAGCTTTGGATAGTTCACTAATTCCTACTGAGAATAACATTGCTTACCCTTTCTTTTCAGTCTATTTATGCTCCCACTTTTAGACAATATTCTATTCTGTAGCCCTCCCAAAGACAAATGCCCTGCAAGATCTGCACAATATGCTTCTGAACTTTCTGTTCCAGTTTTCATCTCTTTTTCAGCCATGAGAACATCTCTGCAGAGTCACTCCTCTCCTCGGTTTGTTTAGTTAAGGGTCTCTGTGTCACCAGGTTAAAGAAGGTAAAGGAGAGGATTTAAAAGATTCTTCAAATGCTGCCATCTCACATCTTACTCTAAAATGTTTCCCTGAATGACTTGCAAAGACCATTATGTGAGAGAAGGTAGAAAGAACAATAAAATAAGTACAGTATGGCAAGATGATTTCAGTTCATTTCTGTATTTTATCTATGACATTTTTCCCACTTAGCACCATTTTATAGTAAAACTCTTTATCATATACACCAACACAAGAGTAAAAGAATGATTTATTGATCTACATTGATGAAATATATGGTGCTATTTTTTATGAACAGATTATTTGTTAAATCCTTTTTATATCTGTCATGTAAGGTAAGTATATCTGCTTCTGCATTTTGTCTTAGACTCAAAGTATGGAAGGAGCATTTACCAGAAAAAAAAAGGACTAGATTTTCACTAGAACTTTCTCCTCCCCATTGACCATTCATTTCTGTAGAACTGTTGTTAGGGGGTTGCATTACTACATTTCATATTACACTGTGAGTCCAAAAGCAAGAACACATTAGCCTGATAAGCTTGGGTATAGTTTCTTGAATCAATACTACTTCTTTAGTAGAGACATAGTAGTAGACAATTGCATAATGAAGCTGTCTGTCTTTATTTACACAATGTATTTTTGTATTCACTAGGCCAGAAAGAATAGTTCTGTGTAGCAGCTGTCATTGTATTTTTTGCTTATCTCTGTCCTGTCTGCCAATGTTATAATTCACCAGCTGACACCCGCTTTGGCAGAGCCCAAGAGCAGTTATTCAGTGCCAGAGCAACAACAGTGCTCTGAACTATGACACAATTCATCTTAGTTCTAGTTAGCAAGAGGGGATTCTTTTGGCTTTTTCACTAGTTTGTTGATACACTTCACGGCCATGGGGGTGCAGTGAAAATGAGTTCTGTGAAACAGTTACAGCTCTGTTACAGGCCATGGCAAACGGCCTGAGGGAAAGAAGACAAGGCCAATTGTGAGGAGTGATGGCAAGTGGCTAGAGACGCAGAGAAAAGACATTCTGGATTGTCTTATTTTGAAGAATTGGGAGGGTGCAAGGTCAGTCTGAGCGGGAGAAGTGTTCAGGCCACTCTGTCATGAAACTTAAAGCTTAAAGTTTGGCATTTCTGACCATGACTTTATCTATCTCAGAGGTTTTACTTGGACAAGCAGAATATCACTGGCTTTAATGGGAGTAATGGGAGCTGGCTGCATTGGCAGTAAATTAGGCAAGGGAAAAAGGCACCAAGTAAAGATTCATACTCCTAAAAGTCAAACGTGAGGATCTTATGCTTTTTTCTCCATTTTGCACAAACTTTTCCATAAGTATTCTTCCAAAAATTGTAATTTTATTCACTTTTTTAGAAAACAAAAATAGATAATTACATAGTTGATAGCAATCTGATAAAAAAAATCTTTTACTTTGGTATTTATGCATGGGGTTGCCTGCATGAGAAAGTTGCACTTCAACATGTATATAACTACAGAGGATGCTTATTTCAATTTATGAGCTCTACTTATTAGTTAACTGATATCTGACTGCTAAATACAAGGCAGAAACTGAAACAGTTGTTTCAGACCAACCTATAATTCACAGTTTAAGTTAGTATTTTCTACTTCGTGAGACAAACTGTTTTTATTGAGGAAATCTGTAGAAGCTCATGCTTTCATCCCTATGAGTCCTGTATTCAATTGTTATGGTGACCAAGGAAACAATGATTACCTTTATTGACTATTCTAAATCTCATCTGTGAACTCAGAATAGGAAAAGAAAGAAAAAAAAAGAGATTCGTTTTCTTCAGAGAAAATAAATTTCCCTTTCATCAGTGAAAAACAGGAGAAGATAGAGGAGAAGAAGGAAGAAGAAAGAAGAAGTAAAAGAAATGAGACAGAGAAAGAAAGACAGAGAAGGAAGGAAGGAAGGAAGGAAGGAAGGAAGGAAGGAAGGAAGGAAGGAAGGAAGGAAGGAAGGAAGGAAGGAAGATCAATTAATTAAACTTTGAACACGAGCAATTTAGCAGAGTTGCCCAAGGCCTAGAGGCACCTCTAGTACAGCACAAGCCTGTTCACACAAAAGTGTGATGCTGGGAAAGTATTCTAGAGGGAAGTTAATGGAGTAGGATGTGATCACTCTGGAAAGCTTCCATTGTACTGCATCCTGAAGGGCTATCACTGCCAAGAACACAGCAACATCCAGGTCTCCAAGCAAGCACATCGTTTAGAAAGGAAAAGAGCAGAAATGTCAAAGAAGGAAGGACATGGGGCCACAAGGACAGGAAGAAGTGGATGTGAAAGATCTGTCTTCTGCCTTTCATGCACATGCTTCTTGAATGACAATGTTGGCTCAGCTCCTCAGAAAAAAAAAATGAGTCCTCCCATGCATAGAAAACTGTTAGATGACAACTTACCTGTAAATAAGAGGAATGTTTGCTTTTACATGTGAGTCAGCTTTTTCAAAAAGCAGGTTTTTGGGGAAAAGGTCAGAGAAGAATAACCCAGAATTAATAATCTCAGTGGCAGGAGAATCACAGAATAGTTAAGAAGGGACCTCTAGAATCATCCGGTCCAATCCCTCTGCTCTAGCACAGACACCTAGAGCACAGGGCACAGGGCGGCATCCAGGTGGGTGTGAACACCTCCAGAGAAGGAGACTCCACAGGCTCCCTGGGCAACATGTGCCAGGGCTCTGGCACCCTCACAGTGAAGAAGTTCCTCCTCTCATGGGGATGGAACTGCCTGGGTTTCAACTTGCACCCATTACCCCTTGTCCTGTCACCGGCCACTACTGAGAAGAGCCAATTCCCTTCCTCCCTAAATTCCTCCTTCAGCTACTTATTCACATTAATCAGATCTCCTCTCAGTCTTCTCCAAACTGAAAAGGCCGAACTGACTCAGTCTTTCCTCATATGATAGATGATCCAGTCCCTTAAACATCTTGATTGCTCTCCGCTGGACCCTCTCTAGAAGCTCCACATCCCTCTTATACTGCGGGGCCCAGAACTGCACACAGTGCTCTAGCTGCGGCCTCACCAGAGCTGAGTAGAGGGGCAGAATCACCTCCCTCGACCTGCTGGCAACGCTCCTCCTGATGCAGGC
>JAUBOD010000207.1:379794-406727 GCA_032353885.1 Nothura maculosa | reverse complement strand
AGGACCCTACACTTGTCCTTATTGAACCTCATGAGGTTCCTCTCTGCCCAACTCTCCAGCCTGTCCAGGTTCCTCTGAATGGCAGCACAGCGCTCCGTAATGTCGGCCACTCCACCCACTTAGGTATCATCCGCAGACTTGCTCAGGGTGCACTCTGTGCCCTCATCCAAAGGGAACAAAGAAACTTTAGAGGATAAAATGAATATAAACCTCAGAAATGTGCTATGGCTATAGTGGTCAGCATGTTTTTTTCTGTGCAATGTACTTTTTAGAGAATATGCACTAAAACTTGGGTATTAAATTCCTTGAATTTGTCATATCATTTAAATACTGCAAACCATCTTCAGTCCATCTTTCTCTTTCTCAGGACATCTCTTGAATTGTTCAGCCTGAGCACCAAGGTTAAATGAAACCAAAGCAGTTCTATTACCTGGTGGCAGCAAAGGGGAAAATTCCATAAGGATTTTAGTGGTTGATGCACATTGTTTACATTTTAGGACATGTCCTGGTTCACTGTTTCTTTCAGGGTGCCTTTTTCCTTAGGCTTTTGATATTGACTTTTCTTGACTTCTTCTGGCATTTCTGCCATGAAAGTAGAAAATACCAGAAGTTACTCAAGATTTCCACTTCTGATCAGTGCCAGGTCTATTCTCCAGGTCTAATGGCAATGTTGCTCATAGAATGATGCATGGAACATAGTTTTCACTGAAAACTTATGAGAGGAACAATTACAAGACACTTGCACTCAAAATAATACAGAACAAAATATAAGTCTCAAAACAAAAGGAAAAATAAAATAACTGCGTTAAAAATCACTGCATTAAAAATGAATATATATTCCTTCTTTTCATTCCATTTACCCTTTCTATTCATGCAAATTTAATAAACAAAATAACTAACTCTTTTTCTTTGAAAAAAGAGTAATATTCTTGCTGGAAAACAAGAATCATACCATTTCACCACTTATCAATATATGACCAGGAGTGCTCATCTGATATTGAATTCACACTTTTCAAGTTTATTTAAAAATATTTTCAGCATTAGAGGATTTCATTAAAAATTTAGTCTCAGTTTCCCTACTGTCTAGATATGATTAAAATGTATCTGCACACTTGTTAAATATAGAGAATATTTCTCTTGCTTCTGGTTCCCACCAGATCAAACTGAACAGAACAAAAAAGACTGGAAGACTCTTTTACTTCTTCAACTTGGAGATGCTTCCTAGTAGGAACAGCAAATAAAACAGTTTAATCCCAGAAGAGAGACCTGGAAACCATCAAAAGAACCCGGAGGGAAAAAATAACTGTGGAACAGGAACACTTGAAATAGCGGGTTTCCCTGGCACACACAGCCTTCCCAGTGATTTCCAACATTGTTTCACTCTCTAAAAGGCACAGAGCCCAATGTCTGTAGCAGGCTTTTCTAAAAACTGCTGACTCTCACCATGCCAAGGAGAAAAATTGAAAGAGAGAGAAAAAAATATGCTTCTGGTTTCCACATTATGAGCCAGCTTGTAATATTTAATTATTGAAATGAAACTTTCTGGGACATATGGTAGGGCTTGGTCATATTGAAAGGAAGATGAGGAGCTATGAAGAATGAAACATTATGGTTTCTTTTTTTTTCTTTATTGTTGCCAACAGATAATGACCAGAGAGTCAGTAACTCTAGCAGAGGACGAGTAGTGGAAAAAACAAAGAAAGAAAGAACTGATCAGACTCCATTGGAATGGATTGTAACTATACAGTTTAAAGACTAGTTGGGGAGAGGAATCAGAAAAATTAACATTGGATGCTAGCAGTGAGAAGAACTTCTATACTGGAGCTGAACAAAGATAAATCTTGCAGTTTATAAAAGTGAAGCAAACTCAGATGCCAGACTTTTTCTTTCTTCTCTTCCTATTATTAAAGTGAGCGGAAATAGCTAATAATTAGTATGCAAGAGCCATGGCCTACTGTGCTTGGGGAACTGTACAGAGCTGAGGCATATACTCTGGGAGGGGATGAAATAGTCAAATGCAAAACAAAGGACACAATGAAAAACAAAAGACGTAGTAAAAGGGTTGCTTGAACAGACTTCTTGCTGTATCTGATTTCCCTTAGACTCTTAGAAAGAGACTTTGGCACTAAGCAGAGACCTGAACAAGGGCTGGTATATGAGCTACACAACCTCAGACTCACAGACATTGTGACTCAGAGACACCATGGAGTCATAATTCAGCCCAACTGAGTAAATTCTTACTTTTTTGAGTACTAATTTGCTGCTAGATTATAATAGCAGAGAATTGCTGTTTAGCTCTGCGGTAGTCCAGTTGTTCAGCCAAACAAACTGCACTATCAGGCAACTGCTTTGGTGAAAATCAAAGTACCAGGCACTCCCTTTTGACCTGCTCTGAAGAGTGAATATGCAGGTGACTAATTATCCTTATTTCCAGAACTAAAAGCATCACAAAAGTAATGTATATAAAAAAAGTTTACTATGTCATATTTCCTTGCATTTAACCAAAGACTCAGTGAAAATGTTGTCTTTCATGACTTACTTTTGTCTGTTGAGTTAATGAGTTCAAGTAATTCACTATCCAAAGAAGATGATCTCTTGCTACACTCCTAGAACTGATGAGTCAGGAAAATTCATATGGACTTATTCTGATGAATCAGGGTTTGTCTGATGAGTTCTTAATGATCTGACAATAAAAAGACCTTTAAGGTATCTCCTTCCCTTATGAGCTATACTTGACTACCGTCCATAGGAAAGTGAACCTTTATAAGTTCATCTAATAGATTTAAGAAGCTTGTAGAATCAAAAAGAATATTGTTTCGAATTCTCTTACTAGTATATTTTGAAAAACATAGGGATATCATAGAGAAGCAATAACAATAACAGGAAAACTTTATGTGGGTTCTTTATAGTACTTTCTCGTGACAACACGGCTATTGAAAATTACTTCTTGAAATATAGAGAAGTAACATACAAAAAGAAATGGACTAGATTCTCAGCAGATTAAAAGCAATGTGATTTGCCTCATCTAGTTGGATATCTGTCTCAGATAATTTAAATAAAGAGTTTATATGCCACACTTCCTCACACTAGTGATTGAGCCTTAGACTCAGAGTTGTCCGTCTGTGTTTACATGGTCCATCATTGAGATGATCTTGTGTGTAGATGGACTGACATAGTTGTATGTTTTCTCTAGGCAAGGTGTCTAGACAATGTGCTAACATAGCCTTCAACTGTAGACCATTGAACAGCTACTCATTTATAGACAGCATATGTGAGAATAATCTTTGATTTGAGTGTAGAATAAAATTTAAGATGTGCGTATCTGTAGCAAGATGTCTAACTGTTCTTTTAGCATAAGCATACAAGAAGATATCCTCTCCTATGGAAGCAGTTGTTATGCAGTCGTATGCTGCTCAGTCCTGTTCCATGCTTAATCATTGATGTGTTTCAGCTGCTCTGCATGATTGACATATCTGTGATTTCCTTTCTCTTCCCTAGGGAAGAAAGCTAATTAACGGCTATTTTGTTTTTAGAGTGTGAGCTTATACTAAGTAGAGAAGATAAGGCAAGAAACAGGCTTTTAAATGCAGGTTTCAAAAGCCCTAATTTCCCCATGCGGTACATTCTAGTCTCTCTAGCTTCCTGCACAAGTAGGTTTCCCCATCACTTTTACTATTCTAGAAAAGTGAAAATTAGCATCTTAGAATTTCAGTCAATTCTGATATGCATTGGACGTCCTGAATACCTAAAAAATAACGATGTAGACTTTGAACTTCTTTGAAGTCTCTATAAAGAACAGAGGACGCAACTGATACTACTTTTGGTTCTTAGGAGATATGTGCAGTGCTCTGTACTACTTAGCATTACTGACAGGATGACAGCTTCATTCCCATGTCTGCCTTGTTTAGATGAGAAGAGAAATGTTAAAGATAGTTGGAAATTAGGTCATCATTCATGGTACTACACGTGATACAAAGTATTAGTTATATGTGAGTCTTACAATCACAGAATCTAGGTTGGAAAGGACCTTTAGAGGTCATCTAGTCCAATTTCCATGCACACACAGGGTCACCTACAGCATGGGGCATAAGGCTGTGTCCAAGTGGGTTTGAAAGATTTCCAGAGAAGGAGAATCCACGACCTCTCTTGGCAACCTGTTCAAGTGCTCAATCATCCTCACTGCCAAGAATTTTTTCCTGAAGTTCCTGCAGAACTTTTGATGCTTCAACTATCGGCAATTTGTGGCTTCTTGTCCTGTCCCCAGTCACCACTGAAAAGATGCCAACCCCATCCTCCTCACTCCCTCTCTTAAGGTATTTATATACACTAATTAAATCTCCTCTCAGTCTTCTCTTCTTCAGGCTGAACAGGCCTAGCTCTGTCAGCCATTCCTCACACAGTACATGTTTCAGGCCCCTTATCATGCTTGTAGTCCTGGACTCTTTCCAGCAGTTCCACATCTCTGTAGTACGGGGGAGCCCAGAACTGGACACAGCACAGCACAGTGGCCTTAGCAGGACTTCATAGATGGGGATGATAACCTCTCTTGACCTGCTGGAAATGCTTTTCTTAATGCACCCCAGGATCCCATTGGCCTTATTGATCACAAGGGCTTACTGCTGCCTCATGGTCATCTTGGCATCCTGCTGCTCTCCATAAGTTCAGTACCCAGATTTCACTAATATCTGGGGTGATTCCTCCCAAGGTGGAGGACCTTGGGCTTGCCCTTTTGGAACTTAATGAGGTTTCTCACTGCCCAGTTGTCCAGTTTGTCCAGGTCCTTCTGGATGGCAGCACAGCCCTCTGAGGTATCAGCTAATCCTCCCCGTTTGTTATCTCCAGCAAATTTGCTGAGGTGGGTATTCTTCATCCAGGTCGTTGAAGAAGAAATTGAACAGGACTGAATCGATGTGCACCCACACATGGTGGACATTGCTAACTACAGGCCTCCAGCTAGACTTTATGTCAGTGATCACAGCCCTCTGAGCTCTGCCATCCAGACAGTTCTCAATGCACTTCACTGTCCACTCATCTACCTCACACTTCTGGAACATGCCCAGGAGAATGCTGTGAGGGATGGTGTCAAAACTCTTGCTGAAGTCCAGATGTCATCCACTGCTCTGCCCTCATCTACCCAGCCAGTCATTCCATCATAGGAGGCTATCAGGTTAATTAAGTATTTTTCCCCTTGGTGAATCCATGCTGATTATTCCTGAGCACTTTTTTGTCCTCCTCTTGCTTAGAGACAACAGCCAGGATGAGCTGTTCCATCACTTTTCCAGGGGTGGAGGTGAGGCTGGCTGACCTGTAGTTGCCCGGGTCCACCTTCTTGCCCTTTTGAAGACTGGCTTTCTTCTAGTGCACAGCACCTCCCCTGTTCTCCAGAACCTTTCAAAGATGATGGGAAGTGGGATAAACAGAGTACAAGAGAAAATACATCTAAGACTTAACTGTGGTAATGTGCTGCTTCTAGCCATGGCTCCAAATACTCCCTAGTTCTCGAAAGACATGTGAGATAGTGGATTATTACTGTTGAGAACAACAATGTCAGACTTTCAGCTTCTTCCTCCATTTTCTCTCTGTCTCCACTTGAATCTCCCCTCCTGAAATGGGACCAGCTGCAATTTATTCTATTTAGTGCCAAATACAATAAAATAACAAACATGGTTTAATTATCCTCTCCTAGGTTTACAGGGCTGCAGTCCATGAATGATGTCTCTTTGGACCAGTCTCGGAACACTGTGCTTACTGGACTTGTCACAACATTTCTATAGACACAAAAGTTTTGAAGACTTGCAAGCAAAGAGAGGATCAACATAAACAACACAGATCTAAGAAGAGTTTCCTAAACTCTTTCATATACTCTTTCAAAAACTCTTTTTGAGGAAAGAGTTTCTTGCCAAACCTGCTTTTCAATCCTCCTACAGAACCCTTCCATAAGATTAAAAAACATATAGGTAAAAATGCCCCAAAACAGGGATTTTAAGTTCTATTTAATACTTTATTAGAACCTTACTCTTCTGCTTTTCTTCCATGTTCTTTAAATGCTTTTGCCATGCAACCAAATGACTCTGTAGTCATAATAAATAGAAAGCTTTGATGAATAGAATGAGTTTGAAAAAAGATCTTGAAGTTCTTGAAAAATTTCCACTTTCTTAGTTATAGACTTTGCTTATATTCTTAGTTACTAGCCTTTGCTTATATATTGCTTATATATTGAAATATTTGTACTGTAAATTAAAGTTCAAAAGTTAGAACATCTGCAAAAACAAATGGAACACTGTTTCCAGCTTTTCTTCTGAATCATTCTTTGATTAGCTTTTCAGTGAAGATCCTCACTGGGAGTAAAAGGAGGTAACTTTCTCTTTCCATCAAGCACTTTATGTTTGGTTATTTACTAGCAGCTGTTCATGTTAAGAATTACAAAGATTCACAGGGATCTGTGAGTGTGTGGTAGGTAATAAATCTGCCAAGGATTATGAAGGTTTGTGTATTTTAACATACTGTGATATGACCTTAATCTCTCTAAGTCTAAAGAAAAAGACGTCTCTTTATAAAAGATCCATTATGTGCATATAGATAATGCTGTTTGCAATTTAATTCTCATGTCAAACCTTATTTTTAGTGACATACTTTTGGCATATAGTACAGAAAGATTGAAAAGAAGATATATCTTAGTTTTTCACATTTAGATAGAACTGTTTTTTTTCAATGTGATAAAACTAACTTACAGTATCTTGAACATCTCTTTCTGAAGCAGAAATTTAGAGATGATAACTAGTGAGAATAAGGTATAATTTTCAAAATTAAAAACATTTGTAATTATTTGACTTAACAAATATTTTAAAAATAGTATTTTCTTGCCTTATTCTTCAAAGGTGTTCAGATACACAGTACTTTATTTTTCTTAGATTTAGAATACATTGATACCTTTATTTCAATAGTAGAGGCTTTATTGCCTTCACATTTGACCAAAAAAGTGAAGCTAAATCCTAAATGCCTTCTGCATAAAGCTAAAGTACGGGGAAAAATTGTCAGGAGGTGGCAGAAGGTGGAGATAAAAAAGTAAAAGAGAGACAATGAAGAATTTCCCCATTATTCATACTGGAAATATATTGTTCTGGTAATTCAAGGCATGAGATATTGATTCTTCTTTTCAAACTAGCTCTATGACAAGTGAATGGTCAAATTCAGTGTGTGGAGCACTACATGACTGAAAGAAGATAGATCCACACTGGATATGATAGCATCTTTGTGTTAAAACTTTTTTATTCCTCTCGCTGTGGAGGAAAACTAATAATGCTCATAGCATCTCTCCTCATTTTCTCTTTTCATCTTTATTTATATCTTGTGATCTCAAGTTAATAAACATCTGTTTCACTTATAAGATTTTGGGATTGCATATTATTGCACTAGATTACTAATCAGAACTTTAGAAAACTGCATTAAAAATGACTTGTTTTTATGTGTTTATTAATATATCCTGTCTACTGAATGACATTGTATATTCCCAAATAAACACAGTCACCTTAATGGTTGAGGTTGGAAGGGACCTCTAGAAATCATCTAGTCCAATGTCCTCCTGCTCCAGCTGACACACCCAGAGGCACAGGGCACAGGGCGGCATCCAGGCAGGTTTTAAAGATCTCTAGAGAAGGAGACTCCACAATCTCTCTAGGCAGCCTGTTCCAGGGCTCTGTTACTCTCACAGGAAAGAAGTTCTTCCTTACTTGGAGATGGAACTTCCTGTGTTTTAATTTATACCCATTATCCCTTGTCCTATCACTGACCACCACCAATAGGAGTTTAGCCCCATCTTCTTTATATTCTCCCCTCAGGTATTTACACATATTGCTATCATCCCCTCTCAATCTTCTATTCTCCAGGCTAAACAGCCTAGCTTGCTTAGTCTTTCCTCATACGATTGATGCTGCAGTCCCTTAGTCATCTTCATTTCTTTAAGCTGGAACCTCACTAGAAGCTCCATGTCCATCTTGTGCTAGGGAGCCCAGAACTGCACACAGTACTCCAGGTGCATGTAAACTTAAAAAAAAAAAATTCTTTTTTCTGTAGTTTGTCATCTGCCAATCTGCCATTTAATATGGTTAATGGACACCCTAATGACTCTATACTAGGCTACCACTTTATTTTTCCATACTATATTTCAAGTATGAATTTCACCACATTTTTGGATAAAAGACTTCTGCTTGGAATTCACAATTGTAATATATTAAAAACTTCCATTTTAAATATGAATATGATTAGACAAAAGCAGGCCAGATCTAGGTACACATTCTTCCAAAAGCTAAATTTCTCCTTCTTGCTTGCTTTTTTTTTCCTCTAAAAGCTTCCTCATAGCACATCATACCACATTTCATTACCCATTGATTACCACTGAGGCTGATTCCATAGTCAAAATCCAATATAATAAGCATTGTTGGTTTTGTGGATCTGTACAAGTCAAAACATCTCCTTTCTGTTTCACCATTTTGAAGCTATAGGGTAAGCAATGGACCTTAGCTGAAAAGGTTCATCATTCCCTCCTGATTATAGTGACTTAATAAGCAGATCTTACCTCTCATGACCTATGACTTGCATCTAGAAGTGCGTGGGTAAATGAGTTCTTATTCTTCCTCAAGCATATTCTCAGGTGAATACTTTGACACAGATGACCCCCTGACCTGCTCTGTAGGTTCATCCTGACCAATTAGACTGTAATTAGCTCTATAAAGTAAATATTCTGAGCTACCCTCAAAAAATGGGTCTGTAAATGTAGTTCTATTTTTTCTTTCTGTTTTTCTTTTTTTAACTTTTGCCTAACAATGTCTAAATATCTTGTGATGATGATGCAATAAGGATAGAAGTGTGATGTTTTCACACCACTGTTTAAACCCCACAGAAGCCTACTTTGAATGCAGAATTTGTAAATAAATGTATGTCTGTTATTCTTTCTCTGGCTGTGAACATTTGTAATTAATGACACTAAATATTCTTTCTTTGGTACCTCTTGCTGAGCTTTTTCTGTTGTGTTCTCCTCATACGACTTTGGAATGTCTCCTAACATTGAGCAGAACTCAGAACTAGGTGTATACTTAGAATGCAGAACATGTACCTAGCAGAATGGAAATAAAAAAAGAAAACTATTTTACTTTAGGTAAATAACAGAATGTTCATTTGGCCAAAGAAAGAGTGTGACCATATTTGTCTGAATTTCAGAGTCCTGAATTAGGTGATACAGTCTCTATCACTGAATGGGAAAGAATAAGGCATTCCTCACAGCACTATCAAAAGCTTAAGCCAGCCTTAGAAAAAAATCAAAGAAAAGGTTCTTTCTGCTTCATGCATCTGTCTCAGGACTACTCAGACATGTTACTGTGAAACTGAAATATAGAATTTGAGTCACTTTCTTAATTCAAAGGGTTTTGTTTTGGTATAAAATGATGGTAATAGCTTTTTTTCATTGTTGCAGTGAAAAACTTGTCTGGAATGTGGAAGACCACATTTCTCCAGATTCTGTGTCCACTAGAAGGCTAAAGGCAATCTTCGGTGGTAGCATTCTCATTTTGAAGCTGAGTGTTATATGCATGCAGGGAAGTAAGGATGCAGATCTCTAAGAATTATAACCTTAGTTAATTTTTATAGGTTTCCAGATTGTTTTGCTTTTTGTGAAAATTGTGGTTAGGTAGCTTCTGTCAAGGAATGATAAGTAATTCTGCAATTTCTTATTCTGAAAGGGAACTGACGTGCAGTAACACATAGACTCCTAGACAACATACAGCCCCTAATGGTGCAGCAGCAGTTGTTAATGTTAGTGCCCTGACTTTTTTTTTTTTCTCTCCAGTGGAGTAAAACAAGCATTAGGAAACAGATGAAAGCAATGAGTTTAAGACCCCTATAACATCATTGTTCTTCATCCACTGGCAGCCAATTTTTTTGTGCTGTTCATTGGTAAGAATTGTTCTTTGACATATAACACCTCTCTCATGCTAGCTTTAGCAGCAGAAGTGTCAGCAGCTTGGAAGACTAATTTATGCTTGTGTGTTAATCCAGAAGAAATTGTAGAGATTCTTTTGGACAGCCTGCAGCCAATTCCTTCACTTGTGGTTCTTTCTGTTGCATAACAATTGACATTACTAACAGATGCCTATTACAGACCAGGAGCTTAATTTTGATTTTATATGCCCTCTTGTAAATCAGAAGGATGGTATTGTGACATTTAATTCATCCAGCTACCACATTGTTGTTGTATTATTACTTACATTTCTATTCCAGTAATCTTAGAAGAATCAAGGAGATCTGAGTTCTCCTAAACTAAGTCCTCTTCAGAGCTACATTCTGCTGAAACAATATGTAGTTTAAGCACTTGCCTCCCGAGGGACACTAGAAAGTTGAAATGAATTAACTCAATATGTAAAATTAAACTACGCTTGTTAAAATATATCAAACCCTGCAGGTTTCCCTTTAGGAATAAAGTGATTTTGTTCACTATCATTTAAATCCTGGAGGAGTTAATTACAACTTCCCTGCATGTTCCTCTTGCAGATTTCAATATGTAGGTAAATGAAGGTGACTGCATTCAGATGTAACCCACCAAAACACAAAGAATTCAATGCCTTTTTAAGCTCTGAAACTGCAAGATCTGAACTTATAAAGATATGTAGAAAGACTGGGACAAGAGCATGATAATTCAGAAATGGATCTTTCTGCCCTTCATACGTAATGCTTAAGGAGTTGAGTCTCTGGTTAATTTTCTGGAGCTTTTGTGCAAGTATATCACCTTTAGCCAAATCAGGTAAGTCCATACTGAAGGAATATAGGACTGTGAGAACCCCTTATTAGTTCTGAATGGCAAGACAACCTCCGTGGAGCTGCGACAGTCCTGCATGCAACTGCTGAGCATCTCTCCATGCCAGCCAAATAGCCACAGTGTGCATGGAGCATGAGCAATTCCAAAATTGTTGGAATGAAATAGACTTGCATAAACAACAACCTGTATGCAGATAATTACGTTTCCCTCTCTCACTATACACTTCACATCATACAATGAATCCAGCACATCTCAACTGTTAGACTAACATTTGGACCTGCAGTCCAAAAGGAGACCTGCAGTCTCCATTTCTGTCTAGATTTGGAGAATGAAGTATGAGAGGCTTAAGCACGTTTATCATGAAAATGGCCACATTTCTGCATAGCTAAAATCCTCATTGGTGGTGAAGTTGCATCTATTCCTGTTACATTGCTTTGGAATAAGAGTTCCTGAGCAAGGAAAACAATCTCCAGTGTATCATGATATCCTTACAGATTCCTCTCTAGACTCTTAAATATTTAATTGTTCACACTGGTGAAAATAGGACTACTAGCTGTCTACATTTGTATGTCAAATTATGCATACAATTGCCATGAGTGTGATGATAGCTATTTGAAAAAATAAGTATAGTCAGGTAACCAGCGTTCTTGAAGATGACACTTTTATGAGAAACTGTAATAAGCAGGCATTCAAAACTAGTTGAAACTAACATAAAAAGGAAGGTATTGACAGGTACAATATACGGAAGAGATGCAAAGAACCTGAAGAAAAGCTCACAGAATTCAGTTAGTCTTTTGATTCACTTCAGTAGTATTTGGAAGAGTCCTCAAAATACATGTCGACCCAGATAACTATAGCTATATCTTTCTTTCTGGTGGTGGTGGGGGGGAAGTGTAAGAGGACTGAAAGTTTTCAAAGCTACAGGAAATCTTACACTGATACAAGAGTGTTGTTCAGAGAATTTTATCATTAAGGTAAGGTTCCGAATCTGAAAATCTATGAATTTGGCTATATTCTCATACCTTGAAACCATACCTCCACCAAAAATAAAGACAGAAGTATAGGTTTTATTTTATTTTTTTAAATGTATTAAAGATCATAGAATTGTCTTCTACCTCTAAAAATCTAGTAAAACATATGCATATGAAAAAAGCAAATCATAAATAAGGCATTGTTACTGAGTTAGGTATTGCTTTGGACTGAAGTTGTCATTCTACATGATATTCTAAGAAAACTGAGTTGCAGCATGATATTTTATGATGCCTCGAGTTAAGAACCTCGTCAAAGATAAGAACACATAAAGACTTTCAGAATAGAAAGGAATGCCCTAAATGGAGGTACTTTTCCAAAGAAAAAATGTTAATGTGTTTAATATTAATTACAGAAAAAAATCCTTATCAGCATTTAACATTTTAGGAAATAATATGTATGTTTTTATTTTATCTGGGAGTTTTTTAATCTTATATTTGGGAAAAGAAAGAAATGAGGAAGATTCTGCCTACTTCACTGAATCAAAGCTAATATGTGGTCATCTGCAAGCAACTAATAAAAATAAATGAATACATTTGTTTATTTAGTTGAATATTCTCTCTCACACTAACCTAGGGCCTAAATTAATTCTTAACTATCCTTTTTTTTCTTTTTCAAAGCTTCAATTTATTGTATAGGTCAAAGATTAAAAGTAATCTTACACTAATTTCGGTGCTCTGTAATTTTAGATCTTATACTACATATGTTTTGGGACCCTAATTTCAAAATACTCATGCTTTACAACTGTAGTGAATAATTATGGGAAAACATGTGCACTGTGGTGTAATAGGCCTGTTAAATTAAGATGGAAAAATTAGAGACTATCCTAGCAAAGAAAAATGTTGGGTTTTGCATTAGATCTGCAATCATATATTCAAATAATTCTCAACTTCAATTGTATGTATTTAAAAAAAATCTTTTTTGAAAATCTAAATCTTTTTGAATCTCTGAAGAGCCAAAGATCTTCCCTTTTAAAACTGGAGAGGAACCCAGGAGACAGACAAAAGGCATGGAAAACCTTAAATATTAAACAAAAAGGAGTTTCAAACTATAAGAAGTGCTTACCTGGACAAAGACAATTTAACATAATTCTCCAATGGCAAATCATTGTCTTTCAATGGAAAATCATTGCTTATGGCCTAGGCAATGAACACTATATTGCTGTGTACAGTAACAACTCTTTTAAATAATCAGATGTGCATTCTTACATGCATGAACATAATTTTCTTTGATATCTCTTTTCCATAAGCTTTGGGAAATTAAACAATTAGTTCATTAAGGTGTCACTAAAAACAGTGACTGTCATCTCCAATTTTAACACCCAGAAGAAATTCTAATTCAATCTATCAACATGCCAATATTGCAAGGGGGATACAAGGCAAGAAGTCAGTGGTAGTTATATACTGGAAGTGCACAGATGAACTGGTTTTGTGCTCAAATGTCAAGTTATGTACTTGAAAAGCAAAAATATGATTTGCATACATTTATGCTCAGCTCATAGAGATAACACGACTGGGTTCAACCAGTCATTTGAAATATCTGGTAAAAGTATGTGGGAGGGGAAAGAAAAAGCACACTTTTCTGACTTTTTTCTCTTCCATAGACTTCAAGAAGTGAAATTTAAAAGCTGAAGTAATATATGACATACACAGATATCAGTTATGGTTAGTCATTTAGGATGCAGAAAACAGACACTACAACTTTTGCAGCCTAGTCCTAAAGGTGAAGGTTAGGTTTAAGTAGGAGAAAAAGGACAATTACAAATGCACCACAATAAAAATTAAATACTTAAATCTTGGATTCATCAAAGCTCTTAATCTCATACATAATCTCATGGAATTTATCAGTTAAGCACATAGTTAATTTTTTTGCTGAACCAGATCTACAGAGCACAATAGCAAAAATATGGAGAACATGAAAGAGGCACTGTGATTTTTTATTTGTTTATTTTTCATTTTTGTTTAATTTAGAAAACATGATTCATTTTTTAGCACTGTAGTTAAAAGATTTCTTGTCCTTGTCCTGTGTTTTCAGCACTACTGGTGTACACTCAAGTCCACCTCAAAAACTGGAACATATCACAAGCATCACAGGCATATGCCAACAGCTTTGGTGGAATGTAGGAGAAAGACTATGGTGAGTGGGGTTGCAGAGTGAGTTCAGATTTATTTATCAAACATTCATATGCCATAATTGGCCCTTGTTATAACCTCCACTGAAAGTTTGATAGACATGTACTTTCCAGTCACTTCCTCAGCGTTAAAGATTCTTTCCTGAAAGTTGTTCAAAGGCATGATTTTTTTCAGAAAGATGAGTTTTGTGTTTCCCTGTTGTTTAAGTGAACAACTTCCACATAAAAGTGGATTTCTGGAATTTTGGAAAGTGTTGAGCAAACTTCTGCAGAGTCTAGCCTTCTTCCATCTGCTTAATTGGGTATCCAAATACTACAGTTGCAAAGTCACAAAGCACCAAGACCAAATAAGGTATTCTTCATATTAGTTTTACATCAGTAAAATATATCTCATTTTATATTATTTTCTATTTGAAATTGATGTAGGAGTTTGGAATAAAATATCGAGACTATATATATTGTATTACAGAAATACATTTAAGATTTTAAAATACTTTTAAATGAAACGTTTAAAAGTCAATAAGAAAGGAAATACTTCTGCAGCACTTTCACTTTCCAGCAATTTAGGAGGATGTAAAGCATGTTTCCATAAGTTCATAACTGTCATCACGACCAAGATTTTAGTGCATTCTTTAAAACAGAAGCTGATCTGAACCATCTCAACTTTTATTAGTGGAAAAATTATAGCTGAACTCAGCTGACTAAAGGCAGAATACAAGCCCAGATTTCAGAAACATTCCAACAGCATGTGACTCCCATCCACAGCTTTAAAAAAATCCAGTCACTTTTTTCTCTGCTCAGTTCAGTGGCAGCAATATCTTCAGGAATAAATTTATTGTGGCAGATCAGTTATTTTCTGTTGATGAATATTTGCTTCAAGTCTGTGTTAAAACGGTTCCATTACCTTTACACAAGCAAAAGCATGGATATAACACTTTATGTTATAATTCCATTTCCAACAGAGGATTTTTGCAGTGTTGCACAAAAAGGAGGAAGCATCAGTCCTAGCAAACTCTATATTCAACCGAGAATTAACATGTACAAATCCAAGTATGCTATTTCTGAACAACTAAGGAGATATGTTTTGTAATTAAGCTACCAAAAGTCCATTTGTTAGATTTTTTATTTTTTTTTACAAAAGTTACTCCTACTGTCTCTGAAGGATATTACAGACAATAACATAAAGGTATCTGTTTCAGTTCGTGCTATAAGATTGTGTAAACCGTAAGCAGACTGACAGCTCTGTCTGTTGTTGAGCAAAGAAGATAGAATTCAGCTGACCAAAATTGATAATCACTACATAAAAAAGCACAACAGAACTGACCATATCTTTGTAGTTAGTGTAAGGAGATTTTGAATGTTCTGAAAATAACTTATACCCCTTGAATAACAATATTCTGCAGAGAAATAGAAATTTAGGAAAACTAAAGGACTATTTGTGGAGAATTTCAACTTTCTGTAATATTTATGAAATAGGCTTATATTTTGATACTTTTTCTTTCTCCTGCTAAGGTCAGAGTTTAAAAGTGGACAAATATTTAGAGAAATATTTTTCAGCATGGTGAGAAAGAGGAAGTGACAGAAATAGTATTCTTGGCTGATATTCTAACAACAAGCTCTCTGAAACGATTCCTAGAGACTTTTTATAAGTGGCTCACAGTATAAGTTTTGTGAGTTTGCAGAGTGGTGGAAATGAAAAGCTGAGAAAATCATGTGTTTTGTTTTTCCATTAAAACAAAAAAGATTTCCTATAACAGGAACTAGCACCAAAAGGGAAGAAACACACTTGAGAAATAAACTTACACTAAGAATACTTCATTGGAAATATTTATTCTTGATACCTGGAAATTATACATCACAAAGTTTCACAGTTGTATCATTTGAAACATATTGTTTATGTGCATTGTTATTGAATGGAGGTCCAAGGTTATCCTTATTTTTTTAAATACTTGACATATATTGATATCATTTTCCTCCAAAAGTAAAACAAAAATTGACCTTTCAAAAATTGTGTAATGTTCAGAAAACACTCTATTTAATGAGGTTGAAGAAACATCCAGAAAGTTCAAGAGAAGAACTCTCGTTTTAATTCTCCAGCAATTGTGTTGTCATTTTGCATTTTGCATGTCTTCAAATACACATTCAGTGAAGATGCATGAGACATATTCAGTCACTTGATCTGCTTAAGGAGACTGAATAGCTTATGGCATGGTAGTAGGACAAGACAATCATTTATGGCCTTTTTAGTCTCAACAAGGGTTTGAGATGCAGGATGAGAACATTACACATCTCAGAGACAGGATTCCTGGATTTTATTTCTTGCTTCAGTAAAAGTCTGGTTTTGATTCATGTGCAGTAAACAAATATATCTTTCAAAAATTTATGTTAGTGAAAATAAAAGTGTTCAGTTTTTCTTTGCCAGACACTGACATAGTTACCTCTCTTGATTTATGCCTACTGAGTGCTTGTGGAAGAGCATCTTAACATGCTCTAATTTTCACAGGCAAAATTTGGAATTAATTGGTATTTAAACTTTCTAATTTGCCCTGATATATTTTGCTCAGAATGAATCTGGGAAAGCTGATGTTTTCAGTCAGCTGGTAGACATGCAAAGCATCAGTAGCTTTGGGGGACATATGGTGATGCCTAGCTGCAGTGCAAACCTCTTAGCACAAATGAATCTAGAAGGTTCTTCAGCCTTCTAGCCTCCTCAAAACAAAGTACATCCTGAAAGCAAAGGAGCAGGTTGATCATGAGATACTTGTCTCTCCAATGTGCCTCTAACCTGTGAGTTGCAGAATAAATGGAGTCACCACTGCAGTAAACTGAGACCTTCTTTCTTTTGTTCACAAGGACAAGGTCCTCGCCTTGTTCCCTTTCAGATTCTCTTTCCTACATAAAATCAGGTTAAATAGGATATTTTGTGCAAATAAAATGCACTTGGGGAACAGGAATGCTCATTTTGGGGGTAGATTTTTAATAAAAGAGCTTCAGCTTAATCCATTATGTTTTTATACTTTCATATTTTTCAGATGGACAACTGACACACCACTGCAATTAAAAGAGATGAACAGTATTGTAAGTAGTTCCTCTGGCCACTAAAAATGAAATACTTTTGGCTGTGTGTCCCTATCATTATGATTCATGTGCTGGTTGTCAGTTACCTCAGAGTTAGCTTATAGCACATCTAGTCCAGCCAGCAAGATATGCCTAGAACAGTCTCTAAGATATTTGTTCTCTGCAAAACTGGTACATATAAAAAACATAGCAATTAAAGGTTTTTATTCTCATTGTCTCTAAAATGAGAAAAAGGAAGGGGGAATAGGAAGAAAAAAGTGTATAAATGAATTTCATCATGTTGCCAAGTTTCTCACTGTTGCTGAATGTCCAATTAAACCTTTTTATTGATATTCAATAAATACATACACTGAACAAAATTATCTCCAGGATAGATACCTTCATTTTCTGTATAAGCCAGAACATAAGTTTCTGTACGTGATTTCTGACTTCAACCCCCTTTTATTTCGTTTTTGTGACAAACTTCTCTCCTAGAATGGCAGATACTCTTATTCCAAAGAAAACCTCTCTGATTTAGCTTCCATGGTACATGGACCACAACTAGAACCACTGGACTTCATTCGTGAAAAAGATATATTCTGGAGTGACAATCCTTTTTATGGATACATATTTAATAACACGATCACTCAAGAAATTTTGCCATGTAGTACATCCAGCAAGATATTCATATTCCACTATTTTCCATCTGATGCAGGTCCAAGTAGATTACTTATTATTGTTTTATATGGCTCTATGTATTTCATGAATGATAAACACTTTTTTCATCAAAACCAATGCATTTAATTAACACAGTTAGGAAATTTGACAGGAGTTGGAAACCAAAGGACTATTTTACCACTTGAACTGACTATAATTGACAATTAACAGATTTTCACTACACAGATTTTCCACAGGTTGTTCTATATATGAGTAAAAAACTTTGGACTTGAGGTTTATCAGTCCAGGATATGTCATGAGGACAGCTGTTTTTCAAAAGTGTGATCTTTTAGTATACATTTTATGTAAAGGAATACCTGTGCATTAAAGTTTTTGTTCTGTAGATGCAGGCATGGGCCTGGATAACATGAAGAGAAAGGAAAGGAATTTTGCATATGCCTAGGTGCAAAAATAATTATAAAGCAGAGGACAACCTGCTATAAAGCTTGTGTTGGTAGGAGTAGATTTGAAGTCCTGTTATACTCTCTGATAAATCGATGCTTGCTCTCATTTCTTTTAGTGTCCCTGCTTTAGAACAGATTCAGATTTGTTATTAGTTTGGACTGCATTCCCATGCAAGAATGGTTTTATTATGTGAAATAAGTAAATTTGAAAGAAATAAAAAGAATTTTTCACAGGTAATTCACTGTTTTGCCTTTAGGAAAGATTTTCATGCTTGAAAAAGTGTAACTCCAGACATATTGAGCAATGAAGGAAAAGCAACAAACAAATCTTCAAAGAGAAGCTTTCAACTTTCCAGCCTTAGTCTAAAGATTCATGTGATGAAATTATAGGAGCTCTTTCACCAAAAACCTTAGACTAGAGTTGCCAGCTGTTGGAAATCAAGCAAATGTTTATATTTGCTTTTACTAGCTAAGCTGGTTAATGAAAACAGAGCAGAGCACACTTATTATAATGCCAACAGTGGCTTATCTATATGCAATCTTTCTCAATTATGTGTCTAACTCATGGAAGACTTTTTTGTCCATCTCTGACAAAGAGTCTTGCCTCTCCTATATTTCCTTTAAAAAAAAAGTGTGGTATTTCTTTTCAATCCTGACAGTTTTTCAATACTGTTGTGTTGTGATCAGTGGGTATTGCTTATGAGTACATTTTCACATTTCTCATTTTCTTTTCTTGAAAATTTCTATATAGTATTCCAGAGGTTGATATTGGCACATATTCTGTAGTACAGCACATCCTTTTTGAAAAAAGGCCAATTATTTTGACTGTTTAACTTGAACTGATGTTTAAAATGTAAAATGATATACTCCCTTACTGCCTATCTCTCTCTGTATGGAAAGGATATTTGAGCAAGAATTTTAGGCAGACAGTAAACTTTCATATAGCTTGAACTACGTAGGATGAATGCCACCATATGTATTTATATGCAAATGTATATTGCTACATTTGTAGCATGTATATTTGCTACATATAAGCATCTTATGATACAATGCAAATAAATAGATAATCAGGAGAGTAGTTTGTATTCCCTAAACCAGACTCCACTCTGGCACACCAGAATAGGTGTGTTATAGGTGTTAATAGGTGGCACAAACCAAGCTTCTCCTCTCATTTTTCTCCACTTGAGTCCATTCATACATTTATTTGTATCCGTCTGCTGTTTTATTCTAAGAATACATTTTAATGGTGGGAATTCTCTCTTTTTTGAGAGACCTAAATGTAGGTGCGCCTATATATATTTGTCTATATGGGGGATCAGTGTCTAAGGTTTGACTACATTCACTGAAGAACTATCCAACCCTATCAGTATCTACCTTTGGTCAAATGTCAGTCACATGCTCTCTGATCAGGTTCTTTTAGATATTCTATATGGAGAATGCAATGCTTAATATCACAGTTGTTTACTTTGAAGATATTTGATGTTACATGGGATCTTTCATTGTGAAGAATGATACAGCAACAAACTAAAATCTCACTATGCAGATATACACTTAGAGAGTTCAATTGCAATACCAGTGTAATTGTCATTACCGGTTTCTATAATGCAGTCACTGTCATGACACTGGGCATTCCCTGCACGTGAAGGAACACATGTGTTGAAGCCAGTTCAAACTTGTTGCTATCTTCAAAATTCCTTTCTTAGTTCTTGAAGTTTTATACTCTGTGTTGGATTGATCTCTATATTCACTTCACACATGCTAGTCCAGGTAACTCACAAAGACTTTCACATTCTTTGGATCAATTCAGGCAGAAACATTTACACACAATCCATTGGCTACTTGGTTGCCCTCAAAAAAAAGAAAAAAAACAAAAATCCCCTGAAGATTGCCTGCAGGTCCCCTTTGTGTTGAGATGAAGTCAAATCTCTGTGCCTACACTATTCTTGAGCTTCATGGATACCTCACCATTACCCAATTCTTCTGAGCTTTCTTCCCTTGTAGGTGTTACTGGCCTGTCACATTACATGTGGCTCACAGCAACATTTAACAATAACTGGTGTTGTGCAGTGAGTTTAATACTTTCATTATTTGAATTACCATCTCTCTTGTATGTGCACAGAGAGAGTAAGACCATATATACATAAATGTGAAACTAGTATTTTACAATAGTGTAACATAATTGCCTACTATCAGTCCTTGATTTCATGCTGTTATATAGGGCCTTGCCTTATCTTCAGTGTCTACATTGTTTCATGGGCACTGTGAAAAGGCAAAAGATGTTAGAGGCAGGCTTCATACACGCATTTGAGTTATCAGTGTTCAAGTAACACAATGACTAGGTACCACTACATTTTCCTGTAAGAGAAGACACTTAGGTCTCAGACATAATCCTATAACTCTTATGCTTAACTTACTCCCTTAATGTCTACAGCATCCAGTACTCCTTAGTGAGGTCTATAATTACAACCTCATATCTGATATTTCAATTGTGTTTTACTTCTGTGGTAAGGATATGAATCTTTTATCAGTGGGACTTCACATGGAAGTTTGTTGCTTATTAGCTGACTTATGACTTTCTGTAAATGAGGTGTCCATTTAGAGGTATTCATAGATTCACTTTCATGTACCTCTTGTTTTACTAATCCATTCCAGCTTTCTACTATACTGTTGTTTAAGGGTTGATAAGAGACATGGAAAGTTTATTTGAAGCACATCAAGTTAAAATATGATTTAAATGCAATCTTAAAATGATATATTTTCAGACTGTTTTTCTCAGGGCAAATGAAACCCATTTAAGCCAACTGCAGTTGATAGATCAATTGCAGTTAAGGTGGATGCATATTCCATATACCACTAATTATTTCTCCTCCTTTGAGGATGTATTTCCAGCTTTCAGGTGTTTTCTTTCAGGTGTTTTCTTTCACTATAATTGACTTGCCAAGCTTCCCAGAATAGTTTACCTTTCCTGAGATTACCAAACTCTTGTTTCCTTGATGTGTACTGTACCAATGTTTGACAAAAATGGCATGAGTTTAAAGTCTACTTTGCCACAGTTTTATCACAGCCTGTCCTCTCCTTGAAGCCTTTGGAAATAACTTATAACTCTCACTGTGTCCTAAGAATTCAGGTAGCAATTTACCTAGTCATTCTGTTTGAGAATAACATAATACATTCATAGCAGCCAAATGATTAGCCAGCTGCCAAGAAGGGCAGACTGGAGTACTCCACAGATATCCCAATTTGATCCACACTATCTAATAATTATTTTTTTTATGCGTCCCATCACTTGTCACATAGAGCTAAATAGCACTTTATACTCCCTAGGCTGTATTGAAGACATTTCCACTGGCTGCAATGGGTAGCTGACTAGAAGATTACCATAGGCACTTGTCTGTAAACATGGAGGCAGCTAGGTTACTTTCAACTGGATCCTGCCTAATAGGAAACATTTTTTTTTATCCTGAATATATTTCCATTCCATATCCCATTGCAGATTCAACTGTCTAAAGGAGTAACTAACCTCACCACATCATTAGATAAAAACAGAACTTAAACTTGTGGAAAATAAACCTTGTCTTGTGTGTCCTTCTGCTATATCTTCTTATGCATCACTTTCCCTCCAGTATCCTTCAGTTTTAGGCACAGCTTAGAATAGAACTGGGTATAATATAACAGATGGGAGCCTTTCTTAAACATGATAAATACCAAGTTTGTACATCTATGAATAATCTTTCAGATATAGAATTATAGCTGTTAGTGTGCTGAGATTGTTTGTTATGAAGTATTATATTTCACATTTATATCATAACAGAAAAAATGACTCCTAGTGTTTAGTAGGAATGAATTAACTTTATTATATCCATTGCGAAAGCAGCAGGGCAAGGTTTATCTGTGTACATATTTGTTTCTTTTTAAAGACAAAAAAAATCTCAGAGTTTTGTTTCTACCTCCATCCATAACTGTTATATACAGCGTATATAATGTATGAAATTGCAGAGGGTGATTTAGAACTGCATATAACTCACTGACAGTCGAAGTTCCTGCTAGAATCTTTTGTGATGCTGAAAGAACAATCCAAGAGAGAAGACATCCTGGATCTAAAGGAGGGTATCTGAAAATACCATAGAGACTCGTATCCAATCATGTCACAGCAAAGCATATGAATGAACAGCATAAACTGAAACCTGTGAAGTCCTGTGTGGTAGAAGGCACATCTTTTAATGCACACACTTTAATCCCATTATGGTTTCTACACAGGATAGGAACATATGATAATGAGGAACTTTCTAAAGGGGACCGCAGAAATATTACGAGCTAGACTGTAGTAGGACTATGGTCCTGTATTGTATAAATTAGAAAATAAATATCATTTAACTACATCACACTAGGAAAATCCTAGAAAGTTAGTGTGTAAATGGCTAACCTCCAAGCTTATGAAGCAGATCAGCCAACTCTTTTAACTTCAATAAGGTCTTTTTGTTTTTGTTTTTAATAAAATATTGACAAGTAGGTCGAATCAGGTATTCCTCCTCCTCTAGTCAACCCTTGGAGTGCTGTGTCCAGTTCTGGGCTCCCATACACAAGAGAGACAGAGCTACTAAAGCAAGTCCAGTACAGAGCTACTAAGATGATTTTAAGGGACTGGAGCATCTCGCCCATGCAGAAAGGCTGAGAGTGCTGAGAATCTTCAGCCTGGAGAAGAGAAGGCTGAGGAGGAATTTAATCAATACTTATAAGTATTTGAAGGGACAGTGTAAAGAGGAAGGGGTCAGACTCATCTTAGTGGTGCCCAGTGATAGGATGACAGGCGACAAAAACTGAAATACAGCAAGTTCCTCCTTATATGGAGAAAATGTTCTTGACTGTAAGGGTGACTGAGTACTGGAATAGGCTGTCCAGAGAGTGTGGAGTCTTCACCCTGGGATACATTCAAGAGCCATCTGAACACAATTCTGGGCCAAGTGCTGTAGGCAACCCTGTTTGAGTGTATGGGGGGATTAGACTTGTGATCTGCAGAGATCTCCTTCAGTATCAAACATTTGGTGAAACTAAGACCTTTTTTATTCTGAATTCAATACACTAATGATTAGTCAAAACAATAGTTGTTGTTATTTGTCCTGGTTTAGGAGTCCATCTGATTTTTTTGAATTTATCCGGTGTATTCATTATAATTTATGGTAAACTAATCCTTTTATGTTTTTCTCTCTCCTTTGTTGCTGTGGTATATGTGCAATTAATACTTTCTGCTTCACATAGCAGAAAGTATGAGGCAATAATTGCCCCTTGACAGATGGTGAGCAGAAGCTCAGAAGTGCAGAAAGAAGCTTAAATACCACAGTGTTGAACACTGAAACAACTAACCCCTGGTAATGGGAATGACAGGCAATGTGATCCGCTTCCCCAAACCCAGGTGTATCTGAGAAAGAAATGCATCAGCCTCAGTCATTAGAAAATCATGAGTATGGAACAGATCTGCAAGTTCCCTCCTTGAGGATGCTCAGGCCTTATTAGAGGAAATCTAACTATTTACTTTGATAAACAACACAGATTGCAAGGAAACTGCACAGGATAGGAGGAATAATTTTTATTTTTTAAAGGGCCAAAAAAGATAAGATTTCCCCTTAGATTAGTTAGAAAGTAACCACTCATGATTCACAGATCTGTTTTTGGATCTCATTCTCTGATTAAGAGATTGCAAATCTATACTTCCTAACTTTTAGGACAAATATTAAAATATGGACACATTTATACGATGCCAGAAATCATAGCTACATTTGAATAGCTCGTTTTAAAGTAATTTGTGACAAACAGAAATGCATTTCTAAAGGTTTATCATCAAAAAGATGTCTGAATTATAAGAAAATGTATTCATGTACTCGATCCAATCCTTCAAAAGTAATATAATTTTGAAATGATAAGGAATTTTCAGTAAATGACCAAAAATTCAAGTAATAAATAGATTTTTTTTTACTGAAAATAAATGTTTGACTTGAGAGCATGCTGGATTGTCTAATGTTTGTGCTTCATCATGCTCCATCCTAATATGTCTAGGGTGAGTATTAAAGATACTGGGCATTTCTATTTTAGAAGGGCTTTTCATTGGAATTTTTGAAATAGCACTGCGCTGAATAAAATGTTGCAAAGGCAGGAACAGAATCTAAATTACAATTATTTCACCTGACAAAGTCACCTAGACATATTTTCTTAGCTGAATATTCATGGTCTGGCACATTTCTATAGATGATGTTACTTAACTGTTTAAGAAAATAAATAAGTCTTTGCAAAGGAACCCTTCAGATCATTATAGTAGTGCAGATTGTTACATCATCTAATGATATACAAAGCTAATGAAGCATGTAGTTTTAAATAGTACATTTTATATAATAACAAGAATCAAATCATGGAACTAGAAATTTTTCCAGAAAGATATTTAGCATTAGGTCTACAATTGTACTCCTTCATTGTATAGAAAATTTCCTCAGTGTCAACACTTAAAGGCTTTCAAGAGACAAAATTAAATATGCTAGGAATACTCCATTCATTCTCTCAACTTGCCCTTTTCAGGATGCGAAACTTGAGATTGATGGTAATTCTTGGTAATTAAATGAACTAAAAAAAAGTGCAAAAGACATTGAACATAGAATAACAGCTTGTGATTTGTTTCCACAAAGCAATGTGTCTTCCATTACTTTTTCTGCCCACTATAAATCCTCTGCTTGCTGTAAATTTTGTGACATTATGGCTGCCATGTAGGAATAAGCATGCATGACGTTACAGTGACACTAGCTAGTATCACTGCAAGTAAAGTGCCTTTTCATTACAAAATCCATTTTAAACTCCCAATATATTTTCTAACAAAATATATGCATTTCAAGAAATGAAACCCTGTCATTGTAAGGAACTCTTTACAACTCATACAACTATGATTAAAACAATAATATATAAATTTGGCAAGCCATTATAAACTTAATGGACTCAATCGTGGCTTTTCCATAAATTTTGTGTAGGAGGTGGTTTTGTAGCCCTAAAAGCTGAGAAATGCAAAAAGAGACTCTATGGAGAAAACATAAAAAATACAACCAATTTCCTTACTCCTCTTTCTGGATGGGAGAGAACAGGGTTATACTTTGCTGTGGGATGAGCCAGCAGCAAACTGCAATATACTTCCCTTGAATCAGCAAGGAGGGGAGCAAAGTTCTGCTTGCTGAACTTCCTGACGCTCTCTCTGGATTGGAATGTGGCCCACGCACTAAAGCCTGTATTCGTATAGTCTTTATTCTCTCCATCTCCAGCAAGGGAAAGGGCAGGACAGGGCAGGGCAGGGAAGAGATTCTTCCTTGAAGAGATGCTTCATGCTGATTCCAATGCTCATCTGCAGATTAGGACAGGTAGAATCTGGCCTGGCTCTTCCTGCTTTCTTATCCCTCTGCATTATCTTTGATGTGTTTTTCATCCCTGGGGGTTAAGAAAAATGAATTACAAAGAGATACAATAACACAAATGATAATGAATGCCCTATTGACAATTTAACTCCCTGATTTTTGTGGAAAGTATTCCCCTAGACAAAATATGACCCTTGAAATACAATTCATATTACATAAACATGATGGAAGATATCAATGCAAGTGATTTTTTCTTCTTTATTGTTTTCCAAAGAATTTATAAGTGATGTGCAACCCACTGGATATTTAACTGTTCTTTAATTACCTCAGATATATTTGGCATATCAGACAACATTTTAGTACTCTTCATTTTATAGAAGTTCATTAAACACTGAAAGAGCTGAATCAGCAGAAAACAAGTCAGCGAACATTGTTTTGGTTCCGTCTGTAATTAGTTTAGACATTCAGACAACAGAGGATGCTAAGTTATTCCACTTTGACAGGAGCATAAAAAGGCAGAGCTGAAAAAGCCAGAACAGGTTAGTGTATTACATCAAATGCTTTCCATGGGGAGAAACAGCCATTGTGAAATATGCTTCTGAGAAATCTGAATGCTTTTGTTAAAGAATTCATTACTGAGCATATACTATTTTCTCAATGAGTCCATTGCTACATATGTCTAATAATTTATGATATTGGTTCAACTGCCAAAACCTTATCCTTCCATGTACAAAGCTTGACCATCTCTATTTGCTTTCCAATATAAGTAAGTAAAGGAATTGCTTCTTTACTAGTTATGCCCCAATGCCTAGATGTGCTCAGCAGAAAAAATGAGAAAAATGTTTATCTGTTTTAATCAGCCATGCAGATTTTTTTTTCTATTAGGATAAACAGGAAAAAACATAAAAAACAACCCCACATATACAGAAGAATAAAATACAAGAATAAAAAAGTAGGAGAAATAAATATGTATTGATGTTATTACTATACATATAAAGAAAAAGTATGATGCAAATAGTTACTGCAAACAAGACCAGAAAAAAAAGAAAAACATTTTGATGTTGATGTATAGAATCATAACTGTGATAAGAGCAATGAAAAGGTGTATTGAAAGATAATTAAGAGAGTCATGACCTTTTCTACAGGAATAAGCTGTTTGGGTGACTGAAAGTAGAGTTTTCAACTATTTCTGATTCTTCTATTTAGAGGAGCAGTGTCTATCTCTCCCTTAAAATAGATGTCAATTTACTTCTCCGTATCAGAGAATTTCAAAGGACTTCCATTAAAAGGTTCACTGATGTCAGTATCAGAAAGGAGATCCATTATGTCAGAATCTCCGGTCATGTGAAGGAGAAGAAGGTATTGAGGAGCAGTCAGCATGGATTCACCAAGGGGAAGTCATGCCT
>JAUBOD010000207.1:326414-359545 GCA_032353885.1 Nothura maculosa | reverse complement strand
TTACTTAAAGGAAAACAAAATGTTTTGAAGAAACACTAAGAAGGAATGGAGACATTTATTTTATACTATCTGCTTCTATGACTTAATGAAGGAATACGAGTATTACAGTGGTCTAATGAGGGTGAAATAGATCATTGACAGAATAAATAGAAATGATGATTAACATCAAAGGTTTGGGGGACGTGCCCTTTCAGTAGCAATGGTAGGTTCAAAAAGTACATGTGTTAATAGCTACTCAGCAATTTCTTTCATTGTACTTAATTTATGAAGTGAAGAGCAGATCATGGATGAAGAAAAATGTTCCTAGGAGGTTTGACAGGGTAGAAAACCATTCATGAAATAATTGAATGAAATCAAGTTGTCCAAGTCACTGCAAAACATTTTGAACGATGTTCCGCACCTGTATAATAGTCTCTGATGATTATGCACAAAGACATCTCGATCTGCAAAATTCTGACTAATTCCCTCAAGGCATAAGCTCAGCTCTTAAAACTTCTAGAATTTAATTAGTAGAAAATTCTTTTTTTTTTCCATAACTCTAAGTCTCCACCCATTGTAGAAGTGAGATTTCATAAAAGTATAAGAAGGTATCTTGGAAATTACAGTATGGTTTTTGGCAGTTTTATGGTCTTTAGGAAAAAAATAACTATTGAAACTACTAATAAGAGACCTCAAAGTTTTTTTACTATATACTTTGGAATCATTCATTCTGAGAAATAATAAAGCAAGAAAAGAAGCAAGAATGTTTCTCTGAACTGTCAGTAATTTTGTAAAGGAAAATAAGCGTCCTGTATTGTTTTACAAGTTACAGTTGTTCAAGGATAAGTTATCACATCTTAGATTTCTGATGAAACCTCTTTTTGCTTATATCTTCTTTAGCTACATTTTCAACAACATGTGAGTCTCTGGACTTATGCAAATTTTATATTCTATGACATGGCACTTGGATAATAAATTCTGTTCATATAGAAAAACTGTACTTCAGCTGTAATCAGTGCTTAAAAACTATGAGCAATTTGTATAAACCTCTCCTTTTTTGGCTCTACTAGAAGTCAGCTGTGATTTCAGAGTATAAAAAATGTGGTTGAATTCCCCTGTTGTCCTGTGAGAAGAGCTTGTCTTTCATTCATTTGGATTCTGAAGACTTTGTCCAGTGTCCAGATGCACTTTTAAAATGTAGTTAAGAGAATAATTACTGAATATTTTGAAGAGAATTTCCCTTTTATTACAGTTTATGCCCAGTAGACTTCACAATTGGCAACATTATTGCAAACTCATTTGGCGAAGAGCCATTATCTTCAATGGAAATAATTCCTACTACACTATTTCTCAGTCTAATGCACTATTAGCAATTAGCACACTTAATAAGTAGTGGTACTCAAAGCAGTTCCAGATTGTATGAGCTGCTTCTCACCACAGTTTTGAAATAATTTAATAGATTCTGTAGAATTCACAGACAGAAATTCAGTAATCAGTGAAATAATATTAACAGCGTTTCCTGAAGCTGTTCAGACACGAGTATGAATAAAACTATAGCAAGAAGAAATAAGAAGTCAGAACAATCTAGTAATTCCAGTTGTTAACTATTGGAGGCAAAAATCTGCAGTGGTTATGAACTGAATAAATGCCATACATAATCTGCTTTCTCACCAACAAGTTCCTTTTGCAATAAAATTTCTGAACAAATGCAAAACAGTCAAGATATGAGTTGTTGATTTAAACTTTGATTTTAAAAGAGTTTAATTATCTCAAAGCAAGAATTGGTCAGAACTGACGACTGCTTTAGACCAGAGACTTTTTCATGGAAAATGTCCAACACATTAATTTAAAGTTTGAGTCAAATTCTTAAAATGTTTCTAAAGTTTGGTAAGGTGAATTACAGTTTCTTAGCCCATACCAAGCCAGTAAAATGTTCCTGATCACATTTTTTACTATTTACGTTAATGTCTATTATTCATTAGGTGTTTTCTAAATCAAAGACATTTGATCTCTTTGACCTTCGGTCAATATGACTCCTTGACTGATTGCAACTATTTTCATGAAAGCAAATTGAGCACATTTTTGTGGATCTAAAACAGCTTACTGCATTACTCAAAGTAGTAGGGAGACATTTACTAAGATTAAGGCCCTTTTATCTCACTGAAAATTGCCTGTCAACACATGAGTTGCCATGAAAATTCAAAGCAACATGCCAGATTTTTATTTGCATGGCAAAACTGTCTAAAATATATTTCCTTAGGGCTTCACAAAGAGCAAGAATTTTCTTTACGATTATAGATTGTCAAGTAAAGAGAGGAAGGATTGAAAATGAGTATTTCCCAGACAGTATACTGATCGGCACTGTCTGTCTTCCATCTCTAGAGAAACATAGGAGAGCATCTGCAGCTCTCAAGAATGTCTGTTCAAATATTTGGACAAAAGCATATCTAAATAACCTTATACTGCTAGTATGGCAGGAAATTCTGAAAGGCATCATGTGGATACAAAGGATATGAGCACACACATAATAACCTTTTTATTTTTGTGCAGCTGTCTTTTCCTTGACTCTGCTTGACTCTGCTGTCTAATCAGTCCTGCAGCCTCAAAACATAAATGAAAACATGTAACCCCGAAAACATTATTTTGAAAGGAGTATATTTCCTCATATTTACATAAAAATCTTTATGAAAGATATGAAAGCAAATGCAGATCCTCGCCATCTCTCCTGATTTGCATAGTCTTATCTTTTAAACAGACTGTTGAGAGAATGTGTGAAAACAATATCCCAGTTATTGGCATTCTCATCAGAAAATTGGTCCTCAGTACCTAGAATGAATACAAAATATTAGCTTCTTGCACAACAGTATAATTTTCAGGCAATTTTATAACCATGCGGCACTGCTTTGGTATCGTCTCTATTCTAATTTGATTGGCTGGTGATCACTCTCCTGCTTCCTTTACATGCTGCCAGAGTTGGTAGTGAACGGCAACCAATAAGACCACTAAATAAGAAGTTTTTCAACCATCAATACAGTGCTATAGCACAGTCTCTGTCATATCTCAGGGATGCTTTTAAGGGGAGGAATATTATCTCCTTGCTCTCTAATTAACCCTCCCATCTCCATGCAAGGCTGACTCCATTCTCCATCTGCTCCCAAAGGCAATATCCCCAGGATGGCAGACATACCCATTGCCTTCCTGAGTGGGAGGCAATAGGCTACTATTCTTCCCTCATAGATCACCCATGAAGATACAGCAAGGCCTATTTTAAGGAACTTAGAAAACTCACTAAATCTTTCTCTGAGCTTATTCTGGAGCTGGTTTATATTTTGCTTAGTCTTATATAGTTGAGCCTCTCTCTCTTCTGCCACTTGTATGTCAGGTAGAGATTTTCATCTTATTTAGGGTTGACTAGGCTTTTTTTTTTTTTTGGTAGCTTGAGGGCACAGACTGCGGAAGATTCAGTGGCACTGAGCTGCAGCCTGTAATATGGCAACATTTTATACCTTCATTTCCTGAATGGTCAGCTCACTGAGCTACTTAGAAAGCCAGCCTTTCTACGTGAGAAAACATATTCGTTTGAAACGTCACTGTTCCTCTACTGAGTTTTTTCAGAATTTAAATCTTCCTAGAAAAAAAAAAATTGTTGTCCAGTAGGTGTAGTAGGCTGGGCCAGAACAGGCCACCTAAAGTCACATCATCACTTCCAGCTAATTAAATGCAAAGGATGGGAAAACATATACTTTCTGTATATTCATTTTCCAATAAAATCATTAGTAAATTTGTTTAATGCAGCACAGAGTAATCAACATCAAAAGTCATGATGCAGCTTTAAAAAAATATTATAAATGACTTTTCTCTTACAATAACTTAGTGACTTAAATCTTGGCTCTGTATTTTCCACATATCTGTGCTTAAAGCACATTTTGTAGCCAGCTCTGCTGTGTATCATTGAATGTGGTGGGAGTTTAATTTTCTATTTCCTAGAACTCTATGATTTTTGAAAAAAAATATTCAAGAATATTTTCTTCAAGAGAGAAAATCAGTTTCTAACATTCTAACATTGGGAGGAAAGTGAAGCCCCAAATGTTCAAGCATTGTGGAGGTTTTTGGTTTTGTCTCCCTAATTCTCAAGGTGGACTCCTGACTTCTGCAGCCTGATTTTGAGGATTTATGTTTTTGGTTTTTTTAAGTTGCAAAGATAGATAATACTTCTAAAATCATTGGAAGATATTTGGAGGAGAAAGTGATGCTTGTGACTGTTGACCCCTGAGTAACCTAACTCCTATTTCTGAAAGTGCCTCGTTGTGCAGTCTGAATGGGCTTACAATTTTCTATAAGTGATATCTTCTTTTATCTGTTTTTATATTATTTTAAATGTCTAACTTTTTTTTTTTATTAATGGATAATCATGTCTGCTTCCCTAAGCATAGTGATCCCATAAAGCTAAAAGACATATGATTAAATTGGGAGCTTAACTACACCTCAGTGTCAGGCTCTGAAAAAAAAATAACAGTAAATTACATAAAATGATCAATATAATCTATACTGATGTGACATCTTCAAGCAGCAGGCATTAACTTTTTAATGCAATCCACTGATTGCATTATAAATCACATATTTGTGTATCAGTGATGAGAAAAGACTATCCAAAAGGTCATCTACTCCAGTGTTTCTAAAAAGGCTCCCTAATTGGTTTCAGAGAAATCCACAGGCTATTTTGCAGATTTTCCAGTCTTTTATTTACAAATGTATTAGAATTAACCTACACATTCTTTTTCCCTTCTTTTATTTCCCCTCAATTTGTTAGCTTGTTTGTTTGCTTGAGTATGAATGACTTTTTACAGTTTTTGCAATAATTTTGCAACCAAACATTAAACATGGCCATATACTGAAAAATATTGATTTAGCACACTCTTTCCCTTTTCTAACGAGTTCTTCTTTTTTTCTTTATTGTCCTCTTAAGTCTTTGCTCTTCCTTTGCTCTTAAGTCTCTGAAATTTATTAAAACACTACTGATATAATTGCAAAATCCTGAGATGTATCTTCCACTATGTACTGATTTCACTCTTTCACATTTTTAAGTGCTGCACCCTTTCTTCCAACTAGTTATCTGGAATTCTACAGCAAAGCTAATGAGTGATTTAAGCAGGAAATAAAAAATGTAATTTTAGTATTAAGAGTAATTGACTCTTTTCTGGACCAAAATCCAATATCATATCAGTAGCTGCACTATTTTACTTTCCTGTCTTCTAATTTTTCAGACTGCTTTCTGAGACCATCTTTCTATGTCAGGACTTGGAAACAGATGGGCAGCTCCAGAGAGGAGTCCCTCAGGAGCTCTCCCAGTCCCTTAAGTAGCTGCTTACACCTGACCCTCCTTACAGATGACAGGGTCCAGATTCACTGTTTCTACCAAAACTGTCAGATGTAGCTTTTAGGGCTCACAAAGTAATACCCCCAGGTTCACCCAGGTCTTCACTGGCCAGGTACTGCCATTTCTATTCCTCTCTATTTCTATGCACTTTGCTCTGCTTTTTCACTCATGAGGATTTTTCTTTCATCAGGATAGGAGATGTCCACTAAACCTTTTAAGGCACTCCCCAATGTACTGCCTGAGCCCTTGTATTTCCAGGCCTGTGCAGAGAATTCTAAATTTGTTATTAGTCTAATAGTCCTGACAGACACCAAGGCTCCCACCTGCTCTTCCACAGTGAGGCCTCAGCTTTGTAACAATTAATGTCAATTACAGCAGGGCCTAGGGGGCAGGGAGTCTGGCCTTCCACAGGCTGCAGGTGTGGGATTATCCCCATGACCTTTTGCTTCCCAGTGCTCACACTGCTGATGGGAGCAGGAGGTGGTCACAGAAGAAGTACAAGCTGCTCATGTCCTTTCAATATTAAAGAGTTGGCATTAGGCATTCATGTCATTTCTGAGTGCTGGGATTAGGCTCGGGTAAATACACGGGGAGCAGGCCCTCTCTTTTAGGCTCCATCTTGACCTGCTGGGTGCTCCCCCACTTGAATATCCTTTTATTTCTTTCTATGAGTGTCCTTGTTCTGGAAAAGTAAATTCTCAATATTATCTGTGAAGGAAATCAGAGCTGCAATAATATTAATAATAATAGCAAAAATAATAGGAATAGAAAAGGAAGCCTTACAGTTTGGCTGAGTGGCAGCCAATGACATGCATATAATGCCCTTGGACAGACTTCTCTATTTCACTGCCTCAGGTTTTGAGTGCAAATATGAGCCTGGCCCCTGCTTTAGTTTCAGTGTATGTTGACTAGCAGTCACTCATGAAGGCAAGAAAAAGCATAGTAGAAAGCATGTACGCATGGACAAGAAAAATAGTTATGCATAGCAAGTTGAGTTTCTTCTCATGGACCAGAAAAATATTTTATGCAGAGCAAGTTGTATAGATCCTGAATATATTATAAATTCTGTATTTCTTTCTGCATATATAAAGGTACATATGTTTGCAAGTTAGAGAAGAGGGAGGAATCAAAAAAGTCTGTTATGGACTAAAGAAAAATGAGTAATTTAAGCTATTGCTTAACCAAAAAATGGGCATTAAACGGAGTTGCAGCCAACCATAATGCAACATGGAATAGTTCCCCGTTCTGTGACTGGAACTAGACTGGAAATTGCTAGGGGACAGAGGAAACTACTGAGAGTGCAAGTAAATCATTCCTGAGAGAGAAAGACAGGAAGAAAACAGAACTTTTTAATGATCAGAAAGCAATTATATAACAGGAGAACAAGGTATATTGTCCTTTTATTTTGCTCTATCTACTACTCCTAAATTTCTGAATAGTGTAAACTGAGGCACTAAATATCACATATAGTCCTTAGTAACTCTAACTTTTTGGTGAAGAAATTTGACAAAGAAAATAAAATGTCTTGGAAACTCTATAAAGTGAATTTGCTGTCGATAGCCTTAAGCTTTAATGTAATTTACCACAATAATCAGATGAAGGGTGACAGCAGCAAGGGCAGGTGCTACTGAGTTTAAAACTTTTCAAAGGAGGAGCATTGTGTAGATTTTTTCTCAGAATGAAAAAAACCCAACACTATAGCAGTGATCTTCTTTCATGTTTGTGAGCTAGATGTATATCAGGTGTAAAAATAGTGCAAGAGGAGAATCAATTGTGTGGTAGCTAAGTTGAATACATTTAGTCACGTATTGCTACAATAAAATGTCAGTCTGAAAAATGATAATGTAAGGACCTGGAACAACATCTACTAGTAATTGTATTCTTCATTAGAGAGGTTTATCTTTAATATTTAATTAAAAATCATCACCATAGTTCACAATATGGTTCCTACAGCAGAGGGAAGACATAGTAGATTCTTACTGAAGAATAACTAGTTAGTCCATCATGCCGATAGCCATGGTATTTTTATGGAGCAAGAGATGCTCTGGGATTGCAATCACTTCAGAGGAGCAAATGTTTTTAATGACACACACAGAGCTTTAGCGAAAAAGAAAGCACTGATTTCATGCCAGCTGGAGGATTGCATGTCTAAAGAGGGACAAACAGATTACTAACATTATAATTCAACCCTTCATGGTAACAAAACAGTAAGAAAAAAATACACTACAATTTTCTCAACAAAAGAAACATAATGTTTCTTGCCACAAATCTTCCACGATGATAATACAGTGGTGGCAAAAGAGGGCCATATGCGAGGCTAGTGAGTAGTTCCTTTGTTTTTGAGGGGAGAGTGCAGCTTTGGGTATATGCTTTATAAGAGCATTCAACAAGGAAAGTTTCCATCTGCTGGAGAAAGCTTTGCAGGGCTTGGGAAGCAATTCTAATCAACTTGCCAAACCAGTTCGGGAACAAGTTCTATCAAAATAAAAGAGGAGAAGGGGGCATTTTTAACTACAAGCACCAAGACAAAATGTTGTACCTGTAAACCCACCAGTACACATCCAAAGTACAATGAGATTACTCATGCATCAACTCTTAGGAAATAATAAAAGCTACAGGAAAAAGAGAATATCCCAGCATTGGAGGGTTTACCTTGCCCATTTGCTCTCTTCTGTACCCTGCCTTCAAGAAAGCCAAAAACCTTTTCTCTCATCCCAACCCCTCCCAGCTTAAATAAATAAATAATTAGTCCTTTGAGAGGAGTGTAGCTGTAAATACAACATAGACAAAGGCTGGTTGTTGAATTACTGATCCAAGCACAAAGAGGGAATTGAAGGAAAGGAGGAGGGAGGGGAAATCCTTCAGTGTTTATGAGCATGCATCAAAGAACCACTTCTAGAAATCTGAACACTCAGATAGAAGGGGGAAAACAAAGCCCTGATAGGAAACCTGAAACAATTCAATAAAAGCCATTGTGTACAGCCATTCGGTAGGTTCAAGTTACACATTTACACAGGCATGAAGAGGTTATCTGCCCATATTCAGTATATGTGAACATGTGTACAGCGAATCCCGGAAGTATACTAAATCAACATAGGTGTAAGTACATCTACTTATAAGTGAAAATGTATTTTTGGATCTCCCATGTCACTAAAGAAAAGTCACATTCTAATCTTCTTAATTACTAAAAGTTTACTTAATTTATAACTTTATTTATTTTTACTGATTTTAGACATAACATAAAATGTGTTTTTTTAACAGGTTAGTTAATTAAGAACTTCAACATCTAGTCAAGTATTAATAATATGTCATTGCAGAATATATAAACTCATAATTATTAAAATCAATGGCAAAAAATCATTGATTTAGAATATCGTATTTTCCTCATATATGTATCTATGTACATCTCTGTGCCTAATATCCTCACACTTGTGTGGTATTTATTGAGAATATATGTAAACGTATTTTCATTATTTCATTTATTAATATGCTCAGAATGTCATCCGTACCATGGTTATACTCTTAGATCAGGAAATTGACAATCACATTTATTGTTATTATATGCAAAATCACATTGAATTGTCAATGTAATCACTAATTTCAAATTATAAATGTTTTTTGGACTTCAAACAAAGATGGCAAAGTTACACCGGCTTGCTTTGGCTCTAACCAGCGACATCTATGAATGCAAGAGCACTTGGATCATGCTACCATATACAAATAGGACACTAGAATACTGGAATTTTACTGCTACTCATTAGAGCATTCATTTTATTCACAAATCCAACTTTTGGCTGGATAGGATAATACCATAATTACACTTGACATATAGTTTACTTCTTTTCTTTTGAGACCTGCAGGTCTAGGTAGCCTGGGACTGAAATAACACACTCAGGTTCCAGTTACTAAAATTCATTCTTCGGTTGTGAGGAAGGGACAGGCTATTCATTAACTATAAAAGAGCTGAGTTTCATTGTTTTCCTTTGGTTGTGGTGGTGTTAGATTTTTTTCAGACATGTTTATTTGCTTTTTTAAATCAATTTCAACAACTCTAGAAATATGATTTTCAAAACCAAAGCAGGTCTAGAGCTTAATGAGTAGCACTTTTTAATAAAAATTTAAAAAAGAAACTATTTGCAAGCTGTATTTATTACTTATAGTAAAAAAATTGAGAGTCAAACTACTCTTATTCAGTGCAACTTAAATAATTATGGGCATATTTTATAGCATTAGAATTGGCACTTTGTTATTTCTGTTAGTGCCTATGATAATTTCTTAGATTTTTATGATTCTACATACTAAATCTCACAATTTTAAGATTTTAATTTTTGTTAATGGACATGAGTGAATAAAATTGCCCTCTACATGATGTAGTTCCTTATGTTGTCAGTACCAGAGCCATTTAAAATCTAAAAGTCTATCTGAAAAAAACTCTAGTTTACAGCTGATGCTCAAGTTGTGCTTCCAAATCAGTAAGAACTTCATCTAAAACTACTATATCGGTCTGATTTTGTTAGAAATCTATTAATCACCACCTAGTATTTTCAAAATGAATTTGAGTTTTTTTGAAGACTTGTAGATTCCTATGAATGCAGTCTGAGTCGTAGTCTTAAAATGTGAAATGAGATGGTAGTCCATTGGAATAAGATATTAACAGATATCATTCTGTTTTATTCTCTGAGGTTTTTAGTTCACGTGTATCTCTAAATATCTATGCATTAGCTAGTTGCATAAATTGTATGTATTGGAATGAAATAGTTTATTGGAATATATATGTGTGTGTTCATATACACATATATATATATTTATTTTATATATATATTATATATATACACACACATAAGTTTATGTGTTTGTGTTTTTTTACTCATGTGTCTGGGTGCTTCCTGTGTTACAATAGTGAAGAAAAGCTACATGCACCTAGAGGAAAAGGTAAAGGCAAGAGGAAAAGATGAAGGCATTATTTCTTTGATATCAAAACCCATTCCAAACCTTCTGAACAGTTTTGGTGAATCTGTCTTCCATAAAGATAATACTGCAAATATTACAGAGAATTTCACTGTGCTTAATAATCACAGCTTGATCTTCTTCTTTATTTTTTTCCTCTATCGATGGATCTTTGTTTCCACACTTATTTTTAAGAGTGGCTAAATCTCAGCTTGCATTATCTGTGTTAGTGTTGGATGTTTAGTCCAAACTATTCATCTGTAGGTGTGAAATAGCTACAGTCCAAAATATGGATATTCCGAAGTACTCATCTACTTTCTGTAGAGAATGGAGGCCTACCAGACGGCTATATTAATCCTATAGCTGGGATTAAAAAACTTCTCTTGGCACCTCTTTACCTCTACAGGAGATCTGCAAAACAAATGCCTGAGTATTATATAGTACCTTTAAAAATCCTGACTATTTAGTCTTTTAAAGATAAGACTTCAGCCTATACCTTGTACAATATATTTTTTTTTGCTTTTTTCTCTTTGACATAGAAGAGAGGTTGGAGTTTAAGTACCCTTGGGAAACTGTACCTGTGACATTGGGCTGCATTTGATATTCTTTGAGAAATTGGATAAAGACAGATCTTTTATGCCCATTGTAGCCTTCGCTGCTGAGAACACATATCACAATGTTTTATTCAAGTTACATTTTCTAGATATATTGAACTCATTAACTGTTAAAGCATATCTCCAATCCAGTTCATGAATGACATCTCAAAATTGATTGTGGCTGCAGTTCTGTCAAATTGCAGCTCACTTGTTGAAATTATTACAAGTCAGATTACGTTGCGGTCTGATCTTGCAGTGTACTTACTTCTTCCTTCAGGAAGAAGGAAAAAGAGTGAAGAAAGGCTTCCAGGACAGAAAGGGAAATTAAGATTCGGAGTCACTTTTGAACCTGGTGAAAGGCTCATAGTAAGTAAAGCATTTTGCAAAGAGATTATATTATTATATATAAAATAGGGTGTGGATATTGTTTTCAGCATAATTTTAATGAGAATCTTTAAGAACGGAATTCAATTCTTTGCACTGAGTTTTCAAAAACAGTATAACAATTTAGACCAAAAAAATCTGAATTTATAGAATTCTCTAAATATTTTCTAGGGAAAAAAATGTATTATTATTAATATGTGTATGTATTAGTATATATAGTAGCACAGAACAGGTGAACTTTTAACAAGTTTGCACAATCAAAGGGCAGAGTTCACATTATCTCATCTGAAATTTAATTCAATTTAAGTAGTGCAAAGTCATAAAGAATTCCTATACCTACCTTCTAACTTGAAAATGCATACTTCTTTACAAAGACTCTCCACTTAGTCAACTTTCTTTTAAAAATATAAAATAAATATCAGAACTGGAAATGGTAAGCTATTGATGGAGTTTTAGCCTATATGTAGATTATGAAAACCATACCCTTATGCATGACATTTCCAACTTCCCATATATTTTCTTTATAAAAGTGATCCCTTAATTATCCCATTCCACTGGAAAATCATCTTCAATTAGTTATTTATTCCTCGGTCCAATCCAGTTCCTTGTTTTCCAAAGTCAGACTGTAAGTCAGTCACTTAAGTATATATCTTACGATTTTTTTGTGCTAGGAGGAGGACATTGGACTAGAAACCTCCTGAGGTCCCTTGCAACCTAAATTACCTTCTGATTCTGCAAGAAAAGGCAAAATTTACCAAAGGAAATTAAGAGAGTCTGTCTACATGTTTCTCATCAATGAGACCTTCACCAAACAAGGATCTAACATGGGAAAACAACTGTAGTGCACAGGAACAAAGCTACTCTTTCATAGAGAGTCCATAATAGGGATTGACTCAGAAGTGAGTAGAGATTTGTGGCCAGTTTTTCTAATCTTTCCTACAAATCTAAGGATTTGTATCATCATATTCTATAGAGAAATTATTGAGATAAATTTTACTTTGTTAGGTATTCTGCTAGATGGAGCACTGGAAGCTTCTTATGAATATTCATTTGAATGTGAGCAGGATTTTAATTCTGACCATACTGATGACCCGTTCTTTATAACACTTGACTAAAATCTGTGTGTACATTCAGATGGAAATTTTTCAGTTTACAATTGCAGTTCATATAATGCAGTTTAGCTGGAGTGAAATGCAAATCCATGTACTTTCTATTGCATAAAGATGACAAAGGAGCTTTTAATGGTATAAAGTAGTTCATGTTAGAAAGACCTTATTTTTAATTGCAATGGGTGGGAAGAAATGACAGAGGTCACTGACATTTCATGTCTGAAGATAATATAGATAATTAAAAGAAAGACCAAAGGCCTGAGATAACAAATTAAATATTTGATATATTAAGTCTGTGGTGGTGGCAAGATATTCACTATAAATGACAGTGTAGGAGAGACAGGTCTGCTTAAAAAATGACAGACTGATAAGGAAGAGCAAAGTTTTGTCTAATCAGCCTTAAAATGCTCCTTAAAATTATGGGAGTAAATGAGACCTACATAAGAATGAAGATCTTGTTTGACTTGTCAAAGATCATTTCATAAACCTTGAGGTTAGATGCTTTGTATATTGGAATGTAATAGATGGAGAGAAGAATACCTAAATATGTCAAAAGAACAGCCCAGTTGATGGTCTTGATTCCTTATTGAAAATTCACATCATGCTTGGGTGGAACTATCTTACATTAAATTAAGACAGTGGATGGAAAGTGGACATGGAGGACCTCAGTCAATGACAACTGGCAAAGATCTTACAAATCTGGCTGAAAGATACACCATTAAATATTGATAGTGTCACTACTGGTTATTTTTACTGTAACTTGTTTGTACAATTTTGATAATAAAATTGGATTCATGTTTATCATCTACAGTTGATGTCTGACTGTTGTATTATTATTCACTTTAATGTTAACTCATTTTACTGCACGAAGAATACTATATATTTTAAGATAGTGCTGTTTCAAGACAACTTGTCCATATCTGGTGTGAATATTAAGTTTCTACTACATATTGTACATGTTGTAATAGGTACAAAATGTCTCACTGTGATATATTGCCGCAATTTAATATACTAAGTTAAAGATAATGACAACATGTTTATGAAATAGCATTATTTCATTGTTCTTAATCCTCCTATAGCCTTACAGGATAATTTTATTTCAAAATCAGTTCAAATAGTTGCCTAAATATTATCAATGCTGCTATAAGAACTCTCTCTTGGGAGAGTAATAACTAATTGGAAACCAGTTAGGAGAAGATTGGCCTGGTGCCCTCCGCTGATGAATTCATGCTGTTACACACTTATGTGGCTGGTATGCCAGAGGAGGGCTGGAATGCCAAAAAGCAACACTTGTCGGCATGAACCTGCACAACCTTCTCAAAGGTTTTGGCTTTTAAGGCTCAGTAATTGGGCATATTCTGGCTTTTCTTTTTTTCTTTTTTCTTTTTTTTCCAAGTGATTTCTTCTCCAACTCCTTTTAGGCTGGAAATATTAATGCATTATCCTTACTGCTGAGCAAAGCACTTTCCACAAAGAGCTGTTCCAATTGTTTTAATGCATTTGCTTCATGTTCATCCACATCATAAGGTTTTTTTTCCCCACTTTCCAGGGCAAAGCTAACCAAAAAGCTTAATATCTATAAAAAGGAGCTCTAACCTTAAGCACTTTCTGAAAGCATCGTTTGAATTGGAGGCTTAATTAAACTAGAGCAGGCTGTGAATTTTGATTTCTTACATGCTTATACAATGAAAATATGTATTCTTATAATGTGTGTAACTACATGAACCATGAAAATAAACAAGGTATACACATGAAAATACATCGTCCCTGATCCCTGACCTTTGAGAATGGAACTGGAGAAAGCAGACTATGTTTTGTGTTGTTTTCAGGACTCCCATGTCAGATGTCTTGCCCAGGAAATATCTGACACAGCACCAAAAGAATTCTGTGTGGCTAATGCGTCATAGTCTTTGGATGTTAGGGAGTAAGTGATAAGTTTAGTATGAAAGAAATACAGACTAAAAGTGAGTTTTGGAGGAAATATTAAGATATTTTGAATAAATCAATACAAGAATCTCATCCTTGCTTTGCTTTCTTGACAATTTATAAGGAACTGAAGTGGAAAATTTCTCAAACTGATGTTGACAAATTAGCAATTCTATTTGCTGAATGATGTTTTGGGTCCTTTGAAATTCTCCTCTATACTCCTCTTTGCTGGAATTTCAGGGACTGAGCAGTCAGAGAGAAAAATCTCATACTGGAGATACAGATACTCTCTCACATGGAAGAGATCTCAAACTGTCACTAAGCAGTCAGCTTCTTATTTTAGGCCTTTTAATGTGCCATACCTTCACAAACTTTGCATTTAATGAAATACTGAATCCAACAGATAATTAACTAATTTGCTAAATGTTCTGTAATTAATGCCTGAAATGTAGGCATTAAGCTTTAGGTCTTATTTCCAGGAATGTCATTGGAAATTTGTCACCCTTAGAAAGTTTGAAGTCTTTCAGAAGAGGCTTGGAATTTTATTAAGAAGGACTCTTTCAAAATCACCTAATCTGAAGTAATATTTATCTGTCTGAGGAAAAAGTTACAACAGGTTTGTTGTGATAACAGAACTTGAGATCCCAAGCCACATTAGCAGAAATTCAGAACACTTAGGTAACTATCAAAGGTCACAAAAGGACACCATTATGGTGATTTAAAGCCCTGAGATCTCTCTAGAAAGCTTTTGAAGGAGGTTGATGTTGCATGAAAGCTTTCACTAAGTAAGACAATAGGAAACCTGAAAAAGGACTGTATCTGAATTTGTTCCTCTTCTTATATATTAGGTAGCCAAGATATCATAGGATTTCTTCCGCAGCACGGATTATCCCCCTGAAGCAAGGTACGAGGCTGAGGAGTGCTAATTCTTGTTTAAAATGGCTCTGCAGGAAACATTTTTACTCCTTCATCAGTAGCGTAATTATTGACATATTTCTAGTGAAAGTGGAATATGTCTTCTCATTTCCTTCCTCATCCTAAGGGATGTGAAATATAACTTTTGTTTTTCCATCTCAGAGAAGCCTGACCTCATCTGTCAACATGGTATATTGAAGCACTTCAGGAGGGAAGGGAAAGATGATTGGTAGAGAATTAGGGGCATGATTGGACTGAACTGCTGTAATAAAAGTACATGGACAAACCACGTATTATAATAAGAATAATTATTGCAGTCTTTCATTAGCTTTTATTTGTGTTTTAAGATATTGAAATATTTAAGAGAAAGAGTTAAAAATTAGATATTCAAATGGTATTGGAAAAAATGATATGTGTCAGCATCACATGGTAGGAAACTTAGATGAAAAAAAGTGACAAGTTTCTGCCCATCTGGAAAGGAGAAGTATTTCTGCTGAAAGTACTGTCATATCAGCAATTGCCAGTGGTATTTTTAAAATGACATTATGGCAACATTTTTTTTCTGCAAGCTCATCTGTTGAAAGACTGGCTGGAAAAAAATAGGAATGTGAACTAGCCTACAAATCTGAAGAGAAGAAAGTAGAAGCAAGCCTGGTATACAACAGCCAAAAGGTCAGAAGTTCAGATCTTACCCTTGCTTAATTGCTGCTAATCCACTGTTGTACTGAAAGAATGGGCGATTTTGAAGGATAAGAAAAAAGAGTATGAAACCAAAGACTGATAATTCTAAAAGAGGTTCTAAACTTGATAGATAATAAGCTCTTCAGATATAAGTAATTTCTCAGTGATAGTGTTATTATTAGTATAAGAACTCTGGACTGTTTCTGTTTCCTGGAGTTTTCCAGTTTTTTTTTTTTTCCTCTGTCTCCTTTTCCCTTAGAACTGCTATTTACTCAATTCTGGGTTCCTTCTGAGCTCTCCTGCATTTAACATCCGTCTTTGAAATGTGTACTCTAACATACATATTTCTATTTCTAACATAACACCTTTCTATTAGGTGGTTAGCTGGTAAGAAGCACTTGAAACAAAGCAAAAAATGGAATCCATTACAAAGCAGCATTGCAATTAACACTGGTTGGAATTAGACTGCTGACTACAGCCCCTTGCCGCTCCATTTTGAAGCCGTGCCTGATATAAGATGTAAAAATTAGAACTAGGTCATATGAGTAGCTCATAAATACTTAATAATTATTTTCCACCGTCTTGAGTAGCTGTCAGAAAAAGGAAAGAAAAACAAAACAAAATAACAGACCACACATTAATCTATAGCAGCAAATTGTCCATTGCCTCAGATGATTCAAATGGGCCAATGAACTGAAGCCTTCTTAAAAGGGTAATTGTTAAAAGAGTGCATTTGTGAAGAAAATGCAAAATGAGAGACTCCCTCAGCTGAGCTGTCATGTAAGAGAATTGTTTCTCTGTGTGCAGAATACAGAAACTAGAGCAAGAGCTTGTTTTCTGGATAAAGCAGTTAAAATTGAAACAATGAATGTACCCACTTTTTATTTAGTGTCTTTTTTAATGAAAACGTAGCACAAAGAATAAAATGAGAAATATAAGAACTTATTTTCCAAAGATAACCTGCCATGTTCCATAAACATTCATCACACTTTCCTTCACCTAATTGTACTTTAAGTAGAAGATGAACTATGTTTAGACTACAGCACAGGCATAAGGTGATTGCATGAAGAATGGGCTAGACACTGAATTCTGTGTTCTACTCCTGCCTCTGCCACTAATCTGTATGGCATCTGGCAAGCTGGAAAGAATGACTGTTGCTACAAAAGATGCAGAAGAGAAACCATCAATAGGTTGCACAGGCAAAATGTGGTGAAATTTAAAGGGATTGGACTGCTTGCTTGTTACTGAAATTAGAAATTGGAAAGAGTACGTAAAACAGGAAAAGACATTTCCAGAAAAGAAACAAAAATTCCTGATCATGTAGTTGAATGTCTTCAAAACTTTGCCTGAAAATCTAAGTGTACTATTTGCCTGTGTCTCTAAGGTACTTTTGCATTTTTTAAAAATAATAAAAAAAGCTTCTTTCCCATTCTAGCTAATCTGCTCTAGTTTAACAGTGACATAATGAATGGGAGAGAACCTGAACAGAGGAAGCAACATCCAGAAGTTACCATGTAGTAGTGGGCATGTTATACTTCATTTCTGGGTTTACCTTGTAGTAAATTCCTTGGTTACCTATGTACTGAGTTTCTTCATCTGTAACATGAGTAAGGTGATTAAATCCTTCTCTCACAAACTTTCTGGAGGATTACTTAACTGTGAAGATGTTAAATGCTGAATCAGTCCAAACAGTAATTCTCTCCTTAGTATTTGTTAAGACCTATAATGACTTTTGTATTTCTACCCTTCCCCTACTCATGCATAACTGTGTCAGAGCTTCACAGGGGCTAAAGAGAAAGATTCCAGCTCATGGAGCTGTGAGGATGCAGCAGGCTCAATCTCTTATTCCCCGCTCCAGTTCCAGGGAGTAAAGTTAAAAATCTGTAGCTGATTAGAATTTTTTTTCTCATACGCTTTGACCACAGTCAATATCTTATCATACTTTTTTTTCCCCCAAAGCATGATTACAGCTTAAACAAAGGGAAAAAATCTCTGATGAGGATCAGACTTAAGTGGAAAGACTTCTACTTTGTTCAAATGAATATCATATTGGTTTTATTGTCTTATGCCTCCATACTTAGAGAAATAGAAATTTCCCCCAGGTATTATTATCATCCTCTCTTATGAAGTTTTTGTCAATAATTGCACCATATTTTTTCTAATGTAACATGACATTATTAAGTTTTTAGGATGAAATGAAGAGAATGCCCGAAGAGATACTGTATATTTCAAGAGCATATTAAAATTGCTGCTGAATTACAGATGTAACTATTTAGTTAATTATCTTAGTGAAAATAATAGCTCTGAATACGTTGCCTTTTACACTAGACAAAACTAGCAGCTGTTATTAGAAATCAAGGAAAATTGCATTTGTGTAACACTGCTGTGAGATAAATATCATTTCCAGTTAATATAAAAGACTCTTGGTTTTGGTTATTCTTTGAGAGTTTGGCTTTTTGTTGGCTTGGATTTTTTTTGTGTGTGTGTGGGGGGGGTGCGTTTTTTCAGGGGACATGAGGTTCATTGTTTTTCAAAAATAGATTGGTACTTTTCAGGTTTGGAAAAGAAACTAAGGGATGATATGGTGAGTGCTTGTGAAAACATGGAGGCAGTGGTTTTATAACTGCTGTTGACCAACTCCACAACACTAAACCTGGCAGAACATCCCAGAGTACTAGGAATCTAAGGGAAAAAATAACTGCAGTACTTCTTTATATTGAGTGTGAGGTCTGCCATGGGAGGGTGAAGGGGGCACACAGCACTAGCATGTTCATAAATCTGTCTCCATGCACTGATATTAAAGGATGAGGCAGAATCTTAGTCCTCAGATCATTGACACTGCGTATGCTAGTCTGAGTCAAATAGTTTTCTCCAGGGCATAGATTCTGTCTCTGTAAACCCAGTCCACTCAGGTCTGGGTTCAGGTCTCTACACATCTTCATCTCCTGTCCACCACCCATAGACATCTGACATCACATTACAGGAAGTCTACTCTAGAAGATAATAGCATAATCTTTTGGTTTTTCTTAAAGCTTTAAGCTGCAAAAGAGATATACATAAAATCTAATAATCTTGTCCCAAGGCCAATGAGGCACCACACAAAGACTCAGTAAGTTTCGAGGAAGGTGCTGTGTAGTAAGAATGTGAATGAACCTTTCCTTTGCCTCACCTTCTCTTTCGTCAGGTCTTCTCACAGTTAAAACAGGAAATCTGGCCTGTAAGAATTGAGTCTGTCACCTCCACATGTGCCAGAATATGCTCACGTGTTGAATTAGAGCTGTGCAAAATTGCCCAGCTCAGCCTTGTCAGTGCTAACAGACAAAAATGATATACCTGCCAGAACTCAGACCTTTGCTCCAAAGTAAAATGTCAACATTTCTGTCAACAACCACAGATTTTGCTATAAAAATGATGAAATTCAAAACTAAGCTTTTTTTTTTTTTTTTTAGTAGTAGATTTGTCCGAGGTTGTACATTTTTAAGAAAATAAAAGGATTTTGCAAGGGAAGAGAATGGAATATTAATAGATGGGAAAAGATAATAGATAGTAAATAGATAGGAAAAGAGGGCTTCTGCAAAATAGATGTCCTCTCTGATTGTAATCTCATTAATGTAGTTTAAAATTCTCATGTTTTATTAGAGTTGATTAACTTTATGGAGTTGGTTTGGCAAGATATACGTTCTCCAGGTAGATGAGTAGATTGAAAGGAGGTTCAGCTTGGTTTGCAATGTTATAGCAGAAGCTGCTCTATTTCCTGCAGCTTTCCCTATTTAATATTCTGCTATTTATTCTGGCATTTCATTCTTATTGCAGCTAAAGTGGATAGGGAACAGGAAGAAGAGCAGAGATTCACATGGGCCTGACAGCAAGGGATCACCTTGATCACTTTTTTATAATGGAGGCAAAAATCCTGCTCTTCCCTTTATGTATAAAGATATATGAAAAATGGTCTGAAAAAACTTGATGGAATGTGTGACATACATACTCTACAAGAGTAAAAGAGTGAAATGTTCAACATTGGACTTGCTCTTCTTACTAGGAAACTATCCAGCGAGCAGCAGTGCAGAAGGAATTCACAAACAAAATCAAGTGACAGCGTGTCAGACAGTACATCAGTAATTAAGGATGTTACAACTTGTTTATTTATTTATTTATTTGAGATCAATCTGTGCATCCTGAAGGTCAAAGCCATTTTCAGTGACCTAATAATTAGTGTGTGGCAGCCCTCGGCTTTACACACTGCCAATTTACACAATGGAAGGCCAATCATTGAGTATCTCTCCTCTGTATGTTGTAGCTGCTGTTTGAGTCTTTGGAAAATTCTACTAAAGGATGCCATTCTGTAATATTTTTCCTGTTTAAACTATAGGGATTGATCAGTCTGGTCGTACAGGAGAGACTCATATGCCTTTTAAGGGAGGACTTATCATGCTATCTTCTTATCATGACAGATCATGGTATCTTGTTTTGTAACAGCTGTCAGATTCTGTCAGAAACATCTGAGACTGAGTTTCCACCTTGACAGGAGTTCTTCCAAGAAGGCTGTTGAATTGAAGGGTTCAGCATCCACAAGTGAAAATAAAAGTGAAACTATTTTTAACATATTTTAAATTTTTAATGGTGGGCTGGAGAGGATACCTATCCAAAAAAGAAATAGTAAGAATGCTCTTAATTCACTGAATAATATAGGGGCTATTCATGCATTTAAAGCAGAAAATACTCATGAATCTTGCTCTTCACTTTTCCCTTCTTTTCCTGGTATCTGCGAAGTAGAGACATTGACCTGTTGTGTACATGTGTCAAATCTGTGACATATCATGAGTAAAATCTGCAGAACAATGCTGAAATTTCAAAGTTAATAAAACTTAGCTAGCTAAAATATGTAACGAAACCAAAGTTACTTCAAATTTCCAAGTGAAACAGCACATAAGAAACCTCCTGTGCCATCTTGGTTTTACATCTTAATTACAGCCACAATTTGTTTTTTTTTTTAAATTTGAGCTCAGTATTTGAAACTGCAAAATAGTTCCTGGAAGTCCTCAGACACTCTCTTTTACTGCACAGTAAAGCCACATGTCCCTTGAAGATTCCTGGTTCTCAACGACTCAAAACTTTTATCCCAGCCGTTATCCTGGAAACAAAAATAAGTCTATACTTTTTTTTTTCTACAGTTTGAAATACCACAGCTTTGGATTTATGGTCAGTATTTCATTAAGAAATGTTAAGTGATTGGATTTGTCATTACTGTTGCTTGCTTGTTTCATCTTTCTTTTAAAAATTCCATAGTCCTATTGTGAAGCCTTCCATATCCTATGAGTGGAAGTTTTCCATGATGAGAAGTGGAAAATTCTTTAAAAGATTATATGATAAGCTCTAATGTGAAATTTTGTTGTATTCACTTTGAGGTTATCTGCAGAGATTCTACTACTGAACAAGTTCTGAGGAAACTGTAAATATAAAAGCCAGACATTTATGATGATTTTAAGAACATGTGTGTTGTCATGAAGGAAAATCATTCCATCTTTGTGGAGTCATAGAATTTGAGAGCCAGAATTTTCTTCCTGAAAAACACAAGCCAGAAAACTTAATATTTTTTTTGCATGCTATTTCCTTTCTTTAAATGAATTGCCAGTAGATTAACCTGATAGAATGATTAAAATAGTTTCCATAGACAGTTTAAGGGAATGTGAATTGTGAGTACACTCAAAATTGATCAAATATTCTCTGGTAGAGCTCCACTGAGACAGAATCAGAGCTATCAGGCACATGTCCCAATGGGTACATATTAGGGGAAAAGACACTGATAACACTACAGTTACAGTTACTACGACTTACCTCCAGTAGACCCAGGACTCCAGCACCTTCAACTCATAGTGACAGGAATCTGTCTTTTGCATTAATATCTTCTTTGTGATTTTGGAATTATTTGATTTACATCAGTAGCTTGTAAAGCAAGCAAGATAAAAACAACATAAAAAACCCCAAACCAGTATTTTATATATGTGACTCAGTAGTTGTCGTATTGAATTTCAAATTCTAGCACAATGCTACACAAGGAACAGAGAAATGAGAAGGACGAGATAGCCTACAGCAGGCTGAACCAGTAAAGGAACAGGGAGCAGAACTGATAGGTTTTTCGGAGGATGAAAAATCTGTTTTGTTTTTTTATTGACTTTTTTTTTAACTGAGATTATAGTTTGCCTGTTTTCCACATTTTCTTTTCTATTTGTTTCTAGGCATTTCATGTTTTTCAAATCATAACATCTCCAGTACAATTGCAATGAAAATGCATCCTCCCTTTCCTCTCCTAGTGCCTTTGCTTTAATTAGCACTCTTTGGAAAATTGAAGGGTCTTGTCCTCAGCTGTCAACAGGCTGAATTGATAGAGTCACTCTGATTTTCCCTGCTTTTCAGCAAGATCTAGCCTGTGATACAGCTGAGCAATTGACTGCAAATGGCTACAACTGTCTGTCTTTTCTGAGATCTGATGAAAACTTCATCTGGAAGCATTCCAAGAAGAACAAATGTTGTTGTGCAGTCGCACACAGACTGCATCCTATACTTACTATCTAATATACTATCTATTTGCCTAGTATTTTAACCCCAAATCAAAAGTTTTCTTTCACAGTTTAGCAGGCCTAGCTTCCCCTTATCTCATCAGCTGAAGTCACTCTTTTGTCACCTCATGTTAGAGACATATACCATGTGATAACATGACGCCTCAGGGCATGCAGAACGTGAGCAAGGTTGATCTTTCCTCATCTTTGTGCAGAGTAGTAGCATTATTTCCACCTGAGATTTCCATATTCTCATCTGTGAAAGGCTTATAAACTCTCCCCAGGCCGAAGAAGGAGAAGGAGAAGAAGAAGGAGAAGGAGAAGAAAAGATAGAAAAAAAGTGAGACTTTTGGGTTAACTATTCTATGGGCTGGCATGAAAGGTTTGTTGCTTTTATGGCTGGAGTTTTTGTGAGAAATGGTTATAGTCACTTTAGGGGGAAGGCATAAAAAGGCGTGTGAACAACAAAAAAAACTTATGGGGAGGTGAATAGATGACTATATTGCTTTCACTCTCCTTACTCTAATTTCCTGTTCATGAAAGCAGGCAAATGAGCTGAACCACAGCTTGCATAGCACAGACACTACAACATTCATCTCAGCAGGGATGCAATGCTTATGTTGAGAGAAGTGTGTCATTTACTGAACTCAGGCACAGCCATGTGATCATATGATGGCAACACCACCACCACAGTTTGACAGGGACAGAAATGATCAGATGGATATGAAAAGTCTAGAAAAGTTTTTGTAATGGAAATAGCTCCTTCTGTACAGGAATGTTGTTATTCACAGTTTGCAGCTGCAAAAGAGTTCAGTTTCACAACATTTCCGATAGCTGTATGTGAGTTGCTTTCTGGTCATTGTTTGGTTAAATGATACGGTAAAAGAGAATGAAAGTCAACTATAACAGGGAGAATATGAAATCTTTGCACTTAATAAAAAAGTGATTAATTAAATGACTGTTCATTTTTATCTGAACCCAAAGTGTGTCAAGAGCACTCTTCCTGATTCAGAATATTTTCTGAAATCAGAAAAAAATATTACGCTCCTAAAGGAACTAGGAAATAGTAATGATTATAATTATCTCAAAGTGCAGTGCTGTAGTTCTTTTCCAGTGTACACTAATATGATCCTTTGGAGCACAACTTGTCATTCTGAAATGAAAAATAAAAATACAATAGAAAGAGTCTAAGCAGCCATTTGCAATTCATTTAAGTAAGCACCTGTCTAGTTTTATATATATATGTATATGTATAATTTTTTACTATAACTATATAAAGGGAATCCAAATATGAGAGCATATGAAGGTAGTTCAAATGGGAAATTATGTGTGAAAATTCACTACCCAAAACATGCCCTGTTTCCTTTGCAAACATTGACTTAATGAACAGAAATTGATGTACTTGTCATTGTAGTGTTCATTATAAGTAAAATTCTTAGGAATAGGGAGTTTTACATAAGGTCTGAGAAGTCCTTCCTTTGCTACTTCTAGATTCAAACTCTGGTAACATCACATAACAATCTCTGCTGGGACAGTGCGACAACAATGTAGGCCTTGAAAGGGCCATGGTTTGCTCTAGGAGGGAATTTAGCCCTTTCTTGAGCTTATGATCATCTTATTCTAAGCTCTCAATTCCCAGCATATTGGCAATGATATCCCTTGTTCAAAATGGCAACAACTTTGGACTTAGCATTTAACATTCCAGATTCAGTAGATTTTTTTAAAGTGGAATTCAATAAAGAAGATGATTTCTTTTTCCTTGATATTCATCTCTTGTTCTCAGGATACATTGAATAATGAGATAAGGAGAAGTCAGTTAAGATTTCAGTCTCTGTATATACTCAGGCAGAGAGATGCAGTTCTAGCAAGGGATGGCTCAGGACTGAAACCTTAAACAAATGTTTATTTTTCAAGTGGAGAGTGAGGAAAGCCAGTGTGAGATCTATATACATCCTCATGTTTAGTACTCCCATCTTCACAAACCATGCCTTAAATTTAAACTGAAAACAAATGTTTTGGTTTTGTTTAATATTGCCCATAAGCTTAATGTCATAAATAGAAAGTTAATAGAAGTTAGTAGAAACAAAAGGTACAGGTTTTGTGTTTCTGAAAAAACAGGTTGCTATCTGCAATGCAAAGAGCTTCCTGAGTGATCCAACCTTGAAATTACAAGCAAATAAGGTAACAAAAGGTTTTGCTTCAGGTAATAGTTTCCCTGATCTTCATTGCTGCGCCTTAGTTCAAAAACTTGAGACTTCCTTGCAAACTGGATTTTGAAAGATTTACTGTGTAGGGCTGTTTTTATTTTCCTATTTTTTTTCCTACTGCAAAATAGCAGTAGTGTCCTGTCCTTAAATATAAGATGCAGCACAGTTTTAGAAGTATGAATGGGGCCTTTTTAATATAATGCAGGTGACACTCCTGATATAGATACTTACAGGCTTCATGTGTGCTTGTGTTAGACATGGTAATGCCGCTCTTTTCTTTTCTAGAACAATGAGTAAGCTGCAAAGTGCAAAAGAACATAGTGTGTTAACTTTCTTATCTGTTGTCCAAAAGAAGCCCTTCCATGACTACCAATGTCTTACAATGACAGAAAGAAAGAGGCATTAAAGAGGTAAAATCCAGAAAAATGTTTGTGCTGAGCATTTTAAAAAGCACTTTGTTTGCTTTATAAACCACCAAATAAATAATTTTACACAACATAACACAGTTCAAATTCAACTGGGGTTAGGCTGATTATAGTTTCATTAAAATTGCAAGTGTGTGACATATTTCTGTGGATTAGAGAGCCCCTTTTTATTGGACAAGCAGTACTCTCAGCTGAGCTGCATCATCAGCACATGCTACTGTTGTCACAAATTACGAACCTGGGGTTCTTAAAATCTAATTAGACTCGACTCTCGCTGTGCAATGTCTAGCTAGGGCCAGTAATGATCTTTATAATCTTTATTCCTATCAGAAATTTATGTCTTTCCTCTGCAATAGAAAAGGGAAGGCAGAGGCTTCAAGAAAATAAGTGAAAACAGAACCATAACTAATCTGTTTATCTAATTTTTACCAGATATGCTAAGGTAATCTTGCAAAAGGAATCAGATGAAATCAGCACAAACCCCATTGCTTCACTGGACTTTGGGGACCATGGAGCATAGAAGTGTTCAGAGAGCAGAACAAAAAGCCAGTAGATTGTAAACCGTTTTCCTTGTTATCAGCAGAGCAATGAAGTGAGGCTCCCTAGTTTTTCACAGATTGCTCTATTTTACTTTCTTTACTGAGCAATCCTACAGTACAAGGTCAGACCACATGTTAATGCTGTGCAGGGCAATTTTCTGGATGTGTGATGGAACACTATACATTTCAAAACATGAAATTATGTATGAAATAAAATATCACAGCCCATTGCACTGAGAATAGAGATAATGCTGTAGTATCACTGGCAGTGAGAGACTGAAGAATCCAGTTTAATATAACTTTTTAAAGGAACTCTTCAGCTCTTTTAAATCATACGGAAAATCTTCTCTGACTAAACTTTCCATCTTTTTCTTTCTTTTTTTTCTCTCTTTTTTAATAAAAAGCAGTCTAAAGTGAAGAGTAACTGATCATCATGCTTTTATTCAGAAAAAAATCTTCCTATCAGAACTTTGCAAAGAATGCTAATGTCTTATCCTAATGCTGTATTTGCAGAACATATTCTGATTACATGTTGCTCTTCAATATTAAATCTACACAATGCCTTTTCACTTTCCATGTCGTCCCATTACCTTTTAGCCTTCTAGAAGTTTGTAGGAAACCTTCATCTCCCTTCATATACTGTCATAATTGGGTTATAACCGTTGCTGCAGAAAAATTGGAAGAAAGTCTTGATGGATTGGCTGGGTTCAGCAAAAACAAATGACAAAAGCTACTCACGGTAAAAGTTTTGATTTCGTTTTTATACATTGTCAAGCTATTGAAATTTAAGGCTAAATAAGTTGCTGATGAACTATGAAAGTTTATTTAAAAGTTTATTTAATTTTTCTGGACTTATAAAACGTGTGTCAGGATTCACATTCCAAATCACTATCCAAAAGAGATAAGTAAAAGCCATGTACCTTCATGCTTTTGCATTTATTATTAGAATGGTCACCTATCACATCTTGTCACCTTACCTACATCTTACCTTACAGAGATGTTCCAGACAGGGGCAGTAAGTATGTATAAAGCCATAAGGGTTTTTTATGATGAGAGGTGTGCCTGCTGGAGCGGGAAGGTTGGACCAGATGATCTCTAGAGGTCCCTTCCAGCCTTGAAGATTCTGTGATTCTGTGTGATTCTGTGATTTGGTGTAATAGAATTAGTGAACCACCTTTTTTTTCAGATTAAAAATTTAGCTAATTTGGAAAGGGCAATGCCTGAGCTTTGACTCAGATATAGTAAGAAAAGAAATAGTTCTTTTCTGTCAGGAACTAGAAAAAAGGAACTTCATCATTATACACCAGCAATTATATCTCACACTTAGATATAATGCATCTGTTTAAAGCAGAAGTTTTTGTTTGAGTAGGAATTACAAAAGTGTACTTTGCTTACAATTTCATTTCTTTTCTCCTCTGTGGCAAATGTAGCATCCACTCAGCTAAGAATCTGAGCTCAAAAGTATGTATTAGTAAATGGTAATTATAAGTTGGCCTAAAAAGCTGACCTAGATATATTTTAATCCACACAGAATATAGATGAAGAAAAATGACATTTGATGAACTGTTTCTTTCTGGTGGTGAATCTATCGTATACCATGTTTGAGGTCACATAGACTATAGAATAATAAAATAAAAGCAAAATTTCTGTAAGTGACTTTTCCTTACATTTATGATATTACGAGAGAAACATGTTGTTTTCTTAATGGCAAAGAAAGGTAGAACAAATAAAAAGAGATAAGGTACTATAGACACTATTTGGTCAGAGTCAACTCCAATAACATTTTTTTTTAACCTGGATTATTTTTATTGCCAGTAACAATATTATTGGTTATTCATGCTAAGATAAAGGTAATAAAAGTCTAATGATCCAATCTAATGATTGACAAAAGGATCAGGAAGGAATTTCCCCCTCTTACTTATATTTCACATTACGTAAATGGTCAGATTTTGAGGCTATATCTGAAACACTGAGTCTGGTTTACTGCCAAAGGCAAGGTGCCAGACTGGCTGCATCAAGGATTTTTTCAGCTAAAAAAAATAGTATAGCTTCTTTCTAGAGACTGTCTATATGAACATTCATACCATGATCTCTGTTCTATCTAACCATATATATCTTTTGCTGAGTTGAAAATTTCTTGATTTTAGTATCCATTCTTATGTTTTGATCTGATTTGTCCTAAATTCACTGAGACTGCCTTAGCTCATTTCAAGAGTGATCTTGTACCTGGGATACAAGCAGATCTTACCAATTTGGGCAGTATCTTTCAAGTTCTACTTTTGTGTGTTTTGTTTTCCTGCTTTCTTTTCTGAATTCAATTGATTTCTTAGATGTTGAATTCATTTTACCACCTGCAGGCAAAAATTTTCTTTGACTTCAGTTGTATTGTCTGTATGGCTGCTAGGACTTGTTTGTGTTTTAAAGTAGACGTCCTGTTTTCAACGGACATACAATTGGATTCCAAGAACAGGCCAGGCAATTATCCCTCAGAATTGCTTATTCCTGACGTTTTCTTGCCTAGAGTCATGCTTTATGTCTAGCATTTGAAAGAAAATGTTCCTGATCAGCTAGTTGGGGTCCTTGGGTGGTTAGGTCCTTAGGCATTTCCTCTAGCAATTCCTTGATGGGCTTCCTAAGGATAAAGAAGGATTTGGCCAAAAGAATTCTAATTTTCCTACTCAGATGAGGTGGTTATAACTTTGTGCCCATTTTTTTTTTAAGTACAGAAGCCCTAGGTTCTGCCATGGTTATATCAAAAGATCCCAGAAGATTTGTGTCATGTGCCGTTGGAATCCACATCTAAAAAACATATGTGTGTGTTTGTGTGTGTGTGTACACATGTATTTCCCTTCCTCAGGCTGATACTTCCTTAATACCTTACCTCTTTCTGAGGTTTCAAACTGCTGCTTTTACACTAAAAAATGAAGTGTGAGAGTCCACAGGTGTTGCGGAGTTGATTCAAAATGAAGAACGACATCTGAATCATCCTACAATATCTCAGAGGTTTTCCTTGGAAAGATGAAAGTACAAATATTGTTTCGGCCAACATTTTTGTCACTTGCAAAAGTGAGGAGCGGAGGTGACAAGGTTGTGTCTCCATATCTTATTGTATTGCAGTTGCAAGCATATCTCTCATAGTACAGCTGCCATTTTTGTGTACTATTTTCAACAGTATGTACGTGTTCATGTTCGGGGAACCTGGCATGTCCAGGGAATATCAGTTCTACCGCATGTGTACTATACTGTTCATCTCTGCCACAGCATGATGCAATCTTATTTTTCTTCCCAAACTCTTTTCTTGGTGGAACAGAAGGACGTGTCAGGGGAAGTCTGGACATACAATAACTTTAGCTCTCAGAGAATCTATACTCCAGTGAGACTCATTAAAAGTCCAGAATCGGCTGCATGTAGAATTTTTCACTTTCAGCGTAAGACTAATGTTATTTTTTGCCCACTGCTGTTAAAAATTGATTAAAATTTTGTCCTTCATCATTTTCAGTTTTTTTCAGTGAAATCCCTAATCAATATATCTTGAATATTTACATAAGCCAAATTATACATATTTGCATCAGTATTGTGCTACGACCTCTCGAACTTTGGATTGAGAAGGTATTTTGCAATCACAGCCAATCTCAAAGGAGAACCTCTTAATTTGAAACAATTTACTATGAGTATTAAGAGGGAATGTTTATGTGGTTTAAGTAAATTAGAGAGAACTAGAAGTCTCTAGATAATCCTCAGTTTCCTTTTGCCTTATAGAATGCATTACACAAGGATGCTTTTCAAAATTCATTATAGTTTTAATCCAAACATCCAAACCAGTTCTTTCAGAGCTACACATTTATTTGATAAATTACTATTTGCATTAAATGACAAAGCAGAATCATTTTTTCCGGCAGCTGTTGAAACCTGCCTTTTCACAGAGTTGGGAAGTAGTATCAATATACACTTCTTATGAACCTAAAAGAACAGGATCCTGAGCAAATGTTGTAATGGAATTGTGTTTTTTGATAGATGCCAAGAAAGCAGCACTTCACACCTCTACTTTCTTTTTATATGTATAGTAATCTAGCAGTCAGTTCACTTCTCAATGAATTTGAAAACAAGGTTTTAAAAGTAATTAGGACAGGAATAAAATGCATAAGTTGAAGCAGGACACCCTGGTTTAGTAATTAGTATAGCTTAGCTGGAAAATGGTGAAAAACGCTCATTTGATACCATTCCTAAGGACTTTTTAATGTGAAATATATAAATGATTCTGAATATGAAGTGATTGATAGGATCCTTATATCAGAACTTCTTCTTTTTTATAAAAGAAATTTGCTTCCAACACTGAACATTTTTTATTCTTTTTTTTTTAAGCAGAGCAATCCCTATGCCATTTCTCCCAGCTTCTTCTGCATTCTCCCTAAAACAAAAAAAGAAACCAGCACACTACTGCATGGCTCAATATTCCCCTCAGAAGAGCCTAAAAACAAAAAAATATAATCATGAGATGTTGCAGTATTTATTCAAGGCAATTTTCAAATGACAGAGTAGGTATTTTTTAGGGTTCCTTCATAGCCAATTTTAGCAGACACATTCTTCCCTAGAGCGTTCAGAGAAACAACTCAACCTTAGGGTTCCTGTGAGGAAAGCCCTTTTGCATAGATGGACTAGTTTGGCTAATGATGGCTTTTTAGTATGTTCCATCAACATCCTGATCCATTTTTGTATTTAGTTTTTGGTCAGTTTTGCAGGGCTACCAATGTACAAAAGGTGCTACCTTATGGCAGGTTATTCGAGAAGCAAGGGAGTAGAAACATTTTGCTTGGTTCAGCTTTCGTCCACTCATTCAGTTTATTAAATCTCCTCACCACATCAGCTTCTAATATTCCTGTGCTTAGGAAACATTCTGCAGCTGCACGCACAGATCAATCATTTACAGACTGATTAAGAAGGGGTCTGGAGCAAGGCAAAGCATGTCCCAGTGAAAATAGAGATACTTTTTTTCCTGCACCATGCACACAATTGAAATGGGGATATAGGTTGTTTTCTTATTTCACTCTCAGTTCAAAAAAGTTAAAATACTTAGTTACAGAATGCTATGTGCAACTAGGGAAATTAATCTAAACCAGAGTGCTGTGATATTGCCAAGAAGAATGGAAAGAGTCAGGCTAAATGTATGTAAAGACCTCAGTTATGTTGCTTTTCAACCCATGAGGCATGCCTTTCTCAGTGAAGTGGATGGAAATACAAATGAAGCAAGTTCTGTGATGAGGCACAAAAGAGATCCTAACTGGTTGCGAGTGCGACATAGGTTATATTAGTTGTGACATATCCTTTGGCTGCATTTAAACTCAGCTCTTACAACACAGAATTATGTTTAATAACTGCATAAGAATATTAATTTTGATTCTATCAAAAATATGATATCTTCTGGAAGATATTCTTGTCTAGTGGCATTCATCCAGTTTTCAATAAATGTTCAATGCAATTGTCATTGCCATACTGATAAACAAGGGGAGAAACATTTATAGGCATGAACTTTCATGAAGTTTCACTTCAGGCACAGGTTTATGGTTTTGGTTCATGCTCATCTGTTTCACACCTTCTTTTAAAATGGTTTTAAACTAAATAATCAACCTGAAGAAAATGAACTGCAGGCTCAGTTTGGAATTGGCAAGATTAGAAGAGTCTAGAAGTTCAGTGTTTATTTTGTTATAATGTTCCTAACTAGATCAAAGCACAAAGTGGGGCAAGATTCCGGGAAATGTCTTGTTGTATCGCTTTTGTATGATCAGAAATAAATTTTAAAAGTTAGTAGATCTATATTCTGCATTTTTCTTTTAGATTCCCACTCCAACATTCGACAGCTACATTCTCCTTTCTTGCAGCCTTCATTTGAAAGTGTAATTTACATTAATTTTCAGTCACCTTTCTGGATGTCAATAGTGATACATTAGAAGTATGCCACCAACGTTTCGATTAACAAAAAGAAATCTTTCTGATTCTCTATTAAGACAACCTTCACAGATTTAACTAGTAGCATTTCCACAAAAACAGGAAAATCAAACTTACTAGCACAAACTATGCACATTTACATTTCATTGGTGAAGTGATTAGTGATAATTTGTTACTTAAACCCTTCACAGATTAAAGTATAATAGTCTTCTCTAACATTGTTCTGTAATTGTTACAATAAGCAAAATGCTTTCAGATTTATGAGCTTTTTTTTGTAACTTTTAACAACACATATCCATATCCATTGTTTTCCAAATAGTGACATCATCTGAGGGAAGAAAGACCACACCAAAGCTGTGTTAGCAGTAGTGGGTGTACTCTATTGTATAAAAAAAGTATAATTCCAAAACAGGGTTCAGTGAACGATTCTTCATGGAAAAAATTAGAATTGCAGTTCTTCTTCAGTACGTAAAAGCAAATTTCCTCAAAGGTGAATCCTTTTGTTTTTGAAAGTCAAGTTCTGCCTGCTTGTCTCATACTGTCTCATACTATGGCACAGCTTACCAAGTAGCTCCACAAAAGCTAAGGTGAGGTCTCACATTACACTTGACTTGACAGGTTGTGCCACCAAACAGCAAGCTCAGTCCAACCCAAGGCTCCTGGCTCTTTGCCCATTCCTCATTCCTCACACTAGCTCTGGCTCCATCTTACCACATGGTGAGTGATCCATGAAACCAAGTCAGCAGAAAATGATTCCACTCATTATTATCAGGGAGGCAGAAGAAACACTTTGCAAGGAATGGAGAAGAAAAAGAAGAAGGGGAGGTGGGATAGACACTTCTTCTTAGAGCAGCTAACACAAAATTCCAAAAAAAGCGAAGTAAAAAACCATAATGAAAAGCAGGACTGGTTTTGTTAAACTTAAAAAAAGTCCTGATTATGAACCCTTTACCAGGGCTATACTCAGGAATCCACAGATTCTAAGGGGATATACACATGGCTACAATACTTCCACATGATTTGTGCAAAGGGACCCTACTCAAAAAACTTGCAAAGCAGGGACTTTTTGCCTACACACACTGTTATTCAAGCTCTTCAGTCATGCTGTGCATGTGCTGTCAATTTAACACAGCTAACCCGAGACTTACAATATGCTGGCTGTGTGCCTGCCTTCAGAGTAGGAGGGAGATTTGGGCTAAGAGGCTGAAATGTCTTTCACTTCCTGCTGCATGTAGTCACGTTTGTTGGATGAGAAATAGCAAAGTATGCAGCTAAGATACTCTTTTATTTAATAGCAATGGTCTGTATGTCACAGATTTGTTTTCATTATTTAGTGGTCAAAATATTCCATTATGTAGCAACTTTCTTATTCTCAACTATTTGCAGAGTTGTTTTTTTTTTACCACAAAATAGGAACTTGCATCCTTATTTACCAAATTCTGCTATTTGAAAAGAGAATGAGCACTGCTGAATATCACTGAAGCAGTGACCCTTCTTCTCCTATTCCTGTAGAATATCAAGTATTTCTTGAATATTCACTCAGCAT
>JAUBOD010000207.1:298338-326314 GCA_032353885.1 Nothura maculosa | reverse complement strand
GAATATCACTGAAGCAGTGACCCTTCTTCTCCTATTCCTGTAGAATATCAAGTATTTCTTGAATATTCACTCAGCATTATCTGTGTGGAAAATGCTTTTTGTAATTATTAATGATTTCATGTATCAATAAATTTCTTTATGATGTTTATTATTTATACCATGTTTGAGGACTTGCCTAGGATATAATTATTAGAAAGCAGAAATAGTATGTAACCAGAGAAGGGAGTTACTTTGCAATATTTCTGATGCAGACAAATCAGGAAGCATAGGAGATTTTTCCAAAGAAAAAATACTGTTTTTAGGCACTTGTTGTCTTTGTTTCTGAAGCATACAACTACTCACTAGTCCACAATTCTCAGCAGAGCACCTATCAGCAAAGAAAATCATTTTCTCAAATTGTTTTGTATATGTAAAAGAGAACAGAGAACTAGGCTCACAGAAAATCTATGAGAACAGCAAAGAGAGCATGAGTGAAACAGAAAGTATATTATTTTTCCGTAGGTCAGCTAAGTATGACAAATATAAAATAACCTCTATAACTTGTAGGCACAGTTTTCTCTGGTAAGCTCTGTTTTTTTCTTGGCTGTGATGCAATTTGAGAAATCATATACATATGACATAAAAAAGGCAAAAGAAAGCCTGATCCAATATGTTTTTTAAAAACACTTCCTGAAAGAATGTTCTAAATAATTCCATGATTTTATTTCTATTAACTTTTTTTCACAACGGCCAAAGCAGCATTTATATCATGTATTTTAAAGAATGTGTTACCCATTCAATAAACACTAAAATTAGCTTCAAAGTATAATTGGAATATTTTTTCACACATTTTCATAAATGTGTAAAACAGTCTGAAAGAATTAGCATTAATATAAATGCTTCTCCTCTATGTTATATTCGATAAGATTTTGTCCTGAGTGTTAGTAATATTGTATTTTCAGGAATGCCACAGAAACCACAGATTTCAATTACATTTGCTTTCAGACATGTAAAAGAAACACATGTTAAAGCGATTAATAAAAATATGACATTTACAATTCCCTGAAAGTCTGCTCCTGCAATTTCTCAGTGCAAGACTCTAGGCTGACCAAAACAATAATCACGAGTCAAGCTGTTCACTTCTCACTCTGAAGAAAGATCTATAAAAACGTCATAAAACAAGCTGCCCATTTTTCTGAATTATTTTCCTCTTCCACTCCCATGTACTTCTCATTCAACATATTTCTTGGATTTAAAGCTCTCTGATATGGAAAGAAGACTTCTAAATTAGTAGAGTTCTGAATGGGTCTGTGCTTCCGTTAGGTTCAAGCTAATAAAAACTGTGATTTGTTCTCCCCAGTGCCCTCTAAACAAAGTTCACAAAAGTTAGGGAAGAAAGTCTGTGTAGCCTGCTACTACTCAAATTATCTACAGAACTTTAGAATAGACTGGCCAGAGTTGAAACAGGATTTACCTCCTAGTGTGAGATGAGAGATGAGAATTCAATGCTTTGCTTTGCTTTTTTCGCCCCCTCCCTTTCCTTCTGCTTAAAAAAAAAAAAAAAAAAAAAAGAAGAAAAAAAAAGTTCAAGGATTTTCATTGAATGAATTGACTTGTGAATGTGTGAATGTGTGCTGGAGGATAAGGGGATAGAGGGACTAGTTCGAAGTACATCCAGGCTTACAACCTTGAAATAAGAAAAGATTCCATAAAGGGAATACCAAGGGATGGTTACTAATAAAAAACAATGCTTGAGTAAAAAGATCATGTTTCAGACAAATTGAAACAAGATTTTAACACATATTTATTTTCTGAAGCCCTAAAGCACTCATTTTAATCAATGTTCTTTGTAGAATGTTTAAGATGCATTATTTCCTTGAAGTCTTTCAAGTGCTATGACTATTCCAAGAAGAACAAAAGTTACAAAATTCAGATAATTTCACACTTGAAGGAAGACACTAGAGCACCCTGGGACTCATGAATTATTTTAAAATATTCTTCAAACAAAAATGATCTGTTTATTTTTTCATGTGGTACCAGAAAACAGTATAAAATAAATGCATTTCCTTTTATTCATGAGGATAGTGCAAAAAGGGTAAATTCTCTTCTGCGACACCGGGAAATTTTTCTAAATAGGAGCTGACATAAATCTGCACTTTTTAAAAATTGATAGAATCAGTCATCAGATATCTGTGTGATAAAAGTGCACAAGAACATGTGAAGCTTTTGACAGATGTCTTATTCAACCCTATGGCACAAACATGCAATGACTGGACAAGTCAGTAACTATTCATAACTAAAATATCAGTAGGGATCTATGCAAGTTAGAAGTTGAAGGTAGACTACTTCTAACCCTGTCACAAACTTCCTTTGGGATTTTGGCATGGCATTTATTCTCCCCATTGGTCAGTCAGATATTACTGAATTTCTAGCAACCTTATATTTAGCCACCATATTTATAGTCAAGACATCCTAGATAGAAATGAATGTGTGTACTTAGTTCATATACAACAAACCCCGCACATCCAGGAACAGTTAGACCTCTTTAACTCAATCAGCATTGGAAGTATGGTGGGCTTGCTGGAGGAGGTCAACAGGTGACATACATTGCAGAAGCATTATTGTCTTGTGTAGGATTATACAGTTTTGGGATTGTTCGATGCTTTCCCAAAACTGGAACACCCTCTCTTGAACATCTTTTTTCCTCCCACGCTGATATATCCTTACATATGTGGTATTTCAACTCCCTGGCAACTAGTGTTCACCTAGGCATGCAGAAGTTATAGATCAATATGTCAGGAACATCAAATTCAATCCTGATAATGCTTGTAATGGAAAAAGAGAGCCTGTCTGGGAATCCCAGATATAAGTATAATCTTAATTGAATACATCAGAGAGATAAAAGGAAACTTGCACAAAGCAAATGAACCTGAGATGAGTAGAAGTATGTGAAACAGACACATGATGATATTCGAAGTTCTTATGACATGAAACGCTATGAAAATAACTTTGATATTCTTTCCCACATTTTAAGATAAAGAATATATATTATTTTTCTTTTTTTCCTAACTAAGAATTCATGCCTTAGAATTCCCCAGTGACTGAAATTTTGGCAAGCTAGGCTTTGAAAGAGGTGTTCCTCATCCAAGGGAACTTTTTTTGTTGTTTTTAACTGAAAGAAAAATAAACTTTCCAAAATACATCTGTATGTAATATTCTTGATAAAGAGCAACTGACAAAAAGCATCTGCTGCATTTTTTTTTCTAGTCCAGGCATGTAAAGGGAAAGAAGTGATTAGAAGAATGGTGTTTGCTTATTTTCTTATCTTCTAGAATAAAAGGATTTTTTCCTTCTGCCCACTCTCAGGAGACAAAATAATGTTTATACTTGAAAGTGTGTTCACAGGAAATGTTAGTCAAGGATAAAGACTGTTGCATTGGTGAGAAAAAATAGATAATTTTATTTTTGTCAGAGACATCAGAACAGCAATCCAGAGGTTTTATGATCTATAGATTGGCACCATTGTTTATCTTTCTGTACTTGAGCCCTTTATTATCTCCTGATAATGTTGTCATCTTTTTTTATAGTTCTCTGAGCCAATGGGAAATGTTCTCATATGCTTTTGTGCTGAGTACTTAAGTATTGAAAGCAACAATGAAATAAAAATGATAAAGAATAAGGATGATATTGGGACAATTATAAATACCTTCTCCCACCCCTTTCAAAGCATTATCTCTAGTCTCATTTCTGCAGCTATATTATTTTCAAGATGTCTTTATATTATTCATGAAGAACTGCATTAGTCTTAAAACAATTGTTGGCTGTTTGAGAGGAGACCACTGGCTTGTGGTAGTATAGTGGAATTCCATTTTCCTGCCATAGATATGAGCAGAAAGAAGCCACAAAATGTTTCCCCTTCAGTGTATTGGAGCATGCACTTATTACCATGATGACATTCAGAGACTTGGCAAGGTTCTGTGGGGTAATATCTTTGCTCTGAAACCATGGCTTTATGTCCCCACTGTCTTCACAGGGGCTCCAGTAAACGCTTCTGGTGTGTTTATATGTTTATCATCCCCCCAATTTTACAGATGAGGAGCTTCAGGACTACGAAATGGAATGAACTGACCAAATCAATTAGGGAACTGGTGCCAGACAAAAAAATTAAACCCAGATGAGTCCAGGAGCCAATAAATCACAGATGATTTTGGCATGTAAAAAAGCTCCTTTTTAAAAAGCTGGGAATACACTTGCTGTGTGGACCAAAAAAAAAAGATGAGCCTTGATTCATTTGTAATCAAAGCCATAATGCCTAAGACGTGCTGGAATCAGAACACTGGGTACAAGAAAATGTTTGGAGAATCTCACATTTCTCGGGAATTTATGTAATTACTCCAAGGACTGCTTGACATTCTTAAACTTTCTACTGATGCAAATTTTCCCACCTTTTTTTTTCCAGCACAGTCAATCAATTGTAACTTGCTTATTTTATTTCTACAAATAAAGGCGATTGGCTCAAGACAGCACAACTCACAGATGGAAAACAGAAGATTAATTGATCATTCTCAGCTTTTCCCCAGTGCAGTAGGATGGTTCTTTCTTTCCTCCTATCCCCCCTCCCCCTCCCTGCCTTCCTTCACTGCTGATTTTAATCAGAGAGAAAGGAAGTGACTGTTTTCCATATAGAATGCTGATATTTGGTGAAAAAATAAGGGATGGGGGAGTGAAAGGTGCACAGAAAACTAGAAAAATAGTTTACTGATAAATTCCTTTTAGTCTTTGCCAAATGCTCTTCAAGTGTGGGAATGGACTCAGCTGGCAGTCACTTTCACTAAGCCGGAAATACCATCTTTAATAAAATTCAGTTAAAGGACTGGACGGACACATAAATCTCTTTGTATGTTTGTGACAGCAGTAGTGTAATGTCAAAGGAGATCTTAGAGGATTTAGCAGAGATCTCAGGTCAGCCTGTTTGCCATCTTTTTCTTTACGCCTTTCTGACACTCAATATAAAACTGAAATATTTATACTTAAATGACTACTGCTAATGCAGTATATTGAGGTCACCAGCATGAGAACAGAATGGCAATATTCTATGTAAGAAAATTATACAAGCTTCTTCAAGATGCTATATTTAATTGCACTGAAACTCTCTTTGCCTTCATCCCACCTCCTAGGGCCATTTCTTATTTGGTTATGTGTAATCCACCCTTTAAGTGCTCAGCACCTCCAGATCTCAAATTTTGCCTGAACAGTTTACAGGAAATTAGTGACTTGCAGAGCTCCGTCAGATTACTAGGAATTTTGAGCAATATTTTGGATTAACCGAATAATAGTTATTGATACTGTAATATTTTTTACTATGTCTATACGGCTGCATGCCCTGTAGCTTCACTTTGTGGCTGGTGGTGCCAAATGACCTCCCATTCTGCCTTTGTGTGTCTTCCTGAATCGCTCCTGACAGCTGGCCATCATATTCCTATGGTTTTCTTCCCTAGTTAGTACATAGTCTCATTCTGTTTCCCAATGGAAAGTGTCTAGATATATGGGTTCCCCTGCACCCTTAAATCCTAAGTATTTTTTTCCAGCCCTTATACACATCTTCATTTGTAGAACCTTGTTCTTCTAAGAACTATACACGTTTTTAACTCCTTTGGCAGGATTGTTTTGAATCCTTTCTTCAAAATTCTCCCTTCTGAGAAGTTCTCAAAGTTCAGGCCTGTTAATTCTCTTCTCATTCACTATGAGAGGATAAAAAAGCATGAATATAAATATAGTTTGGAGATGTTTTTTAAGGAAAATTGCATCCTGCAAGCAGAATTCCTATCTGCTTCGGCTGAAAAGATTGCTTAGTTTGTTATTATAAATTGTAATGACTATAAGTAGCAAATATTTGCAGATCTCTTAGGTACTATTCCTAAAATTCCTAAAATCCTTTTGTAGAATCTCTAAAATCTTCACAGAAGTGTGATCATTCCAAATTTTTTTTGGAGTGAGCTGAAATCCTAGTGTTATACTCATTAAGTATAAGTAGTAACTTTGCAGGCTTTCTAAAAGTATCCACTTAGTGATAATGACATGACATATCAAGTAATAGAAAACCTCACAAGTTTATGAGATAAAACATTAACTGAATATGAAGCAAAAGTGTTATACAATTATAAAAATAGAGTATGTTATGGTATTCTTTTTGGAGTTGTCAGCTTGTCTTCAACCTACCCTCTTTTTTTGCACCAAAAGCCACTCAAAATCTCTAAGAACTAGTTAATTTTTTCAGTGAAAAACAAATCTCAAAAACAAATGGGTGTATTTTTAATGTTGTGACTGAGTAGAAAGATGTTGAGAGATAGAAATGGGAAACTAAATTAGTTCTGCTTTTAAATTATGTTCTTAGGTCTTTTCCAGCAGTGACTTCTCGGCTTTGTAGCAAATGCCTCTAATATTTTCCAGTTTAGATTGCTCCCTCACTGTGAGCCTTCTTGCTATGAGGCCACCTGGGATCAAAGCTACTTTCCCCCTCCTGTGGTCTCAACTAACTCTATTAACTCTAATTACAAACACTTCTGTTATACCAGTGAGATTTTATGGCTTCCAACAAGTGAGTTTCTTAGAGCAGGAGAAAGCCTGCACCATACAACTGCTAGTTTTTCTTTAGCATTACACTTTGCCATGCATTAACCTCATGAATAGCCATCTCTGAGCTAGAATCACTTCATTTTTTTTATCTTTCATAATAAAAAAAAATCATCTTGTAGTACATGATACTAGAAATGCACTTGGCCAAGGTGAAAGATTTATAGGATTTTATAGGGACCCAGTGCTATAAAGTCTCTCAAATCCTATTTGCTACACAGAAGGAATCCACCACAAATTATTTTATCAGTGAAGTGCCTCAGGAGTAGTAAACTGTATTATTGTTGTCTTTCCAGAGATCAAACCAGGAAAAATAAAACAAACAAACAGTGTTATTTAATCTCAACTTAATACTGCTTTTAAATCCAAGAGTGTAAGGTGTTTCATCTTAATATGTTTTTTACTCAGCTGAATTTTTAATGTTGAAGTTTACAGTTTGTCTGAGAAAAGACAGTGTTAAAACTTATTTCCAGACCATAACCTGGCCTGCAGCCATACAGGAAAATAGACAGTCCCAAATTGTCCTTTTACTCCCTAGGCGTCTCAGGTTTAAACTCAAGAGAAATAGTTTCCAGAGAGTAACTACTTCCTCTCTGTATATTTGCCAGGACTGAGACTGATGAGATTAATAATCCTATTCCCTCCTCGAGTTTCTCCCAAACAGATTCAGTCAACATGTGCAGGTTGACTCAGCAAAGAGGAGATGTTCCAAATACAGAACTGGCATCGTGTATTTGCCCAATAAGAGCAAAGAGGGCATTAAGAGGATGCCAGTTGGCCACCAAGGTTTCTGAGTAAAGCAGCAGAAAGCATGCAACCTAATTAAAATTCAAGTTTTTATTATTGCATTTATTGTCTTCATATGTAGAAGTTCCCATGCAGATGATTTACTCTGATTTCAACTTTCAGCTTTCATGACAGGTGGCTACATCATAGGATTAGTCTGTGAAGGACATAAAATAAGATGTAAAAATACAGTGATCACGCTGAATTAGACGAAGGTCTCTTCAGTCGGCTTTGGCAATGTCCGGGTATAGACACTGCGGGAAGAGTATAAATCCAAAACGCAGACAGATTTTATATTCTTCTTGGAATGTCCTCCCCGCTCCAGTAAATTGTGGTTTACAGACTTTTTGAGCCAGAGACAGTAGTGAGCCTCAGAAGTCACAAAGTCATTTTCAATTTTTTCACTTGCTTGTCCACTTTATTTTCAAGTAGGTGTAAATGCCTTGCAAAATTCCCCTCTGGCAGCAGAGAGTTCCATTGCTCCTTTGGGACAGGGAGAGGAATCACCTTTTTGTCTGTGTTTTGAACTTACCAACAGTTAGTTCAGTTATGTTAGTTCAGATCACTAGCTCATATGGTAGAGAAATCAAGTCAAATAAAAAATAATCTCATTTCAGCCTTTTCATATTACCCAAGATTTCATAGGCCTCTGTTACATTCATGCCTTAGCAGTTTCTTCCCTTGCTGAAGAATTAGGACTCTTATTTATTCATTCCTTGAGCATTACTCACCCTTGATGACCTTCTATGAATTTCTTCAAGGGTCTTTCACAGAAAGTAATTCAGAACACTAAGATTAATCCTTCTGAAGCATTCCCTGGAAAGAATTTCTCTCTTTTTCTCCATTGACTATATTAAAAGGCTTTAGGATACCAGAGCCCTCTCTTATACACCTGAGCTAAACAATATGAAAGATCACCCACACTCTCTCCATGTGTCTTAGTTTATTTTTAATCATTTTTCATTGTAACAGGTAACAATAAAGTAGTAGTCTTTTTTAAAAAAAAGAAGCTTAAACATAACGTAATAAGGTTCAATATGATATCTATATTTCACAAAAAAATAAGAATAATGTAAGGGGAAAGTGTTTATAGAACTTTCACATACGGTTTTTCCATTACTAAGTATGTCCAAAAGCTGTTAAATTCCTCCCAAAGTGAAGTGTGTGGTAGTTACATTTATTAATAACATTGCCTTTTCTCGAGTTCTACTTACACGAAGTATTTTGAGCATTTGATACTCAGATACCGAAAGAAAGCTTTTTTTTTAAATTGTGTCACAATGAAGTAAAATTCTTGGCACATTATTAAAATATTCCCTGCATTAATATACAAATTTTGAATGTAGACTAATGAAAATGAAGTCTAGTAAAGAAATTAGAAGATAGAAGATAAAAATGAAATTTTCCCCTTTGTGTTTTATTTCATGCATACTGTTCATTAGGCTAAAATCCCAAAAGAAGCCTCCAAAAATGTTTTAACAGTTGAAACTCAGAAAAATAATGTGAGAAAATACATATACATGTAAAATTTCAGTCCAAATTCTAAAGGTGAACACTAGTTAAATACCAACTCCATTCCCTTTTTCCTCTTCGTGCAAAACTCTCATAACGTTTGCACTCACTTTGTAATCTGAGCTATGACTTGATCTTCCTGCATGAGTATGCTGGTGAGCATTAATTTTCCTCTAAAGAAAGGGCTGCCGTCATTTTTCATTTAGATGGGAAGAAGGAATATTCCATTTTGCAGCAATCATCTTGGTATGTTGTGTGTCTGTCTGAAATGTTTCCAGAAAGCACAGATAAATGGTGTGATATTTGAAAAGCAGGGCACCATATATTTTGTGTAGTGTCTAGGAAAGTTTGCAGGATGTCCCAGACTGGCTCATTCTGTGAGGTCTGAGACAATCTTTCTGACAGAATAGATCTGTTACTTATCCAACAGGGAGCCACTTGTTTCTCCCTCTCTTTTTGAAGGAGGAATTGAAACAATATGCCATCAGGAGCAGCACTGCAGACAAGAACCAGGTTACCAAGGCCTGACAAAGAAGTGCACCAAGTACTTTCCTTGAGTATGAGCATTTACAGCTCCATAACTAATGTTCACATATCTTGCTGAATGTATGGGCACTCTGCTAGCTTGTCCGAGTGTATCTGGGGGATTAGGAGCAACAGAAATACCCCTCTTCAAAATGGACAAGAGGTTATCCAAACAAACGCAAACTGATACATGGTTCCTTGGCTCCTTCCTACTCCTGCAGCATCCAGTAGCACAGAAGATGGTTCTTTAACTTCTCGTCCTTTTCTCTCTCTTTTACAACTTTGTGGTGAACCAGGCAGGAAGTGTTTCACTCGGGAGTTTGTTTCATCTGTTCTTGATCTTAGTGGGAGGGAAGCAGCAGGGATAACAGAAGAGCATAGCCATATTCTAGGATACTTTTACAGTCTTTTCTGTATCTCTAATGCAAGGTTATCTTTTGTCCTAAATGCAGAAGGAGATTTTTCTTAGGACCACAATTTAGAAACTGTTTTCATTTTCCTTCTGTTTTGTGTGATGTCTATATTAATTTAAGCTGTCTGTAATTTTATTTAAAATTCTTAGATCTTTTTAGACTTCTTAAGCATGAGACTAGAAGATGATATTATTAGGTAAGAATGGATAACTCCAGGGGTCATACATTGCATCTCTCTCTCTTTTTTGCTGTTTTTTTTTTAAGAGTTTTAGAAAGAAGAGGAAGAAATTCTGGACAGTTTCAGAATACAAAGGAACTGTAGCCTTCACATGGGATTTGGAGAACCTAGCAGACAGAATTATTTTCATGGGAGCTACTTCATTAGTAGTTTGACAGTAATTCTTCCATAATTTAATGAGTTTGTGGCCCCCAGTTTGAAATATACTATGGCCTTTTTGTCTCAATTGAGTCTAGAAATGGGAATAGGAAAATCTTCACTGACCGTTGAAAGAGGCTGTTTGTGAGCGGGACTAAACTCTTCACTTTCAGTTTTCTAAACATTGTTGAGATAAATCCATTAATGTTTTATGCAACCTGTACATGGATAATAGTTGGTAATAATCTGGAAATATGTAATTTCTCTGAAAAAAATATCAATTATAATGTATTATGGCAACAGATTGTGTGATGTTGTGATAAATAAGAGGAAACCAATGGATTATCAAGAAATTCACTACAACATTAAAGAAGTTGTTATCTGAAGAGATATAATGACCATATTCAGTTTTCATTCAATTTCCTCAAATAAGCAAACACTTTTATCACTCTTATTCCTTGATGAAATGCTGGAAGACAAGGAAACTGGTGATGACAAACTGATTTTGCAATACAGATGTTTGAGCTGTTTCCAGTTTCTTTTACGTAACACATACAGATTATCAAATATTGCCCATCACTGAATGTTTAGACAATGTCAACATGAATAATCAGACAATTCTGGAGAAGTAACTTAATTTTACTCTAAATGTACATTTATTCCTATCTTCCTTGTGGACTCATCCAAATCAGCAGCAGGTTGAAGAGCAGCTGGAAGAGTCTTGTCCAAACTAAACTGCAGCAGAACAGCAGCAGCCTGGGGAAGCTTACCTCTTCTACAGTCTCTTCTGCCATGAAAACTCTTTGTCTTCAGAGTGTTGAAATTTATACCTTTCTTATACATTTTGTTTGTTTTTTTGCCTCTGGATGTGCAAGTAGCATTACTGGAAAACAAGCAAACCAACACCATCAGCTCATAATCATTTCAGTCATGTAGATAGTTATCTAAGCATTCAGAATGGGTTCCTTTGGTTATGGGAAATCGATTCATCTCCCATCCACACACACTGAGACACACAAGTTCTTTTTTCTTTCTTTTTTTAAGACTCGTGATGTCGCCATGACAGCTTTGAAAGCTCTTGTTCCAAGATATAGAAGAATCAAAAAATCTTAACTATTTTCTGACTCAAATGAAGAGCCATTTTCTTCAACCTGCTGAAGATCATATTGATGCTATTGATGAGCATAAATAAAAGGTGCACAAGAAACAACAAATACACAAACTACATATCAGTCAAGCTGCTTCTCCTGGGACCAATTGCAAAATATAAAGCAGGATACTCTGAAACATTCTGCTATTAACATACTAGAAGCTGTAAGAAAATAAAAAGATATTTGTGCTATTGAATGTGATTGCTTTTAGTGGCATTCTCAGTATCCTGCATTTTATAGAAATATTATCATTTAAATTTCTAATATTTGCCTAATTTTATGATATTGTATACAACTGAGTGTACATGGCTCCCATTAGCCTCTAAGTACTTTTATCTGTAAATAAAAGGTCTCAGGAATTCTGAGGCATGTATTTTGGAGGAAGGCAAATCTCCATAGTTTTGAACTGCATAGGAAAATTAAGGGGACAATCTATATCTTTGCAGAATCACTCAGGAACAGCTCCACTAAGCATTCTGATTCTCAGCTCCTGGCTTACTTTCTATACTTCTCCTTGGTAGGATCACATATTTTTTGTGTCATCACATCACAGGATGCCATTGATCCCCCACTCCACAGACATTGACTATGCAAAGGAAGAACTGAGTTTGAGACCTCTGCCATCTCTTTCTATCTTGAGGCACTGAGTGCTTTTTGATGAGCATGGTAAGAGCTATCTGTAACACCAAGTAAATTCTAACACGTTATTTTCTGATCCTTATGTGATCTGGTGTTGAGTGTTTTTACACTTTTTTAATCTAATTTTCAGACATATGTAGTTCTTTCTGGGAAGCTGAAGCAAAAGGATTTGTCATATAGCTTTTTCGGTTGATGATAGTGATATTTGTCTAGATATTTTCAAATAGAATAAAAACATTTCGATCTGTAAGATCAATATTCAAAGAAAATAGCATGGGAAGATTCTAAACAGTCTAATGTGACTTCAAGGTTTGCTTTCTTTGAGCAGTGGTTAGAGAAGACGACATGCCAAGGTCTCTTCCAACTTTCATTATCCTGTGATTCTATGAGATAATATATTTGTTTAAAGAGAAAGATTATTCAGATTTAGTAGTAGGATAATTTAGAAAATCCTATTGCTCACCAAAAGTGTAAGACTTTTTGGGGAATTGCTCTTCACCAGGGAATTATGGGGTAAAGAAGGAAAAATTACAGAGAGAGAGAGAGAGCGCAGGCCAAATCTACAGGCTATACCCTACTACGTAGGATGCAACTTTTGCTCTCTCTTAGGTCAAATTTCACAATATAATTTGCATCTATATAAATAAATTTTTTCTGTCTTTCTCTCTCTCTCAAAAAAAAAAAAAAAAAAAAAAGCTAATCACCTGCAAAATGCCCACCGAGAATGGTCCCAGGTGCAATCTTTATTCCAAACTGCAACTAGACATGCCTGAGACAGCGCTAGATGGACCTAAAAAAATAACGTATCAGAGTTGTGATAAAATCCCAGTTCACTGCTTGAACCAACTTCCTGCCCTTTTATAGGTTGTTCATATAGACTTTACCAAAGAGTAAATGGAACATGGGAAGAAAAATGCAGCAGAGAGGTATGATGGTAGTATGATGGTAGCTTTGGTAGGAAGAAAGACAGAAGAAACCTCATGGATCTGTTTATAATGTACTCAGCCTTTGAACTATACGTGACTTTCCACTCGATACTTTGAAAGGGAGAGAAAGTAATTTTTTTTATTCAGGGAAATGATAAACTATCATGTAAATTTTGTGAAATATAATTTTTTTCCCCATATGACTACATAAAGCTGATGCTTATTATAAACATTTCATTTATAGCTTAGAATAGCAAGTGTAGGCATTCAGTGGGTGGAAACTGGCTGAAGAGCAAAACAGGAATGAACAAGTTGTTTTATTTTTAAAATTCTTTGGAATTTTTGCTACACAGCTTCACTATAACTTACACAGGTATGTGGGACAGTTGGATTAGTACAAGAGTTTGGAGCCAGTAAAGGCCTACAAATTCAATAAGAGCAAGAACTAATAAAGATTTACTCAGGTGGGAAAAATCACTTCTTCAACAATAGTTAAAAACTAATGCATAAATAATTCAAATACAGAAAGTTTGATCCTGCAGCAAATTGTATATTTACCTGAAAAAATGTAAGTGGTCATAAGAATACATACATTCCATATGTACTAATAACAAAGAAATTAATACAGAAAAAAAGTATGCACTAGAAAATTATACACTTTAAAAATCATTTAAATACCACTTTATCTGCAAAAGTAGCTGTAAAAATAATTCTTGTCTCTTGGGCAGAATGGACATGTTTGCTTCATAATGTTTATTTTCCCCTAAAAGTAAACTATAAAGAAACTTATGCTCAAGTAACATTAACATTGTGATGCAAGCTGACAGAAAGCCACAAGATTTAAAAATTGGTGCTGATATTGTCTTCAGTTCATGCTGTGATATCTATTTCCCCTTCTTTTCATTAAGCCACGAGCATGGCATGAGATGTCAGAGCAATGTTAAATTTAGCTTTTTTTTCAGTTTGTGTCACAGTCTAAACATTATTTAAAGACAGGGACTTTTCAGAGGCTGTAAAAAAAGCAACTATTTTCAATTTAATAATAATATAGGATTACATTAGACACTTTCCCCACCCTACTCCTTCCTCTTCCATCCCTCCACCACTTATTGCTTAGCAGGCTATTTTATGGCTCTGGTATGTTTGACTAGGAATGCAAATGTCTAGTCATATTATCCCTAAGGTCTCCAAAAAAAAAAAATTCAAGCATTCCTCATCTCTGTGCACATATAAATCTTTGATCAATGGTATGTCTGGAAGCACCAGACTAATACACATTCTCATTATTATTAATAATTTATTAATAATATATTAATAATTATTATTGATATATTATTAAGAATATATTCTTATTGTTAATAATAATAATATAAAAATGATCAGGAAAGCTGTAAAACTCTCACATAGATTTCAACCATAAATTTCTGGCTTATAAATGGGATGAGCATGTATAGAGCTAGAGCACAAACATGTGTGTGTGTGTGTGTGTGTGTATATATATATATATATATATTTAAGTTTTGTGGTGGACTATGTCTGTGTGGGGCTTACAACACCTTCTTAAATTATTTGAATCTATTTCTATAAATGTTCCTCTGCAAAAGTGGAGAAAGTGAAGAAAATATACACTAACTCACATTCCATGAGTTGGTATCTATTAGCTTTAGATAGGCTTTGTTCTGCTTATCTTGTTTACTACAACAAAAAATACTTTTCGTACTTGTTTTTGCTCATTTACAACTGCAGCAGCAGAATTTATAGATCAACAGTAATACTAACTGAAGAATGAAGAGACTTTGATTATAGAGGTGCCTGCTGGCACAGCTTTATTTAAATCTGGATGTGTTTTCAGGATCAACCTTCTTTCCAGAAATGCTTGACTCAGCAAGAACTGGTTAAGTCTCTGAACTCTAAAAATAGCTTTGCTGTATTCTTGTGAACATATTTCAATGACACGTCTAGCCCCTAATACGAATAAGCCTTCTCAAGATTTTTTGCTAAGAATAAATATTATTCTGAATAACATATTACATTGTATTTTAATAGTAGATGATGTTGCATAGTCTGTCAGCTAAATTCTGCCAGTATATTGTTAAAGTACTCTGGATTATAGAATAAACCTCACTGAAAAATCTAAAGGAAACAACTCTCTGATACTGAAGATCATAATGAATATAACCTGAGGCTACTAGACCTAGTTGTAATGAAGTAAAAGCAATAAAGTATTGATACAAAATAGCTTTTATGAGCAAAATACTCACTTTCTCTGAAGATCTGAACAGATGTTTTATGGTCAATATTCTAATAGTATTCTGCTTAGGATTGATTGATCCTAGCTGGTGCTCTCCATGGACTCCATTATTGTGGGACGAAATATTAAATAACATTAAATTAATATTAAATATTTGTTCTTTTGTTTTCCTATGTGTTATACATTTATATGTATTTTTTTCCAGACGTATCAGTGCCATTTTCCACACAGAAGAAACTTTTCCTACAGCTTCTTAGCTGATCTGTGTCCATTAACATCTTCTGCTTTTCACACTCCTCTTTCTTTCAGACTTTTTTTCCCTCTGACCATGACACTTCGGTATTCCCATTTTAAACGTAAATCTGAAAGTTGCTGCCTATTTAGTGGAGGACAGAGAGCAGCAAAAAGTCTTGAGGACCTCAGTGTGCTTTTAGCAGTTAGAAATTACATGGGAATGTAATAGAAAAGGATGGTATCTGTTGAGATAGTTGAAGGGTAGTTCATAGTGAAAGAATGTTACTAAAGGCAAAGTATGAAAATGGATGCAATTTTAAGTAGAAAGGGAAGGAACATAGTGAGCACAGAGCAGGACTTCATATGGTAAATAGGACCTTGAATGTTGAGAGAGGAGGAATTTTTTTTTACCCTTAAAAATAGAAAAATAAGCTAAGGAAATTCCAAAACTCCCAAAAGTCTTCATTTACAGTTAGATTGCTCAAGTGCATTTCCCCTCAGTAAAAATCATTTCAAATCAAGGAAACCACCAGTGGAGCCAGCATTAGCCAACGAGTTGGTAATGGTTAACCAACCAGTTTACACATCTTACCACCTCAGCTTTACAGCACCCATAGCTATTTTCAGCACTCTCAACTTGATATTAAAATCCCTTTAATTTAAACATAAAACAAGATTCATATTGAGTTTTTAAAAAAATAAAAAAAGGAAAAAATAGTCTCTGCTCTGATCATATGTTTATCTTCCTGGTGCCTAAATTATTAGCTGTCTTCACTTGACAAGGAAAAACTTCAAAGTGGCTGTCTTTGGACAGCATTTTGAGAAATCTGAGGAATTACATAGGTATTTTATGTTAGAGATTAAAGGATGTTTCTTAGTAGAGCAGATGAGCCTGTGAGTGTATATGTACATTACCAAGTTTATTTAACAATCTGCTCCTATTCCAGTATTCCAGTATATTAAAATTCCTTTAGCATGCAAGAATTTTCATAAACAATGTAATTAATGCCAATAGAGTATGAATGGTATTATACAGCTAAGAAATATATTACCCTTATCTATGTTATTTATGTCTTCTCTTTCTTTTTTGTTATTCTTTGTAATACTAATTTTTCAAACTTTCTATATTTCAAAAAAAAAATCAGCTCTTCAGCTATTGCTAGGCTTAAAATCTCTTTTATGCAAGGAGATCAGATAATACCTTTCTTTTCCTTATACCTCTTGATCTGTAGTTTAAAGTGGAATAAAGTTTCATGTTTTCTCATTACTCTGTTATCTATATGTCAAGCTAAAATGGTATACACTGGTGAAGATAACACAGTAAATGTTATAAAGTGAAGGTGGCACCAGTGAACTAGAAGTCCAAGCATGTCTATCTAATGCTATTTATGCATACTAAGGAAATATAGGTTTGTATATTAATATTTATATGCATAAGGCAATTTATAAGTGGCAAGTATAAATATTGTTGCCAGAGGAGAGAAAAAGACACTTAGAAAGAAGAATGTTGAAAGAATGTTTAGAAAGAAGAATATTATTTGCTTATGAACATCCTTGATATTTGACTCCAATACGACCAACACATATTCCTGGTTCAACTAGAAGTAGGGAGCTGTCATTAAAGAAGGTGCACTTAAAATACTGTCTTGATAAGGCTGGTAGTCATTTGTAAGGGCTTTGAAATATCACAAACACAGTCCTTCTCCTGTCTCTGTCTAAACAGCTTAAAGGTCTACTATGAGCCAAAAAGAGCAGAATGATTCTTACTATCATTCATCTGAACTGCTGGACTTCACATGTAAGACTATGGGATTTCTTTCTTTTCCTTTTTTTTTTTAATTTCTCCTGCTCTGATCATATATTTCCTCTTCCTATTGAGATCTACAATGACATAATATTAATTTCCATGGTAATTTTTGAATATAATGTCTGAAAAGAAATTCAATCTACCCATCCCACTACAGGCAGATATCTGCTCATTCAGATATATGAAAACTGGCTAAGCGAATTTCTAAGGCCTTATAGATGTGTAAATGGGAAGACTCTACAAAAGCAAGAAATTTGAAGAATTTGAAGAAATTTCACCCAAAAAATTGTGAATTTTTGTGTATACAATTGATTACCCTTACATGAACATATATACCTAGACATGAAAAGACAACCTGACCAAATAGAACTGTGATCTTCGACTATCTCTCATTTCCATTCATCATTCACACAGAATGGGTGAATTTGGACTGGCAGTCACCTCTGGAAATCTAAGTCAGCCACTGTGCTAGAGCAGTAGTTTTTTGAATTGAATTTGCTTTATTTCAGTTTATGCCCACTGCCTCTCCTCCATTCACTAGATATTCCAAACAGTCTAGTTCTATCTTTATTCCTTCCTGACAGATTTTTAAACACATTGACCAGATCCCTCCTGAGCCTTCTCTTCTCTAGGTTAAATATTCCCAAATCTCTCAGCTTCTCCTCCTATGACAGAAGATACTCTAGTCCCTTCAGGATCTTTGTGGCCCATCACAGGACTTGCTCCAGCAGTTCCATATCTCTCCCATACTGGGGAGACAAGCACTGGTCCCAGAAGTCCTGAGAAGGCTTACCAGGATTGAGCAGAGTTGAAGGATCACCTCCCTTGAGCTGCTGACAATGCTGCTCTTCCTAATGCAGTGCAGAACACTTTGAGTCTTTATGCCACAAGCATGTCTAAAAATACATTCCTGCAAGCTAACATGTAGTACTTCCTTCACTTACTAGAATATATAAGAATTATGGAGGGAGGGAGATGTCTACTCAACATATTTGAGTGTACATCCCAAAAAATGCATTCTGGATAACTCAGATAGATTTAGAAGGATTAGGTCTAATTAGAAGGATTAATCTAGTGTCTTATTTTCTCTCTCTGGACGTACCACACCAAAATAGATTCTTTATCTTAAAAAATTAATAAATAAAAGGTTGTGTCAAAGCAGGAAAGAAATAAAATAGGAATGTTTTAGAGAACTGTATTGGCTTGCACAATGATCTGAGGAGCCTGGAATAAGGATGTCTTGGAAAAAGAGAAACTGATGTGTGGAGTTGTGTAGAAAAGAGTCTGTTTGCTCATCAGTCGTCAGCCTCTTCAAGTCCCAATAAAGATTACGAGGAAGTAGGATCCTTTTTAAAGAGCTGTATGCAATCCTGGTAGATTGGCTTGGCTCTTTTCTTGGAAATGTAAATCTAGATTAATTATGAGTCTGCTTTTCTCTACATTCTCATAGACAAGCAAATAATTAATGACTATTAAAGGATTGCACAACCAAGTCTCCGTTAAACAATGTCTTCCCTTTCCTTCTTTAGATAAGATGGTCATCAAATTTCCCACTCGTAATTTTACCGATGATACAGGGCTTCTAATTTCTAAGTAGTTTCCGCTTCAGTTCTTTTTCTTATTACATGATAAATAAAATAAAATAAAATAAAATAATTCTACTTTTCACAGTAGAGAAGAGACTTTTCTTAAGGAGCTAAAAAATTATATAACTTCCTCTTTGTCTCTGAAAGTCATCTTCATACAATGAAGAATTGAGTAAGAACTTCCGAGGATTTCTGGATGTCAAAACCTCAGCTGGTTCAAGTACTCATTAAAAACAAATTACCTTATTAATGAGCCTTTTGTAGAGGTTGGCAAATCAGCCATGTGTAAATTCTAAGCTGTCAAGTGCTTGCAAAGGGTTGACTTGGAGCATTTGCAGAGCTCTCTTCATGAACCTGAAAAGAGTTCCAGAAGCCACGTGGCATGCATCCCAACCACTACTTTGGCCAACCAGCACGCCTAACACACCTAAATGAGTGAATGAAAACCATTCCTACTAAAGTTCATAAACGTTTCATAATTTATCAACATAAAAAAATAAACATTTTACTTTTACTACATGTTTACTAATCTTTTACTGCATGTTTGCAGCAGAAATTACAATTCAAACAACAGAAAGTAGATGTCATCACGTTCCAGCATTTATTTCTTTAGCCTTTTTTTTCTGCCCCCCAAGTTACAAGGAAAGCAAATTCTAGACATTATTTCTGTGTAGATCACTGATAATTCTACCTAAAAGTGTGTCAACTTTTTATTTTTGACTTTTACCATTCAAGAAGTACCAAAAAAAAAGTCACCTTCACAGAACTACCCTGATATCCGAAAGCTCTGTTTTACCCTGCAGTGTATATATATATTTTATATATACATATATACAAAAGATTTTCAGCACATTCAGGGCCCTCTTTTGTTATTACCTATTTTAACAAAATGTCAGTATTATGAGCAGGATTGCTTTCGTTTAATACCAGAACTAAATACATCTATAGGGAAATTATTTGTATAGAATGCAAACGTAGTAAGCAGCCTAATTAGGCTAAATTTTACTATCAGTGAAGACAACCTGTAAAATTTGAGAGTATATGAAGGTAGAGTTTTGCTACTGGTACCAGAGTTGCTCTAATTTTACAGAGATTTCCATCTTTGTGTGCATATAAAAACTCAAAAGGATCAATGCAACCTACTGAGGAGAAAAAAAGTGATTTTTCTCCATGGTGAACATTTACATGATCAAGTCCAAGTCATTATCTTGACAAGGTGAATTTTACCCAGTGTTTCTCTTGCCAATAAAAGACATACACTTTCCTAAATTTCCTAAAGTTATTTTAAAAATAAAAGGTTGCAAAAGATCTTTCAGTCAGTTTCTCTTCTATCTGAATTTGACTTGACTGCAAGATAACATACTTGGTGAACTTTAAACAATTACAACTTTTCTGACTCTTGTTTATTGATTGAACAGTGACATGTCAGACACTTCCTCCATCAATTTTCCTCCCCCCATGCTTATTGAATATGCAATGGAAAGCTATCTGGCAGAGAGCCATTCTGGCAAGCTGTGTAATGTGTTCAGCAGTTTGTTTGATTTATACTGTTGGAAGTTGCCAAACTTTTTGTCATTTGGTTTAATGTAGTGTTGTGTCTTTAACAATTTTTTCTTCCATAACGGATTTTTATTTTGCTCAGTAGGATTATAATTTGAAGGTATAATTAGCATCTTGTTAATTGTTGATAATTACATGTCATTCAAAGAGCTCTTGCAAAGGGCATGTGATTCATTTAAAAGAATTTCCTCGAGCTCGTGTTCAGAGGTCCCCAATGAACAAAGAATAGAACAGAAATGGATATAATAAAATAAATTAAAAATATGAACACATATAAGCAACCTAAATTTAAATTCAAGACAGGCATGAATGAGCCTCTATACTATTAAAATACATGCAAGACTAAATTAGCAACCTCCATACTCCAAAAGTTGCAGAAAGAAAAAAGAGGGTACTCTTATTTTGTTAAATTTTGTATTAAAATTTTCAGCAATCTTTGTTCAAATTTGATGTAACCATTAAAATATTATAGTCAATATGGTGATGAAAATTAATATCTACTTACCTCGCAAAGTTATTTATCTCTACAGTGTCATTCTATGCTATGTAACAATATCCGAGTTTGATTTTTTCTGCTCATACTATAGTGATTGTAAGGCTCTCGTTTAGGAAAGCAAGCTCCGTTGAGAGAAATCAAGAGTGTTTCTATAGCAAAGTTTTGGCAGTCTTACATACTTATAACCTGTTTCATATCAAAACAGCATAATGGTGCAGATCCCTGTGAAAGAATAACTGGAGTTTCTCATTCTCTGGCAGGTAAAACTCTCAATGGGTCTATGAGCTAAAGGAAATTTTATCCTTTAGTTCAGCCTCATCGGTCTGGGGCCTGTAGAGATGTGATTAAACCATTTCTTGGAGGATTTTATAGTTTATGCTAACTCTGAGCTGGCCTGTTGAAGCAAAGCCTCCACTTGAACTTTTTGTCCTTGCCTTGACTTGCCAAGGGGGAAATATCCTGAAGCTATCTCTCTCCTTCACCAAAACTGCAGTGTTTTATTGTCACCAGGTGTCTAACATGACATTATTGTCCTCATTGCCACCACCAGCTCCTTGGAGCCCAGGAGCAGAACTCTGCTGTGTCAGAGGGGACACAAGCACAGAGCAAGAGCTAGAAGGATCTGCTTGTAGATAACAGTAACTTTCAGTTTGTCCCAGCAGCCAGTATGAAAAAGCTGTGGGATCTGATCCCAGAGAGCTCCAGGTGCTGAAGGACAGGATAAAGTCACTCAGCCATCTGAACATCAAAGAAGTGCAGGGCAAACCTTTGCGTCTCTTCTTTCCATGCTGAGTTGTTCTCTTCTCAAATGCAGGCTACAGCCGGGTCTGATGCGTCCAAGAATTACCATAACCTCCACTTGAACTTTCCTCTTTTGCCCCACCTCACCAGCGGGACTCATTCCCCATTCTCCTCAGGAAAGCCCAGCTGACTCCAGCTGCATTATCCTGAACAAGGTTGTTTGTTAGAAAATCACTTGCTCCCAATATTTCCATTTGAATGTAGTTCATTTTCTCCACCCATCTGGATGATTTCCGACATTTTCTTATTAGGCCTCCTCTTTGTAGTTACACGACTACAGTAGAGTTTTATTTTAACCATCTGTCTTTCTGAGAAGCTTTTTGGATATTCTCAGGTGTTTGCACTATTAAGAGCTTCTCAGAGCCGTCCCAATCAGTTCCTTTCTCAGCTGACATGAAGCTGCAGCAGCTGGTTGCCAGAGTGCTCCATCACCTTTGTTAATAATCAGATTTTACTGCCTGAGTAAAGAATGGACAAGAATGAGGATTTAAAAGAGATTAGCCATTAACTGAATTAGAAGGCACTACAAATATCTATGGTTTATGTGAGAGATTCACGTTTGTTTGTTTGTTTGTTTGTTTTTTAAATCTTGAGAATATTAACATTTGCCTTTAATGACTTTATTGAACAAATGTATTTGAATTCTTATACCATCTTCCTCCCATTTTTCTTTAGTCCCTGGAATATTGTTAACTAATGTTTAACTATGAGTTCTTGGTATTTTCATTTGGATTTTTTTTTCTTTTGTTAGGCTGTCATAAAAAAAGAGAAAAAGCACAAATAAAAAGGATTCACAGATCAGCAAATACTATCAAGAGGTCAATACCCACTAATATATTAATTATATGTTTGTTTAAGTAGACTGAGTGAACATGACACTGATATCGTTGTCTAGACTAACATGTTCTCCCAGACCTCATCAACTTTAGAACTAAAATTTTTAGTGTGGTGTCAGCTACTGAAATGTCTCCATCTGCACCTGAGAGATGACATCAAGTGGCAAATTGTTGACTTATTTATTTACATTGCCTATTTTTCTCTCTCCTGCTAAAGTAAATTAACAATGTAGAAGTGAACCACATGCAAAGCAAAGGGAAAACTGAAACAGATTTCAGATGAGAGCAAAATAAATAAATAAATAAATAAATAAATAAATGGACAAATGTAGTGTTAAAACTAACATATATTATTCTATCAGATCTGTACTATAGAGGAGACAATTCCTTTTGCATTTAACTCATCAAAAGAAATGCTGGTGAAGATGGAAATATATCCTTGTCTTTCCAGGCTTAAAAACTTAAACTTCCTACAGCCTCCCTTTGCTGTAAGCATCTGAGAAAACCATTCATGAGGCTGCAGAGTAAGAAGATGACTCCACCGTGAGATGTACTCATGATGAGAAAAAAAAAAGATTCTTTCCACATTTGTCAAAAGCCACTCACATCTAGTGAAGGACTTGCAGTTTTGCATCCCCGTCTCACACTGATGCCTAAAATTTGAACAATATGTTGCCAGAAACTTCACAGTTGCTTTAGAATCTATGTCAAAAGAAAGTGAGGGTCAAAGAGAAGTATAGAAGAATTTACGATCTTCCAGTAAATGATGGGGTATTTCCTCATGGATTAGCAAGATTTGAGGCTTGCAACATAAGAGGAAAAATGTAAAAGAAACAATGTAAGGTTTGTTTGAGATTTTTGTCACTTTTCCAAATCCCACATGCATCTCAGCTAATCAGGCATCTCAGCTCAAGAACACAATTAGTTTCTGAGTAATTTTTCAGAGATCTATCAGTCATGACAACTATTATGAGATGTCATGTGCTTCATATTCTCACTAAAATTGAAGAGAAGATATAAGGTAGATAGCATTATATAGCTCAATACCACCAAGGGATGAAATGGTGTATATGGATAGCCTGGGAGAGTTTTAGCTAAATTTGTTTTTTCCTTCATAGTACCTCATAGGCCAATCAATGAAATTACATATTTTACTGGCCTAGGCGAGTGCCAAGTAATTCTCTACTCCTTTTTTTTTTTAATCTTTACCTCATTTTGGAAAGATTTCTGAAGTGCTCTGTTCATATTAAAGTCTAATAGTATATTCTTTTCTTGAATCTTTTTACAAATCACATCTATAAAGTAAATAAAACTAATGAAACAACTGAATAATGCAGACAATACATTTATAGAGAAACCTTTAATCTCCTTAAATTTAAAGAAAAAGAATAAAAATGTGGTTAGTCCTGTGTTTTATCTGTGCATTTGTTGACATACCTTGCTTTTATTTCCTCCTCCTTTGTTTCAGAATAGCTCACAGTGACCATTTTGTTTTCAATTTTATCTTGAATTCACTTAATCACATCCTGTTAGGAACAATAGTGTCAACAAATAATTTTTAAACAGATTAATGAGGATTTCTGATTTTTTCCTACTCTCCATGTATGACTGACAAACTTAATCCAGGTTATTTTCTTGTGCTTTAAAAGTACAAATGAAAGAGCAACAGGGAGCTATAAATTATTCAGCAGGAAGAAATGAATAAAGAGCTCATTTGTTTGTGCAAGAGATTGTGAGATGAGCACAAAAGTAAAAAATGAAACAATTTTGTAAATGCAGTAAGAAAGGACATAATAGAGCAAGGGAGCAGACACTACAGATATATAATGAAAGAAATGAACAAATGCATCAGCAAACACCATGTAATCTATCTGGGGAAAGAGAAAGACACTGACATTGGCTCTTTTGCACCTGCATACATTTGGAAGCAAAATGCAGATATTCAGGGTATTTATTTGAAGATCTGATAAGCCTTGCATTTAGGTCACACACATTCTTTAGAATGTCATTTTCCCACCACATTGTTGCCAGTCATTGAAGTTTGTCACACATCCCACTATATTTATATTCTTCTTAAACTTGATCTTCTGTGATTGTGTGTGGAGAAGAGGAAGAAAAATCTTCAGTGATAATGAGAGAGGGAAAGAAAAAGGTACCCTAAAAAGTCCCTAGTTCTTGTAATGGCAAGGCAGGACTTGAAAACACTCTGAAGTTTAAATGCTTCAGAACCAAATGTACATATATTTCCAAACTGAATCTCCTTTCTTCAAGATATATTTTTTTCCTTTCTTTCTTTTTTTTTCTCTCCAAGCTTTTCTAGTATTTTAGAACACATGGCCTTGGCAACACTGTCTGTGCAAAACATCCAGACTGAAGAAGATAAAAAAAAAACCCTCACCTTAGGTTGTCTATAGAGAGACACAGCTGTTACAGCAGTTTTCTGAGTGCAGGACCTTCTACTCTAAGCACAGTTCCCTCTCACAGAGAGTCTTATACCAAATGGGGCTTCAACAGGAACAGTGCACCCTACACTATGTACTTAGCCTATGCTGATCTCCTTCATGCCTTTCTGTCATGATGAAAGAATAAGTAGATTCTAACAATATAATATTGTTGGTTATTTTCATTTGTTTTGCATCTGTGATTAAGAGAAGTATTATTTCTCTAAAGCAAAAAAAAACTGCTGTTGTTAAAACTGAGTAAATACTGAAAATCCATATTTAGAAAATGAAAAGATTTTATAAATCAGATATTTGAAAGTTATTCCCACTTATAACTCAGATGAGATTTTGGTGAAGCATAATACATATTACATCTTCCTCTATTCCTGGTGGAGACAGACTTCCAGGGAAAATTCAAGTCACAGGATGCTAACATGGATGCCTTGCTCCTACAGCAGCATAAAAGGGAAATTTTTCTTGTTAGTAAATATATATTTTCCACTGAACAAGATTAAGACTGACCTTGTTAGAACTATTGTCCTCATCAAGCATAACTCAGATGCCCAAAAGGAAAGCAAAATCTTATCCTCTATCCCCTTTATACCTAGCCACAGTGCAAGCTGGGGGCACTTTTTCTCTATATGATGCCCCAAGGATGAGGCTGACCTAGAGACCCCCTATTTTTCATCCAAGCGCAAATACCAATGCTGACAGATTCATTTCTGAGGAGAGCATAATCTCAAGATTTTTTGTTTTTTTATCTCCTTATCTAGAAGTTACCATAGGATAAATGTACTAGGTAGGTTTTTTAGGAAACTTTCAAAAGAAAAGTATTGTTCAGACTTTTGAAGAACAGCTGGTCAGACTATCACTTGCATACAATTTCCTCTGTATTAGCTCCAAGTAGACACAGCACTCAACTGTATTTTCATGCCTTTTAATTCTAACACACACTAATTTATCCTTGGTGTAGTAATCAGTGAGGAAAAACAGAGTTGTTAAACATAGCTAAAGTTCAGCTAGATCAGGATATTAGAAAAAATGTGTATTTTGTATCTTTTCCAACATATCTGTGGGATGGAACAGCCTGTGCTTTTTGTAATCTCCCAGTTCTAGCAACACTATTGTCCCAACAGTTAGGAGTCTCATGTTGGAGGTTAAGTTTTGGCAGGTCTGAACTGGCTACAGTGTTTAGCAAACCCCTCCTAGTGTATTTTAATAGCTCTGTTTATTTCAAGGAAGTCAAGGACAAGTTGCAACAAGAGACATAACCAAGGGTGGTGTATATCTTTGCTGTGGTTAGGGCATCATCTCTATCAGAGGACACAGGCCTCACCAGGACTCCTTCACACGGGAAATACGAAAGAAAATCTCTCATCAGGATTGTCTAACACCGTCATCTGAGCCTGATGACAAAAGATTCCCTGCACAACATTAAGCTGGCAAAATTTGTAATGACTGCCTCAGCTTCTCATGGGATCATCAACACAAAAGTAATTCCAAGTCTCAAGAATCCTAGACTACTGACCTGTATTTTGCATAGCTGCTGTATTTGGTAAAAGAGATGTAAGGCTGTATTCTGGCCAATGTCAGGATTAAAGAGGGATTAAAAAATAACTCATCATTTCCTCTACTTTTCCTTCCTTTACTTCTGACTTTGTACCCGTGCTAAGTAGAGGAGGGAAGAAATAATTCCCTCCTATAGCCACTTAAAATCATACTTGCCTCTAAACACTGAATAATATTAATGTTTTAAATCATATACATCATTGTTTCTCTTGCATCAATCAGTAGTTTTAATCTGGTGTCTCTATAGATATATAGGCATCTTTTAGAATGTGAATATGGTTTTCTGAGATCCTTTTCATATTAACGAGCATTTTCTCTCTGAAAACATAAGGGTGCAAAAGAAAGGAATAATAGATGCAGATAAGATAAACAGAGATGTAATTCCTGAAAAACTGGAATTAGCACTTCTGCTAAATTGCTTGCCTCATTGCACGTAAGTGACTCAGATATGTGTTCATATGAAAGTTATTCCTTTACACGACAGATAGTTAGGTAGGCAGTTTTATCTAGCCAGCTCACTATTAAAGTAGCATATACTGAACAGAATTAACATCAGTTCTCAAATGGATAAAACAGAGTTTTAACAGCAGATTAAAAAAGGTATTAGAAGTTCAGTTTCTACTGCTCATTCTTTTTCCTATCACCAATGAACTTTTCACGAGGTTTTTTTTAGCACTTTATTTGCTAGAATCTTCTTAATTTTCAAGGTAAAATTATTAACAGGAAGTTTATATATAAAATCTTATCATTTAAATATCTCGTGACTCTTTTGTTATACCACAGAATTATGAAGCTTCCATTTAATCTTTATTTTGCGAGACTATGAATCTTTGTGGACTTTGTAAACTTTGAGTGCATTAAGAAGGAAGTCTCCAATAGGTTGAGAGACGTGATTGCCCCCCTGTAAGCAGCCCTGATGAGGCCACATCAGTACTGGGCTCCCCAGTACAAGAGGGATGTGGAGCTCCTGGAGAGAATCCAGCGCTCCAGCTCCCTGGGCTACCAGGATGTTCAGGGGCCTGGAACATCTGCCCTATGAGCAAAGGCAGAAAGAGCTGGGCCTGTTCAGCCTGGAAAAGGCTGAGGGTCTATTAGTGGCCAACAACCACTGCCACTGTCACTTACAGAACTAGAGGTAACTAGAGGAAATGAGTACAAACTGAAGCACCAAAAGTTCTATAGGAATTTAAGGAAAAATTTCTTAACAGTGAGAGTGATAGAATGCTGGAGCAGATTACCAAGAGAGATTGTGGAGTCTCCTTCTTTGGAGATCTTCAAAACCTGCTTGGATGTAATCCTATGTAACATGCTCTAGATGACTCTTCGTGTGCAGAGGGATTGGACTAGATGATCTCTAAAGGTTTCTTCCAACCTTAAGGACAGGACAAGGGGTAATGGGTGCAAGCTGAAGCACAGGAGGTTCCACCTGCAGGTGAGGGGGAACTTCTTTACAGT
>JAUBOD010000207.1:241307-298238 GCA_032353885.1 Nothura maculosa | reverse complement strand
TGCTGGAGCGGGAAGGTTGGACCAGATGATCTCTAGAGGTCCCTTCCAACCTTGAAGATTCTGTGATTCTGTGATTATAATCAATAAGCTTATTGATTATAATGGTATAATGGTAAGAAGGAAGATTATCTGAATTTAACTGAATTGAATGTTATCCTATGTTACTTCACAATAACTTCCACCCAGGTAATCTAATCTAGAACCAGATTCAACTCTTCAATCTGGTATTCACCATCACTTTAGGCTCCCAATCTCAGAAATGGGAGCAAGAGGCAATTCTGAAGAGCTACAATTGCCCATAAGACCTGAATCAATATCTGGGATGGCAAATGTCTCAGTTAATGAAAGAGCCAAAGATGGATATGCTTCTCACCTAGCGACCTCAAATCCCCGTCTTCATTTATGAAAGCTAAAATATGCATATATAAAAAAATCACTTCTTTTCACAATGACAAACAAATAGGATGTCTCTGTTGTTCAGAATTCATCTCATCACCATACAGGATTAAAATTTCAAATGATTTACTATATGATGCTATATTCTTACACTGTAAGTCAGGAAAAATAATTAACTTTAATAATAGTTTGTTAAGATCCAGCAGCCCTTGGAGCCATACAAATGTGCATCAAAATAAACCATTTGCCAAGCAGTCACAGAGATGAGGACTACACTGCAGACAATTCCCGAAAAGGAAGTGGGGCAGTAGGAGGGAAAATTCATAACACAGATGAATCACAAAGAATAATTCAGCTAGTTCTTTTTACAACACTTTTCCATCAGCTGGTTTTTGTCTAAGAACTTCAAAGTATTTCAGTATAAATTGAAGCAGAATCCACAGGACACTGATCTGGGTGTTAGAAGAAATTGGTTTTCTCCAAAATGGAATGATGTTTGAGCAATGCAGTTTTGTACTACTTCTCTTGACAAGTCCATGAGAAGATTTCTCTGAAAAATACCTCATTTTTATTATCTCAGATGCAGAAGTATTTTCAGATTGACTTTCCTGTACAAGGAAAGTGTGCGTTGATTCACATAATTGCTGATATTTCCATTATAATAGTTTCACCTTTGATCACTGAAATCTATCACTTTTGTTTGCAGGGTCCATGTCCAGACGTGGACATTTCACAGCCAGTGAAAAAGTTATGCATGAGGGAAGTTCAAAAACAGCAATCCTTTTTTTATGTTCCCTGAAATTTTTTGCTAAGAAAAGGAAAATTTTCTATTAATACTATTATTATTATTACTTTATATCTATATTTATTATTTTGCATGAGAACTAAATTCTGTAATCAAAAGCTGTACTGGAGTTAAATACTAGCAGCTGAGTTCCAGAGTGATTTGTAAGCAGAGTTCAAAGACAGAATAAAATTTACATATGCATTGCTAGCATAGTTTCTTTTACCACTTCAGTATTCTATACATTAATTTGAGCCCTGGAAAATTCCTCCATGCACGGCTTGTATTTTAAAAAAACTAAAACAGAATAAATAATTTCTCAGGTCATATATAGGACTTTGTGGAGACAGCATGTGTTAGGATTAAGGGCTTGGAAATTACTTCTTGTTTCTTCCCATATTTATATGTTTTATTTATTCCTCCTTTATTTGAAGGTCTGGTGATGTCTTTTTCTTTTTTGTCAAAGCAGCTGGGACTCTTTTTTTTTAATGAGTGCCTCACTGTACTTCAAGAAAATCATAATAGCACCATTGTGGGAAAAATGTGCCTCATCCTCACTCACGGAAGCTCCACATGCATTTAGTAGATTTTCTCCTCTGTCCACATGGGCTGTTCCATGAGCTTTTTTTGTATGCACCTGCTCCAGCATGACTTAGAAAAGGGTTGAGAAAAGAGAAACTTCCTTATGTCCCTGCTTGAGAAGACCATGGAAATAGTGTTGCACCCTGATGGAAAAACTCTCTTTTAATAGAAGAATGCTTACAACACTTTTGAGATTTATGGCTCAGATTTAAATACCTGTAAAAACTCCAGTTACATTTGCAAACCACAGGCTACTTCTCTGTTGTGGTACCCAAATAAATTCTTAAATGACTTAAAATATTGAAGATCCATTTTTCTTCTGAACTTATGTTGATAATAAATTAGATTAGATGAAAATAAAGATTTATTCATATATCAGAACCTTTTAACAGATATTTTTGCTTTTTTTTTCCAGATCTATCTTCTTTACTGCTTGTTACCTTTTCAAGGACAAGATCAGTCATTCTTTCGCCATCAGCCAAAAATCATATGAATATAATTTTCACTGCAGAACAGGTGATTTCTTCTTTCATATTTATTGGAGATTTCAAACTATTTTTAAAGAATATTTACTATTTATTGCCTTCTATATTAACTCATTTTATTTAATAGTTCTGAATTCATGTCAATAGAAAAAGCTCCAATAATGAGAGAGGCCATACATATATTCCAGGGGAGACCAGCTAAGAGCGGAAGTAGGAAATAATGTTTTGATTTTGTTATAAGGTACTTCCTTCTATAAATAATAGTATTACCTTGATATAAATCAGAAGTACTGTCATTCTGATAAGACTCCAGGAGGCCCTCAAGTACTCTGCTCACAATAAATTAATCTTTATTAACTCCAATGAATTCTGCATAAGTTGCATGCTCTGCAGTCACAGAGGTAGGCTGAAGGTTGATTGCCTCTCAGAAATGAAAGTAATTAGTAACTGTTGCTAAAATACTATTTAAAGTCTAGTCTTACCCCTTCAGCTTGAACACAAGAGAATCTAACAGTGTTAATCTATTTTTATCATCTTTTTCTCAGCAACTATTTCTTTGCTTTTTAATTAAATGTTTAATTTTTTAACCAAATAAAATTTGAGGGTAATGGTAAAGAAGTGTATTTTAATTTATAAGAATTAAAAAAAATAGCCTGAACTTTCAGCTTTTAACATATCCACACACTTACTTTTGAGTTTTTTAGGAACGATAGACTGTCGCCTAAGGAAATGCTTAGGAATTTATTTTACTGAGGATAAATCATTGTTCTGTCATCTTCTCTTTCCTTTATTTCACTTTTTCTAAACTCAGGTGGAGATTCTTTTTTTTTCTGAAAGAAATATTTCCAGATAACAAATAAAACTCTAGTATGTCTTCCCTCAGTTCTTTCTTAATAGAATATGATTTCTAAAAGATATTTTAATAGTTTGCCAATGGGCAGAACTAGATGTATATAGTGGATAAGAGTATTTTCTCCTCACAAGAAAGGGAATGTTGGGAGTTTGATTTACTTACTTCAAAGCAGATTACATCGTAAAATAGATCCTAAAATCATAGTGCAGAAATTATCACCTTTCCTTTATTCTCAAAAAGAAAAAGATCTTCTTTCCCCCCCACCAAAAAAGGAAGCAAAAAAAAAGAAGACAGGAAACTGGTAGTTAATACTTCTAAAGTAAAATGTTTGATGAATGAAGAAAGTCATATTGTCAAATACGAGAAGAAACTGCAGTGATCAGTCTTGTATTTAGTACTCTGAACACAGAGTTTTACAAGCATAAAGGCTGTTTTGTTCTAAGAAAAAAAGACCCAATTTTAGATATCTGGTGGGGATGCCGGAGGGTAGGATCTTGCCATTAACTGGAACCACTGTTCAAAGCAAAGCAATGAAAAAGGGAACAGCAGAGGAGTTTCTCTCCAAGTTGCCTACTAATGCAGTTTCGGGTTTAATTTTCGTGTCTGTTTTGCAATCCCTTGATAGTCAAAACCGGCTGACACAACACATGAGATATGCCAGTGCCAGTCCTGGGTATTTTGGGTTACTGGAAACAGCACAAGGATCTGTGTTGACAAAAAAATTACAGATGTGCCAGTTTTTTTTTTTTTAACATTTTTATTCTGAGTGAGAACCAGAGGGCCCTAGGATAGGGAATGTTGCCCTGCTAGCAATGCAGCTCTTAGCCGCACTGTGCCCAGGGTCACCAAAGCACTGGAGACCAGGACTTCTCAACCACCAGCAGTCAATGTGCTTTGTCCAGTTGGAGTGAATGAAAGAGGAGTCACAAGAACAAGCTGACTTACTACGGGCTATATGGCCTCACAAGTGTTCAACAAATAGAAGACACCAATTGCCTGAATATGATTTAGAATAGAAAATTATTGTTTATCATTTTAATCACAATGGGGGGTTTTCAAACTTGCAGGCAGATTTAAGACATCCTCAAATTATATTCTTAATGAGGAGTCATTCTGAAAATTAAATATGATTTTAATTGAGAACCACTGTGTGATCAACTTATCGCTGAAAATATGAAAAGCTAAAGCTCACTTTTTTTTTGTTTTTCTAAGCTACTTGTCAGATGATAGTCTGTTACAAAACACCTCAAGTACTGGAAGACCTATGACAACATTACAGGAGATGGACCAATGTGTGCAGGTTTGTAAAATAAGTGGAATTTGTAGGCAAGGATCTGAGGGATAAGAATTTTTGGAAGAGCTGAGGCAATATATTGTGACTTCCAAATATCATGGTTTCTTTCTAGCGAGTGAAAATGAGAGAAGTTGTGCTGCATCTCAATATATACAGTACACCTAAATGTTTTGTAACACAAGTGTTTTGTTTGTTAGGTTTTGTAAGTGTTTCAACTTGTCAATATTAATCATCTTTTTAAGTTGTGGAAAGAATGTCCAGATGCAACGGAATTATATTTCTCTGATTGAATATAAATATCTGGGCAATTTAAGGTATACGTGTTTATGAACTTTGACATGGAAAGATTGGATCTCATTTCTACTGAAAGGGTTTTGATGCTATATTAAGTCTACAATGTAAAGAGGAGAATTGGGATGAAGTACTATTGGACTACTGTCAAGTATTTTAGACTCTATTATTGCCTTTATTTTGCCCATAGAGGCAAAGCATACTGCTTATATATTAAAAAGCTATCACAAAGTTTGTGGAGAAAGATGATACTAAAATATATAGATAGATAGAGAGAAATATATTTTAAAGCCCTCTTGTTCTGAGATATTCTGGATTGATTTTTTTGAACTATACTTAATATCTTATAAATATGTTGGCTAGGAAAATATTTTCTATTTTGCAAAACTCAAAATACATTTATGTTTATGTTCTAAAGTGAAATTGCAGGTGTCTTGGTTAGAAAGAATAAAGTGACCTGATTTGATAGAAATCAACTCCATGAGCAAGAACGCAATGAACAAACAGTAAATCTTTTGCAAGTTTTCCTTACAACGGTTTTCATTTGATGTCTTTACAATGAACACTATTTATAGAACAGTGAAATATTCAAATAAAACATCCTCTATAGATACCTACAATAAAATATCATCTAATTCTGTGTTTAATTTTAGTGCCTTTTCTGTATTGACAACAGTGACATCCTTACACATTCCAGGAGCATGAGGGCCTCAAAACCCAAAGACAATTACTTACAAGCCAGAGCAAAGGTTAGTTGTTAGCATTAATGTTAGCAGATATATTTCTATTTTTTTTCTTTTTCTATCTTTTGGTCTTTGTCTCATGAGATCTTACATGTAAGCTTAGCAGCCAAAGAGACCTCCAGCAAAGACAGAAAAATTCCTAAGGCCTTCAGAAATATGTGCAGTAAAGAATTAGGTGACAGCTAATGAACAAAACTTAGCCCTGGAGGTAGTCCCTGTGTCACAATAAACATCAGCATTAAATTTTTTTGGATAAGGCCCACTCCTTCCAATAACATTTCTTTTGATTCAGACTGTGTTCTGAAAAAAAAGAATAGCAATCTTCTAAAGTGCATCTCTAAATACAAGTGCCAAAGTGCATGCTTTGAAGTTAATGGTCTTACCGATTAAAGTACATAAAAGGTTTGTAGAAGAGTGCTATTGTTGCATAGATGAAGCCCTTGCTATAGATACTAATATGCATCTGCTGCAATGGTGAAAATTGTTAGAAAGAAAAGATTCCTTTCTGACATAGAGGGCCCTTCCACACAGATCTGGCACCAGTAGGAAGTCACAAAATGAAATATTCCCAACTGCAGAGCTATTAAAGGCAGAAGTAAACACAGCTGACTTCAGGGGAAACAGTGGAGATCAAGCACCACCGCTGGTGGCAGACATCTATAAAGCTTGCATTAGTGTATATAGAAGTATATAGAATCTCATGTTTTCAGAATAAATTGCAATTTTCTTGAACAAGTTTTGTAATTTTTTTAAATGAATAAATGTTACTTTGAAAAAACTTTGGATCACTGCTTATCACTTGTTTATCCTCTGGCATTGCCTTTGTAAATGCTTAAATTGTGTGGTCCTGAACTTTAGACTTTGATTCCCCTTTACAAATGCACACACCTTTGCAAACACAACATGAACTGAGCAGTCCATTAGAACACTGTTGAAGCAGCAAATGTTGGACTCATATGATTAGTTGAAATTATCTGGAGATCTAGTTCAGATGAAAGACTGGGTGTTTGAAGATGCATTTGTCGCACTCATCAGAGGCTGCAGATTCTCTTTTCAAATTTTGATCAATTAAAAAAAAAATTTAAAACTGAATCCTTTATAAAGGTCTATAATTCAAAAAGGAATTAGTGAAGTATATTAACTTGTCAGAAACATAATTATCAGAACAAACAGGCCTTCATTTTCTTCGTAATGGGTAAAAGCAGTAAGAAAAATGGTTTGCATTTGCCACTAAGGTTTTGCAACACTATTTGAATCAGGTGGGCAAGCTCTGGACAGGTAAGAAAGAAAAAGATAAACAGAATTAAAAGGATATCCAGATGCATAGTTCTCTAGCATTATATTGCTATTGAAGTTGTGAAGTGAGAAAACTTAAGTATGAAGGCAATTCTCTTTTGGCCACCTGCTGTATTTTTCCCTCATTTTCTTTAATCCAGCATCCGAAAGACAGTCCTTCCAACTGTTAATTATTTACAAATATTCTCCTCCAAAAAAAAAAGATTGCACAACTTAAAATCACGTTCTGTTTTTGCCATGCCAAAGAAAGCTTATACAAACCTGAGATACATGTTACTAAAATTGAACTACTAAAATTGGCACCAATTCTTTAGCTATAAAATGATCAAGTCTTAATTTGACATCTTAATTATCCAGGTCATTTCTGTGAATTCAAGTGGTGTGGATGAGGGGAAAATATGAAATAAATTCCATGAGTTTTTTTTCTTGTATCTAAATTCCTCCTTGGGAATATTGATTTAAATAAGTATAAAGATTCTTGTTACCATTTGAAGGACTTTCAATTAATATATAAGCATGGTATTTAATTGGTATAAATCAAATAATACTCCTCAATAACTGACTCATTATAAGTGGAAAACAAATGCACAGTGTCTAGATTTAAAAGTATCACTGTTATTATTTCCAGACAACTTGAAAAATACACTTGATATGAGAGAATATTTTGGTATCACTTTTTAATGTTATTTCTGGCACACAGAAATAGAAAGCAGGTCGCTAACTTTACAGGTGATATTTTTCACTTAACTTAGCATAAATTATTTCAGAATTGCTGGTATAATTTTATTTTCCTTGCTTAGGCTGATGTCTATATTTAAGACATTGTATCTGCTCTATTCATATAAGACATAATAGCAAAAATAAGCACCATTTAACAAATAGACATTAATATTATAGGATAAATGCAAACAGTGCTTTTCAGTGTATATTCTGCTCAGTGTGATGGGTGATGTAAAGAATTCAGAAGAGAAAATCAAAAAAAAATTGCAAAATATTCCAGTATTGGAAAAACAGAGCCATTGCTCCTGATTGGTATGAAAAAGAATATGTCTCAGTGACAGCTCTAAGTGAGTGACAGATCTAAGAAAAGAAATCATTATCTGACATAATTAATAATTGTGTTACCATCTTGCACTATTCAGTTAAATAATTCTGAAGAGTTCCTCTGTGTATTCAGAGAACACTTTTAGCTAGGAAACAGAAGATAGATGCTTTCACACTGTCTCTGGAACTGGTCAGCAGAAGTGGTATCAGAAAAAAAAGGATTTTTTTTTGGTTTGGCTACCATTCGTGATTATGGTGTCAATATCTACATAGAGTCAAATCACTTAGACTGAAAATAGGAGCTTTTATGGTATGATTCCTTATCTTTCATTGCCTTCATTGTTTCATACAGTGGCAAGCAGCGTGGTCTGAAAGGCGTAGATCTCTAGAGTGAAGCTGTTGCTGAGAGCCTAACATCGGTGCTAAAGGTAGCTGGGGATTTACTTCAGACTAGTTGTCATCTGACCTCATGGGCCACTTCATTGCCTATCAAATATAAATATAGATTTGTCTGCTGTCTCTTGCTATCTGACTATGACCAGCACAAAATAAGCTCAAGATTTGGATTTATTTAACAATACTGCAAAGCCAGATGGTAATAATGTTATTGATTCTCATCACACATCTTTCCAGCTAGGGCTGGACTCTTTTAAGAAGTCTGATGCTAATTATTTTATATCCTTCCTATAATAAAATATTTTGCTTTAATTGCATTCAATCCTCCATGTTGTAATGTCACTCTATAAACTCTTTCTGTTTTGTCTAATAGGATTTCTCAAAGGTGGGGTGTGAGGCAAGTATCTGAAGATCATTCTCCAAATGACTCACATTGTCTCATGATTTGCTGTACTCTTTGGTGATTTTGGTCAGACTCAGCATGTAAGTTGAGTCTTTCAGCGCTTAAAAGGACATGAACTTGATCTCTTTATCATATATCACTCAACACTGTTTGATATGCTTGTGTGGGATTCAGCTGTCTTTCAATCACAGTTTTATTTTGTACCTTTTTTTACTAACATTTTTTCTACTCAAGCTCCTTCTGGGAATATTTTTCATTCTTTTATAACCTTTTATGTGATTTTTTCCGCTCTCTAATCTGCTATAGGGCAGGCAACTTTTTTTTTTCTCTTAGATCCACAATTCCAAAAAGCAATCGAAAGATATTAAAATTGTTTGTGCATTCAGTGTAGCACTATGTAAACAGGCATACATAAATAGAAAATTGAAAAAACAGAGTTTGCAAAATGGACAAATTAAAGTTTTTTTTTTCCAGTGAGGACACGGTCAGTATCAGACACCTGCATGACTTTTGCTGCAGCTGATCCCTTCATAAACAGCTAAAGTTATGAAATTGCTGCATTCCTAAAGTTGTTGGGATTGTTTGTTGATACCATCAACATTTCAAGGTTAAACAGTCAACTCTAGATTCAAGTCCTGACAGGAATTGTCAAGAAGGATTGATTTCCATGTATGTGTATTTTGGGGGCATTTTTCTTGTTTTGTTTTGTTTTGTTAAAAGTCCTCTCCAACTCTGCACGTAGCTGGCACTGCAACAGCTGCCGCCCAGGGCTGCGTCAGTGAGGCAATCAGCACCTTATCTGGGTAGCTTTCATTTCCTGTAGAAAAAGCTTGCTGAGGTATGCACCAAATCTACATGTCCCTCCCCACAAAAGAGCTCCATCCTCTTTTCTATCTCTCTTGTGATCTTCCTTCCCACAGCAGAGGAGGAAGACTGGGCCTCCTGGAGCTCAGGCAAGTGCCTTCCTCTCCAATTTCTGCTGCTTTGATTCAGAGGCTGCGTGAGACAGGGTGGAGGGGTTGGATCCTGGATCTCTCCCAGCAGTTCAAGGATCACCAGCTTCAGTGGGGACCAGGATATGGCCCTTCAGCACGCAAAGCAGCACAAGAATTTTTGTGATTTTTCTTTCCCCTTTTATTAGAAATTTCAGTTCCTGTTTTCAGGGAAATGAGTTGAGCTGCCTATTGTGATCCCCAGAAATCCATGGTGTGCCATAATGAAACCAGCAATGTATGATGCAGATGGATGAGGTAAAAGTAGCTGTAAAGGGAAGTCTTACTGCATACTTACTAAAACAGGATAAGTAAACAGTATTTGCCTGTTACAAACTTGCAATCTGCCATTTTCAATCTTTCTTCCCTCTGTTTGCTAATGAGATTAAATGCCAGCTTTAATGGGAGGAAGGTTATTTTTAAACTGTAGATTATAGGGTCTGATCTAAAGTCAGGCTTACATATATTTAGAAAAAAGTCTTATAAAAGGTTAAAGGCTTCTGCATGTTCTATCAGACATCTGTACTTGCTGTCCTTCCCCACCCCACCTCCACTCTTTGATAAAAACAAACTCGATTTGTGTGGCAAAATATAAAATATTTTGACCTATAAAACTTGCAGCAAAATCAACAAGATTATTTTATTTAAGTCTCTTAGAAGGGTTGGGTGAATTCGGTAACCAGCTGCCACTCAAGCATGACTGAAAAGAAACAGAATCTAAAATTGAGATACCAATCTGAGCTTAAATTTACCATTAATGATATCATCAAGCCACTGTGTTATATTTCAGTATGGGTGAGATGCATGCCAATAAAACTGAAATAAGATATTTTCTAATTCTGTAATGCAGAATGGGAAGCAAAAATGAGAAAGTTTGTTTTTCATCTGATCTTCCATCTCTCTTAACAAGAAACAAGTATCAAGCTCTCTGGAATGCAAGTAGGAAAATACTGTGCCAATGAAAAGGACACAAAGAATCCAAATGTAGCGAGAAAATCATAATCTTCACCATGAGTTCTAACCTCTTTCAATGAGCCTCAGAACCTCAGTTTGCACTGGAAAATGGAATTTCATCTCAGAGATGGAAACGACAAGGTATTTTACCTGGTACATTACCAAATGACTTAAAGTCCTTCTGCATCTTTGCTCACAGTTCCTGTTCTAGTGTCACGGCTGTGGGCAGACTTTATGAGCAGTCATTTCATTTCCAGGTGATACTGCTATTACCACAGCTGAAACTACAGACTTCTCTAGACATGGCACAATGTTAGCATATCGCTGACTCAAACTGTAGCCTGCACAAAGATACAAATATTTCCCATTGGCATCAATTTTAGTACAAGTTATGCAGGAAGCTGGCATGCCCAGTGCCCAGTATCTCTGTGCACAGCTAAGGTTTTCAGAAGGAGTTCCTCACTGCTTTTGCTTTCTTGCATGAATGATTTTACAGAAATTACCCATAATTATTATTAATTCACAGAGTGCAGCTGAACAGACTAAAATGGCACAAGGGACCATTTTGGTCATGCAGACTCCTTAATAAAGACCACAGAGCCTTCTCTAGTAACCCTTGACTTGCATCCAGACCTCCTCATTTACTAAAGGAACATTTTCAACAGACAGCTTTTCGTTGCCACGCTCTTTGTGAAAAAGCTCATTTCCAAAGTGCTAATTTTTCTCCTTAAATTTGTTCTCACTGGTTATTTTTACCAAAGTCAGCACGTGATTATGGCTCATTTTCTTGGAAATCCAAGAGAAGTAAGAAATCAATAAAGGAAAATATGCAAAATAACACAATACTAGGATAGGATCCTCAGCTGATCACTGAAATTGTTTTCAAATCAATCTCAAATTATATTCAAATCAATCATAACAAGAGTGGATATCACCTGAGCATCTGCTCCTGACAATATAAAGTTCCTGAAATGATAGAGAGCTGTGTGGCCTCTTCGGGCAAGAGAGATGTTAGAACATCTTTCAAGATGATAACTATGAGGGACATGCAATAGTGTTGTTTGTAACATTCACAAATCTACCTTTGAATAAACCCATCTGAAAGAGCTCATTACATTTTGAAAAGTAGAATGAAGAAAGCCAGTATATTCAGAGAATTTAAATATCAAAGAGCACTTAATATGGCTGAAATAAAATTCACTTTGATTTTAATTATTAAGAGAAGTGAAATGGTGATAAGGAGACACTCAAACACTTAATTTGACTCCAGTTTTAATTTTGTTTAAAGTACAAGTAGAAAACAATTTTATGTATCTTTGGCAGAAAATAGGCAGTGTAAATAGGATTGCCTTGCTATTAAAGCATTTTATGAAGCAGGATTTACTAGTAACACTATGATCTACTTTTGCTGCCCAGATCAAAGCAGCCTGATACACAAGTGAGCCTAATAAAAAAATAAATAAATAGATAAAGTAAAAGTTTATTTTAACTTCAAATAAGATTTGAAAATTTCTGTTTTGGTATTTTCCCAAAGTCTGGAGCACTACTACTGATTTCTTGTGTAAATTTAGTCAATCCACATCCCTTTTCTGCTTGTAAAAAAGATTGTACAGTATATAGTTGAATTAATGGACCACCATTTCTCTGGTACAGGAGCAGTATATCTTTATTTGCACAACCTTATTAAGCCCTGACTTAACCAAGAAGGAAGGTCCAGGCAGAAGTCCTCAAATAAAATCATTTGTAACGTCACAGAGTATCTAACAAGGAAAGAAAAATGATTCGTTATTTAAATTTATTTAAATTGAAAGCACTTTGAGGCAGGAACAATCTACTGCCCCTGTTTTCACTGAATCACTATAATGGGCAGAACCCCTGGTAAATCTCTGTGCATAATAATAATGATAAAAATTATATATTTTTTCACACAGTCATAATCTTATTAATAAAATTAATGCTTTACTGTTCATTGTCCTATGTGATATTGTGGCTGTTATTGCTATGATTAGAGCTGCAGGTAAATAAACTGTAATCACTCCTCACCCTAAGCTCATGTTACAAACATATTTTGACCAAATTAAAAGAAAGAATTTAGTAATACATAGTCTCCTACAGATAAAGCTTTTGAGAGATTTCTCTTCCATATGCTGATCTTTTAATTTTGCCTCTCTCAGAGTTATATTTTTCTACAAGACTTTAGTAGTTTACTGCGAGATATCATCTGTGTCACAGAAATGGAACTAACAATAGAATATTCTCTGCTTCCTGTTTTATGATGACTATCTGAAAAAAAAGCTTTCTTGCTCCTTATGCACTTTAGTGGCTCAGGCTTCAACCTGTCTTTTTTTTTGCTAAATAAATAACTTTAGTTAACACTGAAAAATATAAATAAAAAGAAAGATATTCATATCATGTATTCAAAAAAAAATTCCTTAACCACAAACTTCAAAAGCTTTGTGCAAACTGTTTTGAAACTAATTTTTGAATTAATGAGAAAATAAGTGTTCAAATATTAGCAAATCCATTTGCTAATATTTCTTCCTGCTATTCCCAAGAGATCACTAATTTCTTATTTGTTGAGTTCTCATGTTGCCTCTTTCTAAGCATGTTTGTCATGTAAATAGTTTACTTTTTTACCTAAAACTTAACATTTTCAGAGATTGAAACAATGATGATAATAAAATTCACCTTCCGCTTTCTCCCTGTTCATTACAACACATTCTTTCTTTTTGGGGCTTCTGAATCCTACTTTTGAATCTCTTCCTGAAGTACAGGTAACTGTCATCATCCATAATTCAGCAGATTTAACAAATCATTTCTCAGCACTCTCACAGCACTAGGTATATTGGCTTTCCATAGGGCACAGCAGGCTGCACTAAACACGCTTTTGGTCGGATATACCAGGTACTCTCCTTTTAGCATGTGCAGTTAGCACTGTTCAGCCACCTGAGGTTTCATATTTACTTCACCACTGGATTTTAAAAGACTGAAGTAACTTAGACTTAAATGATTTCCTCTTACATTGCTGAAGTCAGATGGAGAATATTACCTATTCTCTCAATTTTGGGTGTGCAGTCTGCCTCTGTGCCTCCAGATCTCAACTGAGTTTTACTAACAATCCTCTTATTCATGACAAAATTCTGTAGGATACACGTGAGCACTTCTACATACACACAATACGTAAGCTAAACATGCACTCAGAGAAGGACGAAAATACAAGTTATACCTGCCACAAGGCAGCTTCACTACATCTCATTCACTGTGAGCTGATACTTGCCCCGAAATACTTGTTTTCTCCTGACCCAGGCTGCACTGTCCTGAATGAAAGCCAAATATAAGGAGGGATGGATGATGAAAAACTGTAAAAAAGAGAATAGTCTCAACAAATGTTTGCACACTTATGCCACAACTACCAACCATTTCAGCAGTAAAATCTAATTTTTCTTAAGGCAATCCTTTCAAGCATGCTACTGACAAGAACGTTTTCAAGGTACTTGGCCTTGGGAGGGTTATGTTAAGTAAATCCTGCACAGCCTGCATTGACATTTTCACTGAAGCTGAAAAGTGAACGAGGAAATCAGTCCAAGCTGTCTTGGCTTATGTTACGGGAGAAAAAAGAGTAGTTGGTATAAATGAGAGAGAAATATTTTTTTTTCTTACAAAATGCAAGAATTCTGACTATAAAAGATGTAATATGCTGAAACATAAATGTTATTTTCTGGGTTCTTTTTTAAAAAATATCTAATGGAAAAGTGGAACAATAATGAAAATATTTCCTTCAAAAGTAATATGTTTTGTGTCCTCACTGAACTGAGAAAAAGTAATAAATATCACAGATCTCTAAAAGTCATTTTAGTCTATTTTTTAATTTTTTCCTCCTATTACTATAATATTACTATTAAGCAGGAGGCAAGCCTGCTTAGCCTGCAGTTTCTTGATAGATTTAAGAGAAATACAGCAGTCAGGATTATTTTTCTGCTTCAGCTTAAACTAGCTATCTGAATGTTTTGTTTTAAATATGAAAACACAACCTGTATTAGATTAAAATATAGTCGGATTTTTTTTAATAGAAAGTAGTAGAAAAAACTTGGCCCATTCTCTCAATAACACTTATACATTATTTATTTATACTATTATATTAAAGTGTTATTGGGAGATTATATATATATATATAATTATAATAATTTTCAGTTCTCTTCTGAGAAATTATCATTATACTAGACCCTTTTTATTCCTTTGAGTAATAGAAGATAATGTATTATTAGTGTTAAATTTTGATTTTGTTCATCTTCAAATCATAAAAACAAATAAGTTGCTTTCAAAGCTGTGCAAAGTTTTATCTCCTCCTCTTGTTGATTTACCTTCATCATCATCTCTTTCTTCATTGACATTTATCTTGTCCTTGCTAGTTATTTTTTCCTGCTCATTTTATTGTGATGGGAGTTATCAGACTTATCAAAGACTGTGCTGTCAGTGAAATCCATAGCATCCAAAGGGTCTTGCGATCAGGTGCCTACAATATTGTACAGAATGAGTTGATTTGTAATATAGGTGGGAATTTCTCCAATGTCTTGGATATTTCATTGAGTTTATGTAACTGTAGCTTAAGGCAGCATTTGTAAAATTTTATGTTATTCACTTAACTCTCTCTTCCGTGACTGGCACAAGGAACAACCTTTACTCAGGCAATCCTGTGATGCAATGGCTGCCGAGCTTAAAATATTGTAGTTTGTTTATTTATTTTACAGTTTTGCAACAGGATAGATCCTTGAGATACTCTGTTTCCACTTCAGGGCTGTGATAAGGAGCAGCCAAAGCAATCAAACAGTCCCTACATTTCTGTGCTTACTAGCAAAGAGCTTTCATAAAGCTTACAGAAGTCATGCACGAGTTGTGCACAGAGCCTGCCTGACCTAGCAATGAGTTTGTTCTAACAAGGAGTTGAAACTAAAAATATCTGTGACTGTGTTCACTTATTCATCCTTCTATTGTTTCCTCTATCTTCACGTAGCATCTTAGGAGAGGGAAAACCTATGAGATTAATAAGAGAAAGATTTGAAGGAATCCAACTTCTATGAGCATCCCTACAAAAACTGAACCAACACAAGAGGACAGTCCTCACTAAGAGGTCTCCACAGGTCATATCTACACATGATCACTGATGGCCTGTACATTTGCTCGTCTTCTCATTCCAGGACAGATGTCACTAAATGAGTTGTCTTTTGTATCCTTGTAAGGGACTCCAGAGTCTTGATCTCTCTATTACAAATGGCTCAGTGTTGTCCTAGGAAATTCCAGGGTTCTGGTCACTCCATCTTGCCCACAAACATATATCCCTGTCACACTGTGCTGTTCTCCAAGGCTGAGATCCTGCATCAAGTACTCAAACCAGTGTCGGCAGGGCAGAAGGTCTTGGTGCTTATCATCCTCAGGAGGATTTCTTTGTTTTTCTGCAAAGCAGCTTTATTTTATAACTACAGAAACCTCTGCTAATGTTCCTGTATGAGCTGAGAGCAATAACCTTGACTGGAGCAATGCACAGAGTAGAAATACAGCTGAAATGGGTGTTCACAGTTCTGTCTAAGAGCGGCAGTCGTCCCAGCTCAAAGCATCTCAGCTATGCCGGTCCTGTGTGTCTCCCAATCGGAACTGCCAACTGGGCTAAATCGCACGGTGACTTTGTGAGACTGACAAATGTGGGTTAAAACGCACCAGCCAAGCTCATTTCCATTTGGATTTTACCCAGAGTCTCAGATAAAGGGCCTGAGCAATAATTTGATGCACTAATTAACCAATGAGGAAAAAAAGATTGTTATTTTTGGTGCGTAAAGTTTTGATCTATAGGGAAAAAAAATCTTTGGTATATTTGGAAGAATTTCATTCAGATGCCTTTTATATTTAAGAGTACACAATTGAGCTCTGTCAGATTCTTGAAAATAATTGGAAGATATTTTGTGAATTCTTTGACTTAGTGGAATAGATTGTAAGTGATCAAACTCCTAAGAAGCAGGGTTTACATGTTATGGAGCACAATAATTGGTTAATTTAACCACTGTATTTTAACTTCAGTTATTTGAAAATATATTTTTTAGGTTGCCATTTAATACATGACCTAGTATAATAAAAATACAATGCATATTTTAGTGAAAAAGCCTATAGTGAAAGAATATAAAATTGCAAAATAAAGAACTTAAACTTATGAAATAATAAAAATATTTTCCTATGTATATTTAATTTGTTTCTGCTAATATATTTTTCAGAGTATAATGATGATATAATTTTAAAAAATACTTTTTTGGTTCTCATTCCTTGTGTGGTCCCACACTCTGTTTAAGGCACATCGTCTAAGTCTGCATTGAATACTGAATTGTTAATTCTGAATAATTAATATTGTTACAGGATATTACCCAAAGTTTTCTGGAATAATTGCCTAGAGTTAGGTTTCCAGGTTCTTATCAGTTAATTGAAAATACTGAACCAGCAAATCCTACTGGAATCGTTGGAGACACAAGACTTTTGAAACTCTAATTGCTTATTTAGGTGTCTGTGTTAAGTCTGCAGTTGAAGAAAAATGTGCGGGTCCACTCAGGCTGATGTCTGGTCCTTCTCAGGTTGAATTGAGGATATATCCTTTCAAGCCCTCAGGATTTAACTCAGATCAGTGTACATTTTTTATTTCCTTGAAGTGTCATTCATTCTTCTCACACCCCTCTCATTAAGTTACAAAAGCATAAAATTTCCTTCCAGCAACAATAATATGCCTTAGAAAGTGTGCTAATATGGGCTTAATGCTGGTATAGGGCCAGAAGACCATGCAGTGAGCACCAAACACATACACTGCACTTACTTAATTTTCAAAAGCACAAAGAAATGCCGATTCAGAAAACATTGTTGCTAGTTATATCTGTGGTAAAGCAAGCCACAAGTTCAGGTGTGTGCTATATTTGCTTTTCTTTCACACCCAAGTAAACAAATGATTCAGCTTCAATCAATGCAGTTAAACTGTTGACAAAGCAGCATATGTGAAGGGAGGCTCAAAAGAGTAAAGGAAAAAAAATGATGTTCTTTTTTGACTATCACTAACATTGACAATATTAGATCATATGAATATTAGACATTTTTTTTTTGTGATCTTTTCTATACTAGTAGCAATTAACCCTTTCTAACTCCCACTCTTAAGCACACTGAGAGGTCTGTTTACTCTTTTACCTCCAGGAAAAGCTGTAGAAATTTCAGTCACACCTCATGTAAGTGTGCTGACCACAACAGAGACATTGAAACAGTTACTAGGTGTTTACTCTGTTTATTCCTGTTTTATCCTCTATAATGTCTCTGGCTCTACTACACTTCTTTTATCTCCAGGAAGGTGAAAAATATAACACCAACACTTTCCTCTTCTTTGACACTGTTGATTATAGGAAAATAGGGGAAGGCACAAGGAGGAGAATGTAGCGACTGCATCTTAACTATTCTGACTGTATCCTAACTAACCAGAAAAGTGCCTTTTCCAGCCTTTGAGCAATGCTGAGGACACACAGAAAGGGAGACATAAGGCAAGATAATAAAAGTGCCCATTGCTTTCTTATTTCATTATCCTTGTCTATAAACATAGTGAAACAAGGACGCAGCCCAGACCCTTTGCTTTCTGCATAAATGCTTCTGTGTACGTGGAGTGGAGCTCTGCTCATTGCTGCTGTTTGTGTGACTGAAGCACTCATGGACCCCCAGTTAGGGCTCTGGATCTTGTGCAGGTAGAAATTCGGAGAAAACATTTGCACAAAAGCTGGCTGGAAAAACTAGATGAGAGACACACTGTGCTAGCGAACTGGAAGGCAAAGACGTAAAATACTTTTTCAGAGTTACTGAGCAGAGTAATAACAGGGCCAGGAGTAAATTCCAGATACTCAGATCATTGCCCAGCCCACCCTGCAAAGCTGCCTGACCAGTTAAAAGAAATATCTTTTTTTTCATTTATTTCACTCTTTATTTTTTTCCTTAAAAAAACATGAAAAAAAAAAAGAGAACATTGTTTTCCTACTGCTCACCCTGGCTCTATTAAATATTTTACATTTTTATAATGTTGAACAAATTTATTTGGATGGCTAAAAGAAAAGACTTGTTGCTTTCTAAATGAAGCTGATGTCTGGAAATTGAGCACAATTGTCTCTCTAATGCTCTTTTGGTATGAACATCAACTAGTTGTGCACACCAAATGATCGATGCTAATAACTGAGTTGCCTTAAAAGACTTCTATATAAAATTAAATGTTTACTTGAAAAGTAAATATCTTTTTCAGATAATATACCCAACAATATCAAACAAGTTTTTATTGAAGCAGTTACCTTCTGACATTCACTGACAAGTTTTACACCAGCTGTAAATTATGTTGCAAAACTTCCTCATCTTAAGTCTTGTCAGCAAGACTGTTTCAGCTCCAAGTCAGCACAGCAGGAAAATACTTCCTTGTGCTTGACCAAAAAAGAAATAAAAAAGAACTGAGTTGGCATGGAGGGTTTTTTCATGTTACTACACTGCCTTAAATTGTCTTTGCCATTAAATGCTGATTTGTGACTATAAACTCTGCTCAGTGTTTACATTAGGATTTTTGAAAGAAATGCATATCTCAGGCCAGCAGATCAAATACATCACTGCCTACAGGAACTGAAGTGAGGTAAATATGCATTGTATCCAAATGAGGCCTGCAGGAATCCAAGACAAGCCGAGTTGCCGATTTTAATAATTAAAACCCAAAAAAAAAAAAAAAAAAAAAAACTGCACAAAAACAACAGTGGAGACCAAGGGAAAGAATGAAGTGAGGGTTTTTTTTTTTCTTCCATATGGGAATAAATGCAACATGGTGATATCTTTCTGCCTTTATAAAACTAAATTCCTGCTTCAGACCAAGAAAGGAGGAAAAGCTTTTATTCTTTTTTTTTCCTTTTTATTAAAATATAGTAAATTCCTGCTTCAGACCAAGAAAGAAAAGAGGAAAAGCTTTTATTCTTTTTTTCCTTTTTATTAAAATATAGAGTGAGCAAGTAAAGATCTGTGTCCTACTTTAGAATCATATGAGTCAGAGCAGAAGCTGAAATAAGATTTTCATGAGAGAAGAGGGCTTAGGGTTGTCCCTGATTTCAGTGTGAGAAATCACACTGATCTGCTCCTGCAAACCAAAAATCAAACGCTATGCCCATGTCCAATGTTAGTTAAAGGGCAGAACAGCACACAGAGAGAGAGAAAAGAAAATTTTTCCCCAAGTTCTGCCCCCAAAGTCATGTAGTTGTGCGGTGAGTGTGTGCATGCATCCCAGGAGGTAAATTTTATGTTTCAATATGAGAAAAGGCTTTTCTACAAGTCAGTCATCGGGTTTTACTCCCCCTTTGGCCCCTGTCTTGCCTCTTGCATAAATAGCTTCCTGCTTCCACCACCAAATGACACTCATTCCACTGCAAATGGGCTCTTTGAAGTTGCAGAGGAGGGGCCTGGATTTTATCCATAGCACAGAATCCTAACATAACTTTAGACTTGGCTTTTTTTTTTCCATATGGGGCAGAGGTGGAGAGAAAATTACATAGCAAAAGCAAAAAGGAAGAAAAAAATTGTAAAGATCAAATTTTGAAATTTTGCTAATCTACAGTCATCAGTTAACACCTTAATAACCTGCTCTCCTGAAACAAGAAAAACAACAACAAAGAATTGACTACAGCATTTAGCATTTGCTTATTGTCTCATCAACTTGACCAATAAGCAATTATCTCACCAACTTGAGAAGATTTCCACAGCTATGTCATCATTTTGTCAAAGTCCTTGTTTTCAAGGTCAATTAGCCCATGGTCATGTCACAGAGAGCTCCAAAACAACCCCTCCAGTCTGACATCTACATTTCATGCCTACCCATGTGGAGGAAGAGGAAGTGAAACTGCTAATTGGCTGTCAAGCTGGATGAAAACATTCTTTTGGCTCACTAGTTGTTCTTGCATAGGAAATCCTAATTTTGTTTTCATTTTTAATTAAGCCAGTTTCACCCCCCACACACATACCAGGACTCCAAATAAAATATCCTGAGTAATTCCTTGGAGTCAAGAAAATTGGACCATTTTGGTTTGATTTTGAGGTACTTTTTAAGTGGGTATAAGTAAAGTTAAAAGTTTTGCTGAAAAGAGAAATCATTTCAACTCCAAATAACATCATTCTAAAAATATGTCAGTCATGGGGAATTTTTGGAATGTTTACATTTGTTCAGGAAAGATTTGGTAATACACATTCTTGAAATGTTTTGGTTTCACTAATCTGCCTATTTACACACACACATATACAGACACAAAAAAAAGATCTGTGGAAGAAACTTTCATGAAGCTCTGCTGAAATGACAGAGGGCTCTTGGGTTACAAACCTCACGTTAAATGAAGAAAAGTCCTTAAATCATAGTTCAGGTCACTGCTTAGCCTGTTTAATATGTGTATATGTCCCTTTAGCTTCTACTATATTTCTCAGACTGGTAAGAGTGGACTCTTCCATTCAATATATGCAGTCTTTAGGACACGGTTTCCAAACGCGAACCTGAATCATAATATATCTTCTCCTAGCATATTTCTGTTGATATACACCAAGTGGTTCTCTGTGATTAAAGATGAAATCCTTGCAAAGAAGACTATGAACAGCTTATAAGGCCTTAATGAATATAATCAAAATCTTGACATTAGGAAGACTTATAAAATCTTTTAAGACCAGAGAGATTTCTGTCAAGAAATCTGCATAAATTAATAAGCACAGTAGCAATGAATGCAGAAACACTAGAGCAATGCAATCTATATAGTGATAATATATAGCAGTAGAAACTTGCTTTTCAATTCATGAGAAAACCAAACAAAAAACAGTACAAAAGCCTCCTTAAGCAAACACATTATGTACATTCATATTGTTTAGTTCAAGCTAAAAGCTTCATAAAACAAGCTCTCCCAGTATGTTACACACTTAAGACCCTTGGGATTTCCCCCTATATTTTTATGCAATTTATTTTGTATAAACTAATCTCCTACTTCCTCTTCCAGCATGGAAAGATGTTTTATTGCTATGCTGTTTGGTTTAACAATGGCAACATGCCATAGACAACACTATAGCAAGTATAGAAAGCAAATTTAACATTTTCGCTGCCCAAGTATGAAACTGCACCACGACGCACACTCATTCTTTTTCTTTTTTTCTAATTCTCTCATGATCTTGGAGTTCACTTTCCTTTCAAAACTCTATTGTCTCACTGCTTTTCTATCAGAATTGTGATCAATTATTTTTGCAATATGTTTATTACGCGCTTATACTCTGTGCACTATCTGATAGATTTCTTATCTATATAGCCAAAGTAAACTATTCCAAGCATGTCAAAGGATCATCAAGAAGCTAGTGACAATGTTAACTATTTTTTGTATGCTTCAGCTCTCTGGATTAACTTGGAATGTCGATCTCTTCGCCAGCGGATGGTGCACACGTCAGAGCTTCAACAAATGTAGTAACAGGGAGCAGAGTAGCAAACTGAAAGTATTTGTTTGCTTAAACAATAAAACAGAGACCACCACAAAGAAGAGGAGAGAAAACTTTCCCTTCAGAATTTCATTTGAGTAACCTGGGTAAGGTGCACACAGCTCAGATTGCAGACTAATTTAATGGTACCTATTGCCATAAAAGTATATTACCTCAATTATATTATTTCAGGCCTTTTAAATTGTGAGTTTAGAAACAATAGTAGCATTAAAACATTCTCAAATGCATATTCATTGGTAAAAACAAATGCAAAGTTCTAAATGTAAAGAACTATAGTGTGAATTAGAAAACAGAACATAACATAGACATTTGGATGTTTTTGTTTCCATAAGAATTCATAGGGTTCAAGAATAAAATATTTTAAACAGCAAAAAAAGGCAAGAAACTTTATTATTTTGAATTAAGCTGCTTATTGGGATGTTCATCTTTCAGATATGACACTGAGCTTGTGATTCAGGAATATATATACTGGTTTACATTCTAACGTGCCAGTCTGTACATTATAATTGAGGAATTAGTATGTTTTATTTAAGAGTCAGTGACTTGAAAATGGAGGTCATTTTTCTCTAAACTTTAGAGTTAACCAGTTAAGCTCACTCTCCTGTTCAACATTTTAACCTGTTTTCAGCTACTACTCTAAAGTCAGCTTAATTCAGTGTCTTGGTGGATACTTTGCGAGATGGTATAAATTATAGTATATGTCTTAAGATCTTTGAGTCAGAAGATCCTAATTTTGTTGATAATTTCTGACCTGCAAGATTGTATATAATAATAATAACTATTGCAACTGTCTGCAGAGTTTTTTTTCTGTTCCACTTCAGAAAGAAATTATTGATTAGAATGTGGACAAAGACAGCTTCACACCAGTTAACAATCATGTAGTTTTTAAAGTCTGTTTGTGATTTGTTTTGATTTGTTGTGCTGGCACCAGACTCTCCTTTTTATTTTCTGCTCATCATTTTGATTAAACAATCTTTTCTGGGATACTGGAATTTGGAGAAATCTTAGCAATAGACAGAACTCAAGTGAAATTAAAAGTGTAGTTTCAATTTGCACAAATATTCATTTATTTAAAATTTAAAAAAAGACATTTTTACCTAAAGAGAAGGAAATTTCTGCCTAAGCTCCTGGTTTGTCAGAACTAATGATCTATTCCCTGCAAATCAGTAGTGATGGCCTCTGCCTCACTGGCAGAATGATTGTTTACAGAAAAGCTATTTGTTGGATTTAGTATAATTGACCACAGTAATTACAGTGAGGTAGAATTTATGTTTCATTTAGAATACTCCTGGTAATTTACACAGGTAATTTAAGTCTTTAATCTACAAAAAGCATGTTTTAAGCAGGCTAACTTAGAAATTGTGGGTGTTAAGAGCCTTTGTGATTGTTTACACTTTGCAGAACCATGAAGTTCTTTGCATGAGTTTCCATACGCCTAGGAAGGTGTCAGACTGACCACAGAGGAAAAGGAAGGTTGCAAAAGAATTGTCTAGCACAGAGGGAGGGTTTGTTTACTGTCACTCAGCCACCTCCATGCTGTTTCTTGGCCCCTTAGGGATCAGACCTCTAGCTACTGGTGTAATTCAGGTTGCCAGCACAGCCGGCAGTGAAAGTAGTATTTCTGTTTGTGGTTTTGGACAGTATGATTCATTTCCACAGTATACTGCAGGTTTCCATTTCCATGCAAAGCTAGGCTGGTGCCAACCAGCAGCTTAGAAGTACTGGTTTCCTCCAGCATCTGAGCCCTTCAAAGCCTCAAATTCTCTATGGCACCTTTCAGGCGAGGAGATTAGGAAACAGGTTAAAAAAGCAAAACCACTGACCTGTAGCTGACTCACCAAAAGGACTACTTAGTCATATATTATATGTATTTATTCTTTCTTTACTATTCTTCAGGCTTGATTTACAACTGAGAGTTTGAATAAAGAAGGTGATTTCTCTTCTCACTGATTACTTCTGTGGCAAAATCCTTAGGTTTGTGATAGGATATTTAGTATGTCTTCACCATAATTTGAGATTTAGTTCACCTGCTATCTCTTACACTGTGTGCTAAAATAATTAAATTAAAATCTGAACAATATATGTAAGGCTGAAAGGCTCAACCGATGTTTGAATGTGCATAGCTAGGAATAACCATGGGAATAACCGTACATTCAAATATTTTCTGTCCTCAACTTTATAGTAGTCCCTTCCTACTTTGTCTGCAGTTAATGAAAAAAATATACTTTCTTAAGCAATCAATTACTATGTATGTTCTTTAACAAAATCCAATGCAAGGGAAATTTGTAACATTCTTCTATAAATTGAGGTCCATCCACTCAAGGTTTCAAAATGAGTAGCCATCCAGTACAAACTGTGTAAATTGTTCCTCTAAGAACTAAGTTTTCATCAAATAAAATGTACGATCTTTAAATTTGTCCTGTCTCAAAGTAAAATTCTCATTTCTTTTTCCAACATTTCTCAGAACTGCTAGCAGAGTAGAAGGTCACTGAATGTTATTTTATGGTTTCCTCCTTACTAAAATGTTAACATTTTTTTTTAAACAGGAAATATATTCCTGTGGGGCCACAGGAGCTTATAAAAGGAAGAGGTGTTTGCATCTATTCTGTCTGTCCATGAGCAACTGGACAGTAGATCCCTAACACATAAAAGTCTCCACATGATGGGCTATTTGTATGTACATCCCATTCACTACTCCAGCCCACTTCACAGGCTTGCAGGAAGTTGAGAAAGGGACTTCCCTCAGCATGAGCACTTCTGAACAGGACTAGGGGAAAGTTTAATAGAGAACAGATAAAGCGGCTTCTCTTTTTTGAGCCTCAGACAAGATGTAAACAAGATTAACATTCACTGATTAAAACTGATTTTAAGTGGCAGTAATTGAGATTGTTATAAGAGGCAGAAATTTAATTTTGTATTTGGGGAAATGGAATCTATGCTGTTTCAGAGTGAGAATATTTCATTTTAAAATAAACAGATTGGAATAGATTGAGAAATAAGGTGATAATATGCTTTCTCAAAACATAAATAGAGCAGTGAGGATGTGATTTGATGTGACTTTTCCTAATGGAATATGATTTTGGCTCCAAATGGCAAATCTGACTTGCCAGATGACAAAGGTTAGCCCTGTCATTAAATACTACAGCTATTTCAGTTAAAATTAAATATATGCGCTGCATAAATGAAACCAAATATCACGGGTCAAAAAGCACTGAGAGTATACTCCAGCTTATCTTTCCATTTTTGTAGGTACTAAAACATCAGCAAGTATTCTACTGTGACATGGAAACTACCATTCGATTTGTGTGTTAACATTAAACCCTTGGGACAGTTTGTGAGTTTTGTGATTCTTGAATAGATTGACCATTTGTTTTATTAGAAAACGAAATGCACCTTTTTTGTGGAGTGTCTTAAGAAACATTATAATAGGTCTCTCTAGTAGTTATCAAATAAAATGAGTCACTACAAGTACATCCTTGACGAGTTCCTGCAGAACAAAAGCAGAGATGTGACATTTTAGTTAAGTTTCACTTCTTTTTTGGGCTAGTCAGAGAGGAGTTTTGTGTGTAGGCATGTATTTTTTTTAAGCATAACTCAAAGCAATATAAATTACCAAACTCGCCTTTTTTTGAATAGGAGCTTTTCTTGATTTGTTCAGTAAAGAGCACGCAGCTTAACCAATAAACCTCATTCCCTGACTGACCCACACTGACATCATCCTGGGTAAAAAAAACAAGGAAGTAAGCTAATCGGAGATCTCCTGATTTATATTCTGTAATGAATACAAAGGGGCAGAAAGCAAGGTCTTTTAAATGGAAGCTGTCAGCAAAAAAGAAAACAGAAGAGAATTATTTTGGGTGTTGTCCAGGAAAGTGCAAAAGGGTCATGGGGTAAGAGGGGATTCTAGAAAATAGAGGATTGGTCTAGGAGATAACACATACTTCTGCAATATTGCCCCACCTGGTAAAGTTATGCAAGAAGTTTTCAGAATGGCATGTCAGTCAGACTTTGTAAAATGACTAGTGAAAAAGCCTGAATCAGAAAAGAGAATTGGGAATGTATTCCATGCAGAGCTCTGCAAATAACTGCTTTGGTTCACCAAATCAAAACAAACAAGCAAACAAATACTTAAATAAATGTTGTAGTTTGAAAAAAACTATTTCAATTATTGGGCTGCTTCTATTTCAAATTCTGTAAGTACATTTATAAAACACTTAATTTTCATTTCAAAAGGCCAGAACCTCTTGTGTTTTTCAATATTTTGATCATCTTTTTTGTTTTTAAGGAAAACAATTCGGTCTAGTCACCTTGAATTTGCAAATCATCCACATTCTCAGTTGTTAAAGGCAGGATTTCTTAAAATGAAATTTGAAATTCTTTTTTTTCTAATGCAGTTTAAAATTCTCTGTCAGAAACTAAGCACAGTGTGACTGCCCTGCATCAAATACAGGGATGCAGCCCTGGAGTCTTCCACACTGCTGCTATTCTGGGGCCAGCCACAGACATTGGATGTACTTTCAGGGAAGTAAATGCTGGTATGCTGGTATGCTGGTAGCTACACCTCTCAGATGAAATCCTGCTGGGACATGGTAACAGGATACCCTGTTCAAGCAAAAAACTTTGAGAGGAGTCGTGTATTGCAACTGAAGCCATCTCTTCTTACTCCTAACGAGCAGCATCCCTATGTGACTGGACATAAGAAGGAGCACTCATTTTCTTGCAAGGTGAAGGGTGGAAGAGGTAGGTAAATTTTTGTGACTTACTGTCCCACTGCAGCTGAAATTTCCCAGAGAAGAGAGGCAAACTTTCTTTTGCCAAAAACTTCAGGGGTGCTGGAGACAACATCAGTTTTATGGCTGTCATGATTTTGGGGGTCATCAAGTTGTATTCCAGCCTTGTTCACACTTGTGTTCCATAGTAAGTCTGCAAAGTCTTTTCTAATCATATGGTTCCACAAGATGCAAATTTAAGAAGCTATTTCAACTTGATAAGATAAAGAATATTAGTGTTACTTGAACCTGATCCTTGTTTCAAAGTTTGTCTTCTAATTAAGATCCTCAATTGCACTAGCTGGCATACTGTGAAGGTACAGTGTCTTTTTTCTTTCCTCTCCATCTTATTCATTTCCCATTTTTCTCTGATGAACCAAGGAACAGCATCTCTGCAGCAGCTATTTTTTCATAATTTACCAGATGAAAACAGTGGATCAAACATCATACTTTCTTTGTAGACAATTGATATGGGCCCTTACAGGAAGACCAAAACAAATCTGTGAACGTCAAAAACAAAACAAAACTAAATAAGACAAAACAAAAACAAAACAATTAGGATAAGAGAAAATGTATCGTCATGGTAAAAAACAGTTTTAATAATACTGAAATCAATTCCATTCTTATGCCAATATGTAAATTAAATCACTGAAGGAAGACTGGCATAAACAGGGGTACAGACCATTAAACATTGCTCCTGTGGTTACAGTTATAAGAATTATACTCTTTGGCATAATCAGCAGTATATTTTGCAATCAAAAGGAAGAATGGGTCATAAACCCACTTAAACATAGCATATATATTTTTGGCATCCAATCTGAGAATTCAAGTCCTGGAGGAACTGCTAGTAAAGGAGTAGAAAGCAGAATTATACTTTCAAAGGAAAAGGCAAAGGAAGGAAAATGCAGCCTAATGAGCTGTGGGGAGACACAAAACAGAAATATCAGTCCAAGAAAAATAATTTTTAAAAAGTCAGACAATTACCTTTAAGCCAGAAAACAGTGGCATCAATTATAAGTATTCAACTATAGTGGAAATAAGGTATTAAAGCAAATCTGTTGATCCTGTGAAGGGCCATAAAACAGCTATGGTAGGTTTTTAAATATATTCTGCTTTGGCCTGAGATCAATAATCATTTAGGAGAAAAGGTTTTTTCTAATCTGGCTCATTCCAACAATCACATTCATAGTACAGCTCCACAAGCAGCTGTAGCAGCTGAAGGAGGGAGCAGATTACAGCATGCTCTAAAAGATATAGAAGGACTCATAATCATAGGGGTCTTCTAAAGCTAGTTTGTATCCCAAATATGCCCTCTGATGGGACTGTAGCATTTCTCTGATATTGCAGAGGTGGACTATTAAATTTTCAGTTGACTTAAGAAGAATCAGGAATCAGTTTCCAGTGTCTTCCAAACACACTTAATTTTCTGTTTCTTTTTCAAGGGAATTTTTAAAAATTTGTTATAAAATTAAATTGTCTTTTGTCAGTCTGTCAGAGAAACTCCAATTCCAGCTGCATGTTCATCAACAGAGATCTCAGTGAGGTCATCACCACACACAAAGCCACATTTTTAAACCATCATCCATGTTTCCTTTGCAAATGAGGTAACTTTGTATGTGTTCGCCATATATAAGCAAGTAAGCATATCTCTAATGTGTCCCTATGGGCAAGGTCGGCCCAGGCTAAGCAAGCTATAACTTAGCACAGAATAGCAAAGCTTGACTTTATTTGCATCGGAGAGAAGTAACCAGACTCAAGGCACACATCTACATTATCACAGGTTCCATTCACCTGTAACACTACCAATAGAGAGAGGCAGCAAAAAAATGTGGGTCTTCAATGTCACATTCAATTTAAAATTCAGTGTGTTTTTGCGTCGCTCTTGTTTCTGTCCAAATCAACAATAACAGATAATGAGAATGGGGAAATTAACTGGATATCAAGACTGAACATTGCAGTAATACCAATATAGCTAAGTGGAAAAGTTTTTGGTGTATTCCTAGTTACTGTTTTGAGTGTTTTAAATGACTCATTTTTGTAATAATTCATTTCACAGGAGTTGCTAACTCGAACCTCGCTGATAATAATTCTCTTTCACATTTGCACTACTTGGCAGTGAATGTGGAGGCACACTCCAGGAAATGCAGTCACTGCTAAGATACTCATGCACTATCTGTCAGAAGATATGTGACCAGACTTCCAAAATCACAAGTTCAGACTACTGATTTATCTTACTTACAGGGTATCTCTTGTAAGCTATTGTATGTTCAAATACAATTGTTAATCACATCATGTTTTCTAGGGTGTTTTGCTGGTTTTATTGATGGATATATTTGCTTAGATTTTACTGGCAGTCCGCCTTCAGCTCAAATTTCCTGGCATTTGCCAGCACTATATATGATGTGTATGTCTCTTTAGGGTCATTTAAAAAAAAAATCTCAGACTCAGCTGCTTCCAGTGGCTTGGAAAAAAAAATCATCTCACAGCTCTGCATTTCATGAAAACCACAGGCCAGCCAAATCACTATCAATACTGATTCAACTTGACTGTTCAAATGTGCCTTGAAAGAATTACATTCCTCATTCTTTTAACTATCACAAAGAAGACAGAAACAAAACCACTTAACATTGTAAAGTCAAAATTTTATTTTAAAACATCCTTTAGCCTCTGATGACTAAATTATTTACCTTACAAAGACCTTCTCATTACTTGTTCATTAGTCACTAGCAAAAAATCTTTATGGTGATAAACTTTGCTCAGGCAAAGACTGAAACCTTTGGCCTTAAGGCTTGCCTATGAAGTTGCCTTATAAGCCATCTGTCAAAAAGAAACAGAAATCTTATTAAGAAGTTTATAAATATATTTCCATTTGCTTGTTGTCTTCATTGCCTCCAAACTTCTTGAATCTTCTAATCTGCAGGTACTGTTGTTTTAAACATGTGCACACTCCAGATATAGCTAGAGAGGTTTTTTTTTTCTGTACTGTCACTCATCCATTGACCGTCCTGCTTGGAGAGTTTTGTATCTAGAGGGCCTCTGGCTCGATTAATATTTAAAGACACTATTCATCTATGATATAATCACTTTGCACTAAACTGAATAAAGTTATACCAGACGTGTCTGATTTAAAGGTGTGGATTTTTTTTTTTACTTACAGAAAAGGCTATTAAAAATGTCAAAAAAATGCTAAACTGAAGAAAGCAACAAGCCATCTAATAAATAACATCTGGACAGTGCTACATTATGGAATTCCGATATTGAAATGAACAATATTTACAGCATGTCTTGAATGACGTCAGTCAGCTCCTTCTCATCAATCTTTTGCAAACTAAAACAAAGAGTCATAAAGTAACATCTTGGAAAAATTACAACACTGCTGATGTGCACCTGATGGAAGCTTTATGTGCTACATCAAATAAGCCAATGAACTCAGAAAGTCAGCTTGCATTATTTTGCTATATATGACAAATCTTCATTCTGGGTTTGTCAGAAGAATGTACATGGATTTCAATAAAATTTGCTGAATTTCTTTTTGGCCAAAAGGAATTTTTTATTAATTGGATGAATGTGACAACAAATAGATACAAAGTCATCTTTACTTTTCTGATCTCACAGATCAGCCTCTTCTCTATTTCTGAGTCTGCATTCTCCATGTTTGATCTTAATCAGCTTCATACTTTGTTCTGATTAGTTTGAGATTTTATTCTGCATTGAAAACTGATACTGGTCTCTTCTTTTGCTGTCTCATTTTGCTATTCCGTCAGCAGATTGTGAACATCATAGTCTATTCAATTGAATCTTCAGGACATGTAGGACATAGAACCTCCAAACAAGTAGAATTTTCCTTTTCTTTGTCAAGCTGAAATTACATATGTTCTTGATTGCATATAAAATAAAAATGCTAATACAGAGATACTTTTTCCAAAGGTGTTTCTTGGGAGGATGGTTGTATTTACAACTACTGAGAATTATTTCTTTTCCTCTTTGGGATAAATAGAGTAACTACTTTTCTTAATCAAATGATTGCTATCTTAGCTGTATTCACACCTCTTTTCTGTGGTTCAGAAAATATGAAAATTTTAATTTTCATTTTTTTTTGTTTTTTTTTGTTTTGTTTTGTTTTGTTTTTGTTTTATTTATAGAATAGCCATGGTATTTCCTTTAACATTTTCACTTGTCACCAGCTTCAGTGATTTTTTCTTCCGATGAGTACCTTCTTTTCAACTTCACGTTCATTTTTCAGCTAGATTTGGGATAGGAACCACATAAGATAACTTACCTGCTTTAAATCTTAAGATACTGTTTGACAGCCAAGTGATTGTAGACTGCCCTTATTCATTCTGCTTTTTCCTTTAGGACTTTTTTTGTTTGTTTCCTGTTCACACAAACCTGAAATATAGGAGATTATTTTTAAGAGTAATGTGAGACACTTATTTCCACAGGGATCAGTGGCATCCAAGTAACTCCTTGCAGCTTTGCCTGACATGACTGGGATATGACTGACAGAAAATAAGTTTGTTTGCTAGATAAATAAATTGCTAGATAAGTAAAAGAAGGGAAGATGGATTCTTTCAGGTCCGGAAATGGAGATCTCTGTAGTCTTGTCAAAACCCATCCTGCAAACAACAATGCCTACTTATCCTATCTTGAAAGATCAAGATCTGCTATCTGGCTAGTGCATGTCAGTCTTACATCACTGCGATGCAACTCTAAAAACTATTCCCTCATCTCTGTCTCACATCTCATCTTTTATATCAGTACTGAGATGTGGAAGATTCCTGCTAGAAGCCTTCTTAATATATAGGTTTCCCACCTCCAACTAACCATTTATGACTGTTTTTTATTCTTTGCATTTAATTCTCATTAATTTTAATTAGACTCATGCTAAGCCTGAGCCCTTTAGCACAATTTATAAGAAAGGGAAAAAGAAAAGAAACATAGCGTGCCTGCCAGATGAATTTTCCCAGAACTCTCACAGCTCTAATTTACACTACAGTCACATCAGGATGTGGTTGGAAGAAGTCTTGTGTTTCCTGCTTGTGCATGCTTTGGATGCATGACCTCAAGATGTCAAAAAGTCAGTGGGTCATGGGGACAAGTCTAGCTTTGTGGGTTATGTTTTCAGGCTTACAGATATGAGGCGTGTAAACAACTTCTGAAGATGCAGGATTTAGTTTTCACAGATAATGGAAGTCACTAGGTTGTTTTTTTCTATTCTGAAAGAGGCATACGTACTTCAGCCTGTAACTTCTGTATTGCTTCAGCATTTCATTATACTCATTTAACCAAGGGAGAAAGGTTATCTTGAAATCAAATGCAAAAAATCTTGCAAAAATAATTAGCATTTTTTATATGCCTAACTTGTGAATGGTAATATGTATAGCTATTAATTGCCTTTTAGTTTTGTTCTTCCTATTTGTTGACTATCATGTAAAATTCACTTCAGTTTGCAAAATGTATGGAGCTCTGAATCAGTAAGGATCTTTGGATCAAAAATAACTTCAGTGATGTGCATTCCAGAATACAAAAAGGTATCCTAATAGAATAGGTAGAGCTGAATTACACCATTGATGTTGTACATGAGACCTCAGGGGCCTCTAAGAGTTCTTTATGAAGACAACACTATCATATTAAAGGACTGAGATGACTCACATCTTTTACAGTGTCCAGAGGTAACATCCTATTGGGGTTTATCACAATGTTTCTGGGGAGCAAGATCCTTTGTGTTTTTTTAATAACTTCACAAAATATCTAGCAAACATCTTCCTCAAAATTGTTGGAAATATTCCTTAGAATCATCACGTTTCTGTACCTTCCTGCCTTCATATATAATTTATATTGTGCTCAAATATACTTAGAAAATAATCTACTAATCAGGTTGCATGTATTAAGATCTATAGAAGCTGAGAAGATCTGATGATTAGGGCACATGACCTCTTTACCACCAGGCATAATGTCAAGAAGGCCTTCTTTTCACTTAAAAAAAAAGAAAAATCTCTTTCCTATGTTTTCTTTATTTACTACACCACACTTTTAGTCTTGAGATATAAATGAGATGTATTTTTTAAAAATAATGACATTATGTTTCTATTGCCATCTAAGAGTGACCTTGCATCCCTTTCTTAGTAACTAGGGGATAAACCTATTGAATTTCCAGGAGATTTGGGCCTGCTAAACTTCAGACCAGTGCTCTTTTAACTGTTTGCATTAGTTGCTACAGCCAGGGATGGGAACAAAACCCTAAAAAATAAATCGAGCTCTTGATCAATTTAGTTATGATCTTTTGTACAGAAATCCATTTTAGCCATGCTTGACATGCACTTTGGCTAGGTAAATATTTATCCTGCTAAATGCATTTGACTCACAAGGTGAATATTATTAACTGCGTCCACACTCCATTGCTTTTGACCCTGTGTCCCTCTTGGTGTGGTGTCCTCAGGCATAAGACACTGCTGTTATTTCCTGTGTATTTTATTCATTTCTAAAAGGCTGAAATAGTATGATGACTGTATTGGAGCATATCAGCATTATGCTTTTATACCAAGAAACAAAGTGGATGTTCTTTATGCCCTGGAGATAGTAGAGTACAAGTCTCCTGGAGAACTGTGCAAGTACAGTTTGAAGCACTGTGCATATTGGTAGCAGTCCCTGGAGTGAGCTGTCCCGCAGAATTGTGCCTCAGTTCTGGTTTTAAAGAGATGTGTTTGGTTCACTCTAAATAAAAAGCCAAGAGTGAGATTTCTGCAGTGTGGGTGGTCAAGTGACCAGGACCAAGGAGTGAATTGGACATCTCAGCACTACCTGACAATTACACACACATTATAGCTCTGACACTGGCTGGGCTTCTTAACACTCATCCAAACTATTTGTTGTTTCTTCTGCTAAGTGTTAATCAAAAAGTCACAAAAGAAAGCTTTAGGAAGCATTGGAAAAAATCCCTGCTCCTCCAAGACTGCAGGAAAAGTGGAAAGCTGCACTGTGCTTGTTTTGCTGTGAACAACGCTCTCATTGACTTGAATGCAAAATCTAAACTTAAACCAGTTTGTAAAAAAAAAAAAAAGAAAAGAAAAGAAAAAAGAAAGAAAAAAAGAAAAAAAAGAAAAGAAGCCTTCCTCATAGGCAAGCTAGTCAATAATTCATTTCTGATCAGTCAGAAGCTTCTTGCATTGCCTTCAGCTAATACTACAAGTATCAGTACTTGCATGCCTACTAGAAAAAATAAAAAATAGAAACAGTGAATAACATCACCTCATCCAAGGCCTGAGGAGATCTTTTATATCTTTTTATACTGTTATTGTTAAAAAAAAAAAAAATACAACTGCTTAAATGACCACACTGAGTACTTTTGAAAATAATCATCTTTCGATTTTAAAAGAACAACAAGAACAAGCTGGTTGTTCATTTATTTATCCTAAGTGGTTCCTGGCAGGAACAATTGCAATCAAGGATGGTATTCTCATACATAGATTTCACCTCCAGCTGTGTTCCACTGTTCAGGATTCCCTGGGAATGGAGCCCTTTTATTTCTATATACTGAAGTCAACCATCAGGAGCCATCCACAGGATGGATGATGTCAGTCAGTATCAGGCAATTGGACTGTTCAGGGTTAGCTCTGCTTTCTTCAAGGCACATGAAATACTCTCCTCACCATTGTCTGGAACTTCTCCCCATTGAGGTCTCCAGTAGTTTTGCCACCGAGACCAGCAAAAAAAATAAGATCCAATAAAAAATGCCTGTTTTTTTAAAAACATTGGCCATATTAACTTGCAACACTGACACAGCAGTAATAACTGTCTTTTAACTGTCTTGTAACTTACTTTAGTGCCACTCACATGAATGCTGCATCAAAGCCTGACTGTTTACACCGTGCCAGTGCTACATATGGTTCCATAAAAAGTCACATATTATTTATAAAAGAGCCTGGCAAAGTACTCATAGATTTGATACTGTTTTTATTTTTAACCTACTTTTTCTCTCTGGTTTAGGTTAGCTTCTTTCAAGCTGAAGTGGTCTGTGATGTGGTAGCCAAGCTGACTGCCAAAATCAGAGCATGGGATCTCATCCAAAATTCGCTGTGGTCAAGGAGAAGCTTGCCACTAATGCAGTAAGGATTTGGATCAGACACTCCTGAATCTTTTCTTTCATACTTCAGTTTTGCATCTCTAGTGCCTTTGGCTTTTCTGGAAGGCATCCTGATCTGCAGGAGGGAGAACAGAAAAATGTTTCCTTTTGTATTTATTTTCTTTAAACATTTTATTTTACATTGTTTCAAATGATTTTGATTTATAGATCAGCACACACCCAAAACTAGTCCCTGAAAGTGACAAGGATTCAGAGGCATGTTTGCACAGCTTTAAACCAAAGTCTGCTTAGCTGTGAAAAATAACATTTTTGTAGGCTGTTATTTCTTAAAGAGCTGCTGATGCCTTCTGGAAATCTTTCAGGAACAGTTTGTTTATGAGTGAATCTGCTTAGGACAATATACAATTTTATTTTTATGGTCTCTAACTGTTAAAAGTATCACACAAGAAATCCAGAAAACACAGTCAAAATTGTAATTAAGGAAGTACAAAGAAAAAAAATGCATTTAATAATTGAAATCCAGTCAGGGCATAGAGCCAAGCACTCTTAAAAATAATGTAGACTTGATGATCTGTGTTTAAAGAGAAATCAAATCTCTGAAACTTTTCAGATCAAGTGGAAAGATATTCACATGATTTTTTCTGTACAAAGAAGCATCATTTTCTACATATACAAATACTGGTATAAATAGGAAGCAGTAAATGACACACAGAGCGACAGAAAAACTGTCAAAAGGGCAGTGCATGCTTTATCACTGCTCTCCTTGGGAAACTAAGACTTTACACTCCCATAATCAAAAGTAAAATATGAGAGACATAATGGGAAATAATTCTGTGAGCCAGCTAAACATTTTCACATGCAACGAGTCACTGCTTCATGTGAAGTGATTTTACCCTGCGCTTTTCTGGGTTATACTAGAGACAGAAGCCGACTTCTCAGGCAGGACTCTGCTCATGTGGAAGGAGGAGAATATTCTTGAAAACTTTTTTTAAACTTCAGGTAAGTGTGATATTCAAATTTGGTTTCTGTTTTGTTTGTTTGTTTTATATATACTTTTTATTATCTTTATGCAAAGCTCTTCTCAGTATAGAAATAAGCCAATATTCCTAGTGGTAGAATTTTATTTCTGTTCCACACACAGCCTAAAGAAGCTAAAACCCAGTCTTCACTATTTCCTGGTTTCCTCTTTAAAATTGAATTGTTTATCTATAGATTGCATCAACAAGATGAACACAGACCTGGGAATCATACTGGTTTGCCAGTTTCTTGTTCCTCTGCCACCTGCCCTGCTCTGGACACTGTCCGAGTACTACAAGTTTTACAAATTTCCTGTCAGTAGTTTAAGTTGACATGTTTCTGCAATTATAACCAGATGTCCAAAAGTTATGCAAATAAACCATATCTTATTTAGCAAATTAAAGGTAAGTGAGCTAAGTGAGTCTATGTCACTTTCCATTTAACATTACTTAATCATACACGAGCTTTCAGCTTTGCATTTTATAAAGTTAATGAACTCCAGTGTCTTAAGCTCTAAGGAAGTGGAAGAAGTCAGTATCTTTGCTGGATCCTGATGTTTCTCCTTAGTTTAACTGAACTTTAGTCAAACAAAACTCTTATTGAAGTCAATGAGCACTTCATTCAAGAAACAATTGAATAAAGACAGAGAACCATATTCAACATTCATTTGATTTAGTGTCTTTTGGCACAATAACAGCAGGATTTGGCCTTGAGCAAGGGCTTCAGGACTGGATCAACTTTCGTATTCCACAGAAGACAACATCACAAAAAAAAAAAAGGCAGAATTCATAAATATCCTATATTAATTTCACAATGTATTTTTTCTGACCTTATTTCCTATGAGAAAGTTTGCAGTCAGTCTTCTCCTTGGGAAAGGATACTGTACAAAGTCACATCTATCATGAATGTTCCTTTTTCTTTTTCCTTTCCCTTAGCCGCTGAAAATTGAAGCTATGAGGGAGAGAAATTTGTAAAAGCATTCTATCATTTTTATCAGTTTCCAGAATCATTCCTCATAATGCAGTCTTGCTTGACTATGTCAGTCTGGCACATCTGCCTCATTTCAACATTATCATCAATATGCTACTGCATGGCAAATCTTTAAGCTGATCACTGCCTTCAGGCCCAGCTTATCCTTCAAATTATGTTAATACTTCCTATTCAAAGCCTGTCTTTATTTCCCTGAGAAAAGCCCAAGGTAACAGTAGCAATGCCTAATCTCTCCTTTGCATCTAGATGTGAATAACAATAACAAAAACAACCCCAAGAAAAAAAATATACAACCAGGCTTGTTTACCTTAAAATAACTTTGTCATTTTTGCTTGCTCAGTATGAGTTTGTTTTGTCTGCTTCACCAGAGACAGTTAACTGAAAAATGGAGCCCTCTCTCAGCATTTTTCAAATGAGCAAAGCTTGGACCAAAGTCCATATGGTATTCACCCATAAACACAGACACACGACAGGAAAAATGCAGTTTAAGTCTGTGAGTTGTGTGTCTTGGAAGAAGTTTGTCAAACAATTATGAAAAGAATTCCACTTCCTCATAGCACCCTGAGAATGTGCTCAAACACTGGATCAGTTCTCATCTGTCTTCAAAGAAAACACTTGAATAGGTCCCCTTTTTACAGCATAGTGTTTATAATGTAATTTTACTTCTCGTTAGGGATCTCTTTCTTTGCCAATGTTACTTTTAAATAGGATGATTAATATTTAAAGCCACTTAATTATCACATGTTAACCCACTTCCAGAACTGGTTACAGCTACCCTTTGATGTATAATAGAAGCCAAACTTACCACTGCAGCTTTCTCATGAACTGAAGATGTTGAAAATATGAAAAGATAAGTATTCTCTTACTCTCTTCTTTTTTGGACAACTAGCTTCAACTCCTATTGTTAATCTTGTTGGATTAAATAGCTAACATATCTAGAAAATAGATGCTAATATATTTTCTGCATAAGACCATTTCATTTTGCCCAGGCTGTGTCCCCATTTTTTTTTAAAGTGTCAGTTATGTTGAACTTTTAATCTGTCATTCTAGGAATTTCCATATGCAATGAACAATATCGTGCAGAAGCTGCTTGCTGCTTGCCAAGCTAAACCTTCAGTTGTTTGCAATAGTCATATTATATAACCCTTCCCACTATTAACATTTAAAAAATGCACTGTGCAAAGAGGTGTATTTCTCCTCCTGGTTTCACACCTAGCTCCCAAAAGCATTAGTGTATGGGTGAGAAGGTGTCAAATGCAAAGACTTGTTAGGAGAAGGGAAGCTGTGCAAAGTCCCTGCAGGCAAATCAGCAGATTAATCCCAGCTCTTCTTTATCTTTCTGGGATTGATTTGATTGAGCTCTGGGTGATGTTCTGCAAAAGACAACTTAAGAACTGATTCACATATGAGCTAAGTTTGGTCTTTGGCTCCCATGCTGGTCTCTTTGAGAATGGCTACAAAGAGCCAGTCCCAATCTTTGCCCCCCACTGCATCTCACTGGAGGATTAGGAAAAAATGTTGTGAAGTAAGCCTCAAATACCACTGCCTCTTCCAGTCTCTGGTAATGGGATAGGCAGATGAGAACCGGAAGATGTCTCAAAAACCTAAAAACTATGTCTGGAAAAAAAAAATACTAATTGGCTTAATGGCAGGAGGGCTGGAAGATTCTACAAGGAGGGAAGAGATAAGAGGAATGGAACAAAGTTCCTTGGGAAATGAAGTAACTGGGTTGTTGGTAGCCATATCTACAAACATGGAAGAGATAGAGAGGGGAGAAAACACAGGAATAAGGCAGTTATGCACTAATATCAGATAGTTTGAATTATCGTTGCCCAAAGTATATATATTCTGCAGAAAAAGAGAAATCTATAGTTTGTGGAGCCTCTTTGACTTGTTTCACTCACACATCTACAAAAGACAAACAGAATTGCATCATGACTCTGACTAGAATGAAGTGTTTTAGTGCCTGTGCATGGGAATGGCACTGAAATAGCATTCTTTACAATATTCTTTGCACCATTGAAACAGATAAGTTTGAAGAGTAGTCCACAATTTACCTAAACTTCCTCAGCTGAGCTACCAGTGTTCATTGTTAATATTAATGTGCTTTCAGTTGACTCAAGAAGTCCAGTAAAGAAGTTTTTGAACAGAGAATAAGTCTGATTCCTTTTCAATTTTTTTTGCAAACACAGACCTTTTTACAGACTATGGACTGGTAAATTCAGCTGTCTCTTAAAATCATTTAAGAATAAATTAAATATTTAAAAACATGATTTTAAAGAGCAATTATACTGAATACTATGATTTTAAAGGGCAGGCCTACTGGATACTATGAAGCATAAGCCAAGAAATCACAAATACTGGGGAAGTGTGTTTCAAAGTCCTTCAAATATGTGGTCTCTAACATCACTGTCAAAAACTATTTAAGCTGAGATTCAGACTCTAACCCCTCTCATGCATGCTGTCACATGCTTAACAACTACCTCACCTTACAGTTAAACTGGCAGAGATGCTAAACTGTACAGGCTATCTAGAGCTCTTGCGGACAGCGTCCAAATATTATCCAGGAGAAAGCAGATATCAGGTAGCAGTACAGCATGCCAGTTTGGCTCCTTCTCTGCTGTATGCACATGGCCCAGGATTGAGCACTACATAGTGCAAATAGTATTTAGTCTGTATTCAGTAGCACAGATACATGCTCAGGTCTAGGTCCCCCAGGGCAGAAGGTGTGTGCAGCAGGATAGGCATCTAGATGGTTAGGCCAGACAATAAAACAGTATTTCTTGGCATGTGAATTAACCAAACTTGAGGAACATAAAGGAGTTTTTCCTCAGCTCATAACAATTTAAGGAGGATTAGGCAGGTAGTTCGGATTGTTATATTTTATTTCAGTACTCACATTTTATTTAACCTGCGGTTTGCTTGTCTATGTGTTATTCTGGATTCACCTTGGAGTTCTCTTACGCTGAATGATTAAAGATGTAGCTGAGAAATACTCAGAAGGTAAAAGGTCAGTGAATATAAGCTCTATTATAATAAAATGCCTTTATTGCAATGGTAATGCTAAAAGACAAAGACCATTGGCTTTTATTTTGTAAAGCTTTATCCACTGAATGCATTTTGCTATTGCCGAATGTTCAGAATGAATTGCTATAAATAAAAAGTCTTTCTCACACAAATCATCAGGCAGTCATCATCCTGAATTATTGCATGTTTTCCTCCTTTCATGTAAAAGTAGTATAGAAAAAGGGTGGAGAGTACAAATGTTCTTATGTCTGGTTTATAACTTTACTGACACCTGTCAAAATGCAAAGGTAGGAGGAAAAAAGGGTTTTGTCAAATAAAATATTCAAAAAATATAGAATTGGAGCTTGTTCCCCTTCCTGTCACTCTTTCTACAACTTCCGAATTTAGGGAAAAAAAAGTCCAACTTTGGATCACACAATGACTAAAATAAAACAACATTCTTAAACCAGCATGAGTGTACGGAATGGTACATTTCACACTTCAACATTTGCTGAATCTAGCCAGCTAAGCATATGGGCAAGGCTCAGATGCCTCTACCTGAAAAATACTGTATGTAGGTATAGGTAGTGAGATAAACAGGCCCCTTTGTTTACATAATGACTTTTAAATCTCTTATTAGACATATCTAGTTATACTGTCAGTAGAGCAAGGATGGCTGCTTAACCCGCTCCAGTTAAAATTAACTACATTAGAAAAGACCTGCTCTCTGTATTTTTGAAAGCTGTGGTATAATGGAATGGTAAACAAAATATGAAAGCACTTAGTGTTTGTTTTAAGGCATCTATAAAACTAGCATCTACTACAAAACCACATGGCTGCGTAGTGCAGACTGTTAGAATAAGAGAAATTCACTCTGCCACTTCAAATTGGTTCAGGCAATTCTAAGAAGGGTTTTGTCCTAGCAGACCTGATGTTGCCTCAGGTCTTGTCTGCCTGTGCTGCTCTAGCTTTATGCTGGGTCAGGAATCTTCTGTTCTCCTGCAGCCAGCAGAAGCCAATGTAAAAGAATAATGCCAGCACGTATATCACATTTTCCAGCTAACTTTACAGAGTTGAGGTCATGTGTCCCTGCCTGATCCAGATTAAACCTGCACAATCTGGTGAGCTGTATTAGCAAGGATGGATTGTTCCATTTGACTGAAAAACATTATAAAGAGAGAGAACTCACAAAGGTAGTGGGGAAGATTTGATGATATATTATTTTCCCACTTGTCTACACCTGAAATGTTCTTAAACCTATCTGCTTCCTCTTATTTTTTGAAATTTGATGTGCTTGCTAGAGGCAGGGAGAGTGAAGGGTTGAAAACTGAGGAATCCAAGGTGTATCTTCATGTTTATGAGGATCTCTGTGACTTGCAGATTTCTGTCATTCTTTTTTTGATGTTAACCCAAGCTGGACAGGAATGAGAATAGTTACTTCTATGTGGCAGTACAGCTAGGCAACTTCGCTATCTTCCTTTTCTTTTTTTTTTCCTTCCTTCTTTCTCCTCTCCCCCTTTTAGCCCTTAACCTTTATGTGGATTTTGAGTCCCCACAAGACAAGGTGCAGGAGCCAGTTGGATAGTCTAGGAGCACGTCAAGGGGGAATGTACATATGGTTTACGCAATGGATAGAGTCCTTACCAGATGAGAGTAAATGGGGTGTAGATCTAAGTTTGAAAAACAGGAAAGTGTGCAGGGATCCTGCAGCTGTTTGTGACAAAGGTTTTTAGGGAAGGAGACAGAAAACAGTAACTTTATATACAATGGTTTATTGGGATGAGATTGGAGCTGACAAGCATACAGTGACAGTACAGTATATATAGTGTGGAGATGGGAAATATAAAGGCATAAATGCAGAGTGAAATGCTCTCCTTCTCAAAAGTGTTAAGACACTGTAAATACCAACAGTTAGCAATAGATTTATTTACCTAACAACCAGTAGTTTATCCAGCCACCTGTACTTAACAGTAGATTTATTTATCTAACGATAGATAACAGTAGTTTTGGGGACAGAGTGAATGTCTCTTTCTTATTTACCTTGTAAGTCATTACATAATCCAAGCACTTTGGAGATCAACCAGAACTTGTCCACCATGAGGACCCCAGGTGTGGGTCAGTTGAGGATTGCTTCCTCCTTTAGGAAAAGAAAAATTTCAAGCAACTACAGAATTACCACCCACACAGGTAAACAGGAAATAAAGAAGCCTCAAACTCAGCTGTGCAAAGGCAAATTTGCTCTAGCTCCTTCAGAAAGCTGACTCCAAACAACTAAAATATCTAACAACACAAACCCAAAACTAAGATACTCAACCTTAAATTTGCCTTCTTTTTCTGCAGCAAGTTCTGTAAACTCACAATACAAATATCTTCACTCTGCCTGCAAACTATGCTGAACAGATGGTCCCTATGTCTGCCCAAAAGTTAAACCTGCAGCTTAATCCCTAGAAAGAATCGGAGATGCCACGGCTCAATTCTGACTGATGTTGTTCTTAGAAAGGAGAAACCACAGAGGCAGAAACGCTTTCAAAATCATCCACAACCAAAAGAAGACAGTATAGAAAGCCTCCTTGATAAAGTTTGCTTTTTTTCCTCAGTCCTTTTTTACAGTCCCTTTGCCATTTGCATATGATGTCATCTCTCGCTTTCCTTCCATTTGCTTGTTATTAAACCAGCAGATCACACTTATCTTCACCTTGCTGCTGACAGCCCTGAAGATGCATCACAGCTTTAAAAATAGGCTTACTTATCCTTCTCTGCTTCAAAATACCTACATACATACCAAAATAGTGGATAGACAGACATGTCTTACCCAGAAGGCCTCATTCATAACCAGGACTAGCAATCTGCTAAAACTAACCTGTTCTCTGCAGCTACGGATAAGACAGATGATGCAGCTGAAGTACTGGTAGATGCTGCTTCCCTAGCATTACTAGGTGAAGGTAAGCAAGGTTAAAGTCACTTGGGGGCTGTGGCAGTGGGGGAAAAGGAGGTCAAAAATACTTATTTCTCTGTTCTTTAGTGAATGCTGGATTAAGCTCATGAATATTTTAAAATGTGAAAAAAATTTTTTTTGTTCCTTGCTGTCAGGTTATTTTCATAGGTTGAAATTAAGCTTTGATCTGATTTACTTTTGTTGAAAGTTTAAAATTGAAGTGTATTGAGATGAGATGATAGAGTAACAGAATCTTCAAAATGCTAAAGAAAAAAAAAAAAAAAGGAAAAAGCTCAGGCATTAGTCAAGGTATTTTTAGACTTTAAGCTCTCCAGAGCAGTGATTGTCTACTGTTGAGTATCGTACAAAGCTGAGCATATTGCAAGCTCTAAACAAGCTCGACAACATCTCTGCCACTGACATCCTTCATATCTTCATATTAGATAAAAGAAAAAAAAAGAAAACATACACAGGAAATACAAAGAGAAAAGTTTTAGTCAAGGAGAGTATTTGTAAATAAAATTATGCAAAATTTCAAAAATCTGGAATAAAAAGGCAGTTTCACCATGTATGTCCGAAATAATCAGGCTGTTAAACGTACTATATGCATACTATAGACCAAAGAAAGCAATCAGAAAACTACTGAAAATATATGCACTAAAAGTTATGATTCCTTGTTTTCTGACTCAAATCAGTCTACTTTTAAATTTCATTACCTAGAGAATAATAAAGCTGAAGCAAAAAATAAAACAAATTGAAAGATCATAGAATCATAGATTTCTCAATCAGAAGCCTGGTTTTTCTTTGCACCACAAACCATCATGATTATGAAAATTGGACAGAATAGAAGATAGTACAATTAAGCAAGATCACCTTCTACTCATTTACATTAGAATTTATTTTTTCACATACCATACATAAATAAGAACAACTCCACAAGATATAATTATGCTCCTGGTGTTTTTTCAGATAATAATAGTCCATTCAAAAGTAGTTTACAACCCCAGGCATTGCAAAACTCAAATAGGATAACAGAATGTATTGTTCAAACTAAGAAAACAAAGGAAGTTAATCAAGGCCCTTACTTGACTACAGCTGTCTTCTGACATAAACCTTGAGAGGTATTTCTTAACTGGTGATTAATGAGTAGACACCTGGGGGAGGGGTGGAAATGCCAATTTGCAACTTGTTTTCTTAAATAGTGACTTCATAAATTAAACTGTTATCATAGAGTTTATACAGAAAAAGTTATTCTACAGGAGAGGAAATCTGTTTCTCTTTTATGACAAGATAAAAATATAAAAAAATAGTAAAAATACAAATACTAAGTCTTGCTGCAGAAAAAACATTCAGGTCTATGACTAGAAAAAAAATTATCAAAAGGATCTGAATTTTAAAAAATCTGAAATATATGTGTGTACTTCCAGTAAGTTTGTCAGGAGAGTTGAAAAATCTTAAAAATGGTATAAAATAATAAGCACTGTAATATGTTTTATAAAGGAAGAGTTCTGAGATCTGAGATCCACTGAGATGGACAAATACTTGGCTCATCAGAAATCAGAACTACCCCTCAAGTAATCAGGAGGGCTTTTGAAGTCGTTCATGGGGCTTGGTGAGTTTACTTTGAATATCACACTAGTATTATGGCGAATAAAAATCATCAGCCATCTCTGATGTCTCATCCACTTCTATGTCAATAAACATAATCCCTTCAAATTTTCTTTAATGATTCTCTGATTTGCAATGGGTAAGAATACTGGAGAAATGTGTGAATTTCTCCATTCTCTTCAGCAACCTCTTAGGCATCCTCAGGTTTCTCCTGTATTATGTATATGTGTGTGTGTGTGTGTGTGTGTGTGTGCGTGTGTGTGCATGCGCGCGCGCGCATAAATATGCACAAGCAAATCCCCTTTGGACAGACAGACAGACAGATAGATAGCTAAGGAAGTTCCCTAGCTACAGAAAAAGCTATATCAGATAAAACCTGAAGAGGAGGATATTTTGAAATCTGATTGAACGTGTCCATGCTGCCACAGAGCAGAACCTTCCCCACTACATGTGAATGGCTCTGCAGTCATTGGCCTCTTGTGAGGGAGAGCAAGTAGAGAGGGAGAAAGTTGCAGAAGTGTTCAGTGTGGCTGAACAGTTATTTCTAGCACTTCTGTTCAGAGCCAATGTAAAAAAAAAAAAAGGGGGAAAAAGAGCAATGTGTGTTACTGTAGATGACTTTTCAGGCAATCTCAGCCACACATGTTCAGCTAGCAACACCTAATAAACAGAATCCATCAAGGCTGTTTGTTAAAAAGTGGTGCTACTGACCATGCAACAAGAATTCTCTTTATTTGAATATTTTTAGGAAGCATAGGAGCTAATTCTTTTAGCTCACAGTCTATCAGCTTAGTTATTTGGAAGTAAAAGAATAAATAGCTTCTCCTCTGCAATCTGTATGTGCATATGCATGAGGGAGAATGAGAATAAAGGCTGATAAAAGAAAGTGGTAGCTGTAGATGTAACTTAGTGTTGCCAGGAGATTCATCTTCTCTTCTGCTTACTTGAGCTTCATTAACTGAAAGACTAAATAGCAGCACTTAGTAGTTGATTTAAAAAATGAACCTGTGACCATACGGGGAGAGATAAAGAAATCAGATGACCAAATGTTTTATGCTGTATATAGTAGTTATATATGAAAATGAGAAGAAACAGGAAGAATTATCTAGGGATACCCGAATAGTTAAAATTGATGTAATGGAGTGAAAACAAGCAGTAAGAAATAGTTAGTGAAAATAAATGTCTACAAAATAGTCTCTTCATCGCTAATGCCTTTATTGCTTTATAAATATTTGTTTTAATATATTGGAAGTGTATAAGTTAGTGGAAGGTTAAAACATGGCAGGAGATAGAAAAGGATTTATAACTCATGCTCTTTCTTCCTTTCCACTTCCTTTTTAGATGTGACTGAACCATTAATTATTTGCATTGCTGTATTTGCAAGTAAATCAAGGAGAACAATAAACTTGAATCATCTCCAAACTCTTCTATATAACATTTGATAATTTGTTAGAGTAAACAGTCTTTGCCATAAGAACCAGGTAGTTTTGTTAATTCCTACCCAAAGGAGGAAGAAAAACATCCAATTGGGTTGTCATGTCGTAGTTATGTCAGATTAAAGTGACTATTGCACCATAGGCTAAAAAATGTGCGGGTTATTTCTCTTAGCCTGCAAGCAGAAATCACAAACAATAGGAAACTTCAGCTGAGAGCACTATGTGACCTTTCAAGTTAGCATGCTGGCAATAAAGTTTTTTGAAATGTGGCCATCTGTTTGGGGGTAGATAATTGGAAATACAATTTATCATTCTGAAAATCCTCAACCAACTAAGTGATTACTTACCCACTCTAAAACCATAAACCTTACACTTACCTACACAATGTTGATCCTTCTTTTTTGCCTGTAGCTAAGCATAGCCCTTGATAACAGAAGAATGTTCCAGCTACTGCTGACATTCCTTAACACACTGCACATTTAACAAGGAAGCACAGACAGATCAAAGATTCCTATAGTGAGATGGTTCAGGTTTCTTCTTCTTTCCTTTCATTTTTGATCCACAGCTGGATATTGTGACCTCTGATGACCTAGGTTGAGAGATCTATTTCTACACTTAAGACTTTAATCAGATATGCTAATTTTTGCTGATTCTGAACTCCTACAATTTTCATGATTTAATGAAATAATCTTATAATATTCACAAGTTTCTAAAAACAGGAAATGAAGCTTCTTAAATGTATATTTAAGTGGTTATTTCTGACTGCAAATGCAATAGATATGTCTCATGAGCTATGGAGAAATTACAAATGATAATACATTCCTGTGAATCAGAAAATAAGTTGAAACTAAAGAAAAAAAATATACAAAAGACTAGGGAAATAAAAGAGAGCATAGGCAATAAGAGATTACTTTTATGGAAGAGAAAGAGAACAGGATCATGATATTAAATTTGCCACAATTTATCCTGCAGGATTTACACCATATTTTTCATAATTGAGTCTTATATGTAAGGGTTAAACTTCACAGAAGAGTCTTAAAGTCTATACCTTAAACATTTGCTGTTAAATTGTACTATTTGTTATTTTTAAGATGAAATTGCAGATTTTCATAACCTCTGGAAATCAAATACATGCAGTTTTGTCATGTACTAGCTAGCAGTCTTACAATGAAAATAAATAAGATACAAGCTTATATTAATTTGATTTTCATTCATTCTGAAGAATACCTTTTGTTTTTTATACACACACACACGCACACACACACGCACACACACACACACAGGTCAGTTGGTGAGTTTCCAAAGTCCATTCAGATCTGTCTTAAATTCATTAAATGCTGATTGTTGATCTTTCTGCTGCTAAAGACAAATACTTTAGGTTTGATCTGTTTGCAAGTTAGACAATCCAAAAGCAATCAGAAGACTGCTGCAAGAGAGTTGATGAGAATTCTGCTAGGCTGCAGTATAAAATCCACAGTAGGCAGAAAATGTGCAAGACGTCCACCTAAGTCAGAAAGTTGGAGAGGCTGTCATCAGAGTATATCCCAGTTTCTGCCCCTTGGAGCATTCCTTCTGGGATGTTATTATCAGAGCACGATAAAGAGCTTTTAGATACAAAAGAGCCAAGAGAGAAAGGAAATATGTTTTACACTTGAAAGGAGACAATCCAGGCCTAAGGAACTGGCTTTCTATTTTGGTTCCTTCTTCCATCTGAAATAGCCATTCCCACAAATTCTCTTGAAATTCCATTCAGGAGTCAACTGCTTGGTGGGCAGTGCCTCTGCAACTGCCTAAAAAAGTGCATATCCCATTGCCTGAACTTCCCAGCTTTCCAGTACTCAATCATTTTCCTGAAATTTGTCCATTGTTTCCATCTTCACCCCTGCCCTACAACATCTACAGATGCTTCCTGTAAAGCGAACAGTTTAGCTGAGCCATTTAGACATTTGTAGATAAAGTGTCTTTGAAGAATTTCATGATATGTTTGTATGAAAGACACTACATAAAAATAGTTTCATTGTGTGACCAATCTGATCTAGCCTCCTCACTTATTATTTCTAGATAAGACAAAATGTCCTACAAGTGAAAAAGATTGTTATTCATATATGTATATATACATATATATGTACACAAATTTACATATGCTTCTATGGACATGTATGGACATGTTTAAGTTTATTATTACTGTATCTGAATAATGTACAGGTAGCTTTCCTAATAAATCATGTAGAGAACCCAAGACTGTCCCTCCAATGGCATCCTTTTCTCTTGGAAATATAAAAGAAAAACGGTAAAAAGAATGGGTAAGTACAACTATACTGTCATAGTTACCACTTTATACACAACAGAACTACTGAAAATGTAGTGAGATTCCAAAATGGGTGGTAAACAAGGATAATATTTGGAAAATGCCATGATTCTCTTCAATATTCCTTCACCTTTTTTGGGGATTTGCTCATTGATCTGTTCACCAAAGAACCATGCAAATACCTTTAACAACAGAGAAAAGTTGATGATGCTTTAGAAGCACAATAAATAACCACTTCATTTCCCATGTGCAATATTTAACAATGGCTACTAATACAAAATATGAACTGTTTTGTCAGTTACAGGAATGTCTCCAACAACCATGGAGGAGTGAAGAAAGAAATCTCTCTAATCTTTTAAAAATCAATCAAGTTAAAGAATGAAGAAACAGATAATCCAAACTCTTACATTGTCTGCCTTCAATAGTAGGTCCTAGATCTGGTAGCATTCCTTTGAAACAAATACATTTCTGTAAGGCTTTTTATGTTTTATAGTAGGCCAATTTTCCCATTCACATTTTACTGGAAAAGTAGTATCAAGCAGCATATGCTTTATCCAAATGTTATTTTAAGAAGATGGAGTAGTGTTATCTACCCACCAGTGATGAAGTTTTGGTTGAATTGTGCATAATAGCATGAAGTGAATGAAGTACATCATAGAAGCTGGATTAAATTAAACAGAGTAAACAAAGTTGAGTTGCAGATACAATCTCTTACTTCTCAAAAGATGGAAATGTTTTGCAGAGAGGGGCAATTAACTGGTATATAGAAGACTCTAAGCACATGAAGGAACATGAAAAAGGACTATAAAACCACTGCCTGTCAAAGTTCTTCCTTGTGAAATGAAAAGCATGAGTCATGGTACATAGAAGTATTGGTATGTTAAAGTGAGTTACTTAAATGTTTATTCTAAATTGGTCCAGTAGTTAATGTGGTCATTAACCAGTAGGTCCTCACTCATTCCTTCAGAGTGTGGACATCCCTGCTTATTCAATTTGATTTAATTCAAATATTTTATTCTTTTCCTTCTTTTTTCAATCAGAAAATTTCTTCTGCTTTGACAAAAACCTGAATAATTAACAGGCACGCAAATGTAAAGGATTAAAACTCAGTGTACTTATTTTGATTATTTGCAATCAATGTTCCCACCTAATATACATTATTATTCCAGGATTGCAACGCACTGATATTAGTAACACTTAGTAAATAGCAGACAATATCAAGATGATTCTTCAGGTGCAAAACTGTTGTGTTTCTACTAGAATGAGAACTCCTCTCCTCTTTCCTGTACTCATATCCTAATATTTTTTCTTTCAGTGTTTCAAAGTCTATTCCAAATTCAAAGGTATAAACATCAGCAAATTATGATCATATTTGGCTGTCACAATAAAAATATATGTTATGTTCACTCCAGTCTCAGTCATTCAAAGTCTAGGGTCTTCACATTTTATGCCAGGAAAAATTACAAAGTGCTTATGAAATAGGAATAATTTTGTCTTGTAAAGAAAAAGTAAAGCTTATTTCTGCTGATAGATGAAACTGACAGTGAGATGAGTTTTTTACTAGGCAGAATAACTAGTGGACTGTAAAGGCATTTGTGTTGGGGTTAAATAAGTTTATGGGATGCAGATTTCTTTTTTTCTGGCTGATATAGAGAAGCTTCTGTCTAATAATTCCCTGCCATAAGTGATATGATATTATTATGGATACACCCATAGCACCTGCATGATCTCTAGCACAGCAGGATACCCTCTCACAGTGACCTTTTCATAATACCACAGTGTATTTACAACCATCAACTATGTTAGTATTTTTGTGCAGCTGTTATGCTCCTATCTTGTGTGGGTGGCTCTCTAATGTTGGCTTTTTAAGAGTCCTTGAAATCACAACAGGATAAATCTTCTTCAGGGAGAAAGATCAACTATGGTCTTTCAGCAAAAGGGAAGCCTTTTCTATCAAGCGGTCCTTGAACTCTCAGTTCCCGTCCATCTCCGGCTGCCCTAAATGACCTATAATGAATACAAAAAGTGAAATCACAGGTTTTCAGAGCACTTCCTATTGCAACAGGAAGAGTTTTAAAACTCCTTTCCACATTCCTGGGTTTCATCATTGGTGCAAGGAGAGGAGCTGTTTCAGAGTAGTATTGAGCAAACAGGCAAGCTGAGCCAAACTGAAGATACCATTTTTATCCTATGTGAACTTTCTGTGTGGCCAACAGGAATTTTACACCTGAAAAAACATTTATATCACCAGCACTACACAGATCTGAAATGTAGGCAAGACCTTCACAAAAACAGGAAACACTGTTGTCAACAGTGAGCAGGCTGTACAGAAGCAATCTATTCTATACGTGTTTGACTGGGAATGTAAAGAACATTCCCTTGTAAGTTTGTTTGGACAACACAAAGTTTGGGAGGACTGCTATATTCTCATGAGAAGCAAGGTGTTTCTAAGGATCTCTGTTAAAAGGCTGGAATTCCTTATGTGGCCTTTCCAATGCTAGGGCAAAAGGGAGAAAAATAAAACATTATGATGAGGTTTGTTTAGCCTCTATTTGTTGTTATTAAATTGCACTGTCACAACATAGCATAAGAAAGACTGTGCTACCTCTTCCGTCTAATAGAAAGATTCTTTTCTTTTTTTGCCCCATCCAACTGCCCCTCAAAAGATCAGAGCAAAGGGGATGTACTCTTCTCCAGACAGGGTTTTTCAGTCTGTCTATCAAGATGAGAGGTGGCAGAAGTCATCCCTCACAGTCCAACAGAGAACCCCCAAGTTCCGAGAGTAGCTACATGTATATTGGGAAAACTTCCTGCCTGGGGACTTCTGATTCCGTATGCCCACAAAACTTCTTCCAAAGGCCTTTTCAAAGAGAAAATAGTACAACATATTCATAACAATCTCCTAGTTATGTAAAAATCAAATAAAGATAATATAGCAAAATATTACCAGCATTAATGTCCTCTGTCCTTGCATCCACTTATTTTACCAAAGAACAAGAACATAACATATTTCTTCATGGAACTTAAGAATATTTTCTTTGAGATACTCAACATTTTGATTAAGATTTTTTTTAATGTTTTGAACTCATTCATGTATCCTTAGGAAATATGAATTAACATTTATTTTAGGGCATTTGAATGAAAAAACATTCTGATTCTTTGTATGTGAGTATGTTTTTGTGTGTGTCTGAGCAAAATAGAATCACAGAATAGTTAAGACTGGAAAGGACCTCTAGAGATCATCTAATCCAAAATATCTGCTCCCGCAGGGATACCTAGAACATACGGCATCGAGTTGCATCCAGGTGGGTTTTGAAGACCTCCAGGGAAAGAGACTCCACAACCCCCCTGGGCAGCCTGTTCCACTGCTCTGTCACCCTCACAATAAGAAGTTCCTCTTCACCTGGAGATGTTACCTCCTGTGCTTCACCTTGCACCCATTACTCCTTATCCTATCATTGGCAATCACTGAGAAAAGCTTGGCCCTCTCCTCCGTACAATCTCCCTTCAAGTATTTATACATGTTAATAAGATCCCCTCTCAGCCTTCTCTTCTCCAAGCTGAACAGGCCCAACTCATGCAGTCTCTCCTCATACGAGAGATAATCCCAGGAGGTAACTTCTTTTTCTGTTTCTCAATGGGAACATATTTTCATTGAATATGTGTGGAGCCATGTAGAAACTATGAATATTTCCTTACTATCTAAGTGTTCATACAACTTATTGTTCACCCTTCTTGTCCTAATTAGCGATAAAAAACATAATTAAAAGTTTGTCTTTTTGCTTATCTGAGAAAACTTCATGTCACAACTGAGACAAATATAATAGCTTTCTGTAAATCTGGGCTAATCAAGTATTTGAAAAACAGCTCTCTGTAGGAAATGCATTGCAGAATTTTTTTGTTAGCATCTGAGCAGAATACAACAAGGAGATGGACTTGCTCAGACCTTTAGCCACAGCCTGTTGAGGGCTAATATTGGGGACAACTACAGTACAGACACAAAACATAATTCAAGCTCTGACATCTGCTTTTTAACCATTTACATGTGAAAACTAAATAGTTTAAGTTGCTTTTCACAATTAAATGTTCAGCTATCCTGTTGGGTAAGCTGTATTTTATGGAGAGGAGATATTTGAAATACAAAGATCTTGGTTTTTGCTTCGCATTCTCCCAAGCCATTCACCTTCTAATGCAGAGCATCACAACCTAGTGATCACAGATATTAACTCAGTATAATTTAGAGGATCCTGAGTTAGCTGGTCTGCCTAGGGACCATAGGCAGCATGGGACCATGAGGCTCAGCGCCATTCGTTCTGGGCCAAGTATAGGCATATACACATAGTAAAAGCCATTCTACTGTGAGCCCACACATAGGAAAGTAATAAGAACATTACTTTAAAAAAGTATTTAAGGTAACCTGTTGAGATTTAGTAGTCATTCCTGTCTAAATGTTGACTCTTAGCACAGCAGAGTTGAAAATATAAGCTATGACTGCCACAAGGCCTTTTTTTTCGCTGTAAAGCAGAGGACAGAAGGCTAAATATAGAAATTCTGTTGGTTACCCTTTTGCAAATATGTGCACTTACAACTCATCTGTGACTCTAAGTCATAATCTCTGCAATCAGTTTGAAGTTGAACTAACTCAGTGAGTTAAACTCTGCCAAATTTCAAGAACCACTGGGGAATACCAAGTCATTCCTTTAAATGCTACAGTATGTTCCCCTTGCTGTGCTGAATGAATTCCGAGAGCTTTGGATGCATAGAATGAACATCATTATTCATGAACTTCAATGTTGCATGAATACAAAGGAAGAGAAAAATCTGGATGTTCTAGTCCATCACAGCCACTAGAGTAGCACAACCATGAAAAGGCAATGGTAATCTGAGGCGGTAACAGAAGTGTTTCCAGTGGAGACTGGAAAGTATTCCTGTTATTATGTAAAGTACTCCTGAGCTCTCATCTGGAACACTGTATACAGTTCCAGTCACCCATAGTCAAGAAAAGTAAGTTCAAATGGGAGCAGATGGAGAATTGTGATGGCAGGGTAAGGGGAATGCAGAGCTTATAAGAAATGACTGGGACAGCAAAGTTCAGTTGGGCTGAGTTCAGTTCAGTTTAGTTGAGGAGACTGTATGTTGTAAAACTTCATGGGGTATACCTCCCCTCTGAATTACTGCAAGATATAACAAGGATTCTGTATTTTACAACTATTAGAAGCAAAAAGCCAAGGATAATGTGGCTTAATGTTATACAACAAAGTTAAACTTAACCTTCATTAACCACTAGCATATAATTTTATAGCCTAAACACCTTGGCAATTTATTTCTGTATCTGCTGTACAAAACTTATTTCAAATTAAATATTGAAAGAATTTTAAAAAGTTAAGAGATTTCCAGAAATCAATTCTGTTTGGATTTTAGTCTTCAGTCATGAAGAATTGTTTGTATTTGTATTGTCATTCCCTACAGACTGCCTCTGAAATGCTCAGAACAGAAGTAAGGTTAGCTCTTCTGTAATAAGTTTCTAGAGCCAGCAAAAATGGGCATTATTCCCATGCCTAGTTGTGCATATTTCCTCTTTGGCAGCAACAGCATCTTTTAACCTGTCTTGATTGGTAGGATGTCTCAAAGGAATTAATCTTATTTAATGATGACTTAATTTCCTCTGTTTCACTCATCCCTGTGGTTAGCGCATTTCCATCATAGACTGTTTGAATATCTAGTCAGTTAACCACAACACAGGGAATCTCCCTATATTCTGATTGAGAATTGTCTCCATATCTCTTGGATTTGATCAGAAATCTCCCCAAAACAGTATTAAGTTAAATATTCTGTGCTTCTGGCTTCAGAATAATAAAGATTTGTTTTCTAAAAGGAATTTAATTATTACTTTCTTTCCTTGTCTTCTCATTTTATATTTCCTTCTTCTTTCACTTAGGTCCTGGGAGTATAGAGGCATATAAAGGGGAAAACAGAGAGAAAAAAAGAAAGCAAAAGAAAAAAACAAAAAAATTTACTCTTACTCATTTCTTAAATCTTCTTCCAGTGGAGTGAGGAGTAAATACAATATTGTGGCCACTTTTTACTCAAATGGGTAACTTCCTCGGGAACATACAACATGCTTGTTTATTTTCAGGTTTTCACACTAATAGTTGGGTGTATACCTAGTTCTTTTAAAATTTTACGTTCCTGTTAGTATTTTGCCTAAGAAAAACCCAAATATTTATATTACTTTTTCAAAAAATCTACTGAGCGAAGAAGTATTAATTTGGGAGAACTTGGTATTTTTAACAGCAATGCTGTTGTTAACAACATTTCTACTGTTCTCCAAAAATGATTAAACATTGCTTTTCATTTCTACTCATCCATTTTTACATTTCTCCACTTCTCAAATGATACTTGATACAAAATGATGCTAACGATACTTGACTATTCTATTACCAGTCTACAACAAAGTTTCTGGGACAGAGCAGCAGTTTTGCACCCATAACATATTGGCAAGAAACTAAGTAACTGAAGCTAAAATTTCTCTATCCATTCAGTCTTTATCACTTGCCTTTGAGTTAGATTGCCATCTTTCTTTATAGTTTACATCAGTGCTGGGGTAATCAGTCAGTTTTGCAAATTAACACTGTTATTTACAAGGCCTGAGTGCATCATATCATTTCAACATCATTGGCCTGATACTTCAGAGCTAGATAATGCAGCATTTGCTCATAAAAGTAGTCATTAGTTGTGGTAGGAGCCTAAATGATTTAAGAAGATCATTCCCTGGAGTAAGAATCCCTTAGAATTAGCTGAAGATCCAAGACCCATAAATAAAAAGAAGTATAATTCCCAAGAACCTCTGACTGAGTTTTTGGATTCTTAGATATATAGTGGAAATGAAATTCTGCTGCAAGGCCTTTCTAGACATGTTTTACAAACAGGACAAAATCATTCTTTTGCAACTTCATGTTTTGGTGAGTCGCACAAAATACAGCAAAGAACAAGCATGAAAGAAAAATTATGGATGCATGCATACTTGGATAGATAGATAGGATATTTTACACTTAAACTGATAGGCAAATCTATTCTTATAAAGAAGAACATACTAAATTTCTAGGTTTTGGCATACTCACAGTATGAAATGGGTGAATGAAGTTAATGAATCATCACTTAGTGGGATGAAAGTAATATTTCTGTTATTCAAGCATGACAAATTTTGAGGCATTAAAATGTTACCTTTTTAGTGACTTATTTTTCAGAAAGAAGGCTCAAGATAGTATGATAGATAGTATGCTCAAGAACCAGGTCAGAAGTTGAGTTTTACTGTTTTTCTCTGCTGCAATGAAGTAGCACATTCTTTGTATATATAAGGCAGAGTCTACTTAACTGCCAAGATACATATTTAGTAGGATTCAACTATGCACAGTATTTTGGTTTTTCACAATAGATTTCAAAATCTAATTTTAGCAAGAGTAGATCAGGAAAAATAACATTTTAATCCAAGACTTGCTATATACCTCAAAATGTAACGAAGAGGATTAAAAAAATCATGGACATTGTCAGAAGGTAAAGCTTTCATCTTAGCCTGATTTTTGAGTATATAAATAATATATGAGTGTTAACTATGAAGAATAGAAGGATCTTTGTTATATGACTAGGGTAAAAAATTTGTTTCAAGTCTCCTCTCCTCTCTCCTCTCCTCTCCTCTCCTCTCCTCTCCTCTCCTCTCCTCTTACCTCTGTCCTTCCCTTCCCCTTCCCTCCCTTACCGCCTCCTTCACTCCCTGCTCCTCTCCCTCTCCCTCTGCCCTTCTCTTCCCTTATTTTTGAGATCATGGAGATCAAGGACATCACAAAATGTTCCTCTCCTCAGACTAATCTCTAAACATTGTGCCACAGAAACACACAGTGTACAAAGAGAAACAGAGAGTGTGTATAGAAGAGAGAGCAGGACACCCTTCCTCAGGGAAGAAATAGGCTTTCCAAGCCAGGAAGAGCTTCATCTTCACTTTCCAATTCCTTTATCTATTGTTTACAAACTCCAGCCATCTTAGAAAGGCCTCTCTTTTTTCAATATATTTTCTCTCTGAGGAATCTTTCCATTCATTTTTAACCAAGTCAAAATAACAATTTTCTTCTATGTTCTTTTCCTGTTAATAAATTCAGTTTAATGTGCTGCTATAGCTCAGAAGAGAGCTGTTACAAATTTGATAAACTTGTGAATCTATATTAAGACAAAGAGAAAAGAGAGAAAGAGGGAGAGAAGGAAGGAAGGAAAGAGGGAAGGAAGGGAAGGAAGGGAAAGAAGGGAAAGAAGGGAAGGAAGGAAAGGAAGAGAAATAAAACTACCCTAATATAACTAATATAAACATCTTGAGAACTCATTGTCTGTCACATATCTTTCCTTTTTTACTGCATAAACTGTTATCAAATTGTTTTGGAGATGCTAATGTAACATGCAAGCTGGAGATGCTAATGTAACATACAGCAGCTGGTATGATTGGAGACAGCACCCTGGTGCCATCTATGCCTTTTCAGTTCCAGGTAAATTCAACTCTTATCCAGTTGCAAAGAAAGGAAAAGGTGTTGACAGTACCCTCATCTTCTTCCTATCATCCCCCAAGAACACCTGGCCCTATTCTTAAGGCCTGCAAGATTACTTGGGTGTGACAGATATGCTCCTTTCCCAGCTCAACCTGACCTGTACCTTACATGCAGCCCTGTTCAGTTGCTAACCACCA